>JAVKPL010007898.1:0-316774 GCA_032173675.1 Gastrolobium villosum | reverse complement strand
CTTCTCAAATGTGTGGGTAGGTTAATGACATAAAACCCTATGTAAAAACTCAAACAATTCTGGATTTAGTATATCTTTCCATCATTTTATGGAGGTGGGACTTGAAACTTTGATCAAAATTTACCTTGGGATATCAAATCAAGAGGTAGGATATTCATACTACCAAAAATTTCTACTACCACTCTAATCATCATTGGATTTAAAAGTTTTTTTTTCTCTCTCTTGATTCAACTTTTCCTCTAATCCAATGGTGATTAGAATGGTAGTAAAATGGTAGTAAATTTTTTTGATAGTAAAATGGTAGTAAATTTTTTTGATAGTATGAATATCCTACCTTTCAAATCAATTGTAAGTTACAAACCATGCCACATATATTGGATTTGAACCTTTGGTGCTTGGTGAGGATCATGAGAAATCATTGTTTACATAAATGTACTACTTCACAAATATTGGATCTTTACAACTACACTGATGTAAAATTACTGTGTTTACAAAATTCAGATGCATAATCTGAAAAGATAACTGAATCAATTCCAAATTTGTACAAGTTAAAAAATGAATAAAAGCTGATTTGTGGGTGTGTAGACTGCAACCTACAATTCAGATGGCAACGTGAACATCTTCTTGTGTATTTGACCCTTAGCAGCGTTGTTGTCCTCGGTTTCTTAGGCAACTTGACTTGTTTTTTCTGCATAATGGTACTTACTTCTGCTATTGTACACCTTGAGAACTGACTACAACTTGTTTTGGCAAACTGAAGGCATAGACAACATGCATATCCCATATGCTACATTGTGAGTACAGCAAGGAAGATGCTTTCCATTCTTGAATCCTTAAAATAGAAGGTATTATATGTCTTTCAAGAGCACCAGATAAACATTGTGGCTACACTCGTTCCTTGAAAGAAACAAAACGGAATTTTTTACAACAAAATGTTAGCAACCTTAAGGTGAATCACTATGGAAGTCATTGAATATTGGAGACAACTATATGAATATCTACATCAAAGGTTCGAGTTACACGTACATAGGAATACCATGCATTCAGTTTAAACATGTGAGTTCATTTTTTAGACATAAACAGCAATACCAGCAGTAGCACTGCCATAATGGCCAAATTTCTCAATTTTTAAAACATTACTTGATTTTTTAGAAGAATGCTTACCATCTCATGTTGGACTGTGAGAGTGTATATATTTTATTCTGAACTTCCGGCTTCTACCGTATGTGACAATCTCAAGTTCCTCTAATTATCTCAAACATCAATAGCAAATATACCAAATAGACCATAGCATACATAAATTAGAGTAAATATAGAAACAGGTCAATATTTCTAACAAACCAGTAACACTGTTATTCCCCCCACGACATTTCACTGTCAAACAAACACGTAGGTGAAAATCTTGCAGCTAAACTCTTCAGCATAGTCCATGCTTAACTTTTTTTTTGTTTTTTACATAAAACCACAGAGAATAAGTCATATATTACAGCACAACTCTTTTTAAAGTAGTAAATTATTTCATATAATAAGTACCTTAGTTACGGCATGGCCTTATATTTGGCCACAATAAGCCTGTATACCATTAGCAGTCTATTATATATGTACCCACTGTGGCAGAAAAATAACTTTCACATTAGACAAACAAATCATGGTTTAATACGCGTTAATAGAATAGCATATAAACAAGAGTAATATGTGAATAAAAATTGCACTTTTTGTATTTAGAAAAAAAAGTAGCTAACACAACAAAACCGAGCAAGATGGAGCACTGAACAATATAGGGGTCAATTTCTCATCATTAAAGACAACCTCTGTAGGGACTTACCAGAAGGGTTTGGAGCAGTCGTGGACGAAAATCGGTGGTCTATGAAGACAATGTCGTCTTCCCCTCACCTCCCACTGTGAGCAATGCTTTTGACCAGGGATGCTTCAATGGGGTTTCAAATGACGAAGAAAAAAAAGTAAATTGTTAGGTATCAACCTAACAGAGAAGAACAGAGAACAGAAGAAGAAAGACTATTGGTATTATTTTCTGAATGAATTTTACATGTACAAAGAAACTGATTTATACACACCTTGTCACGTAACTAACTTCTAACCTACACTTGTATGCATGCTAACTGACACCCAGTGGCGGAGCCAGGATTAGAGGAGAGGGGGGGCGAAAATTAATTTTTTGTTTTGCATAATATTAGTATTTTTATTACCTTTTGACCTCGTAGGAACTCATTTGGTTAACTTCTTACCAAAATATTAACATTTAACAACATTTGAAAGATTGAAAAAAATGTACTATTACTCGGTCTAACAGACATAAAAAGTAGTTTAAAATAATAATTAAAAAAAGTGTCTTAACTTAAACAATGATTTTAACTACATATTTTTTGAAAAATAAAATAAAAAACTACAACCAAGTTGTCCCAAAAAGTGAATCTTTTAAGTTAGAGCAAATTTATTTTCTCTATACGAAACCACTACATAAAGAGAAACACAATTATGCAAATGAAAAGAGAGCAAAAAGGTGGTAAGCTAATTAAGATCACTTCATTTGATTCTTACTCTACGAGTTTAACGATTTAATGTTTCATTGAGGATTACTTTTCAAATTGAAAGAATAAATTGTGTTGGACAAATAAATAAATAAAAAATCAAAACACGTATGAACCAATAAATTAAAAAAGATTCGTATAGATGAGTTTATTTATCTAAACATTAATACACCGAAGGTCGGTATAAAAAAAATGTTAATCCATGGAAGATAATGAGTCGAAACAAAACATTCAAAACATGGGGATGATATGAACGGATTTTGAAACAAAACAATCAAATAATAGTAGCATTGTTAATTTCTTAAAAAAATAGAGATAATGAGAGACCTGAGGTGAGAAGATTTATTAAAATTGAGAGAGAATTTTTTCATTGGGATACAAATGAGGCCATAAGATTTTGTTAAAATTGATAGAGGAATAGCAATAGAAATAAAAAAGATTTGTTAAAATTGATAGAAGAATAGCCATAGGAATAAAAAAAGATTGAGTATAGTATGATATCTAATGATATCATGACAAGTAATTTTATACTATACAATTTTTAAAACAAATAATTTAATAATATTAACAAAATTTTATTTTATATATATATTAAAAAAAAATTCTTAAAATTTGGGGGGGGGCGGTGGCCCCCCCTAGCCCCTCCCTAACTCCGCCCTTGCTGACACCTATGACACGTGTGACTTCCCTCTCTTTACAAGTGCTCTATACTCTAAGCAATATAGTCACTTAATCTAATTGAGTGTTTCTTCTCACGCTTAGAAACCCTTCGTGCAACACTCCCCCATCTTCAAACACCACCTTGTCCTCAAGGTCCAGCTGTGGATAACAATTTCTGAGATGCTCCTCTGCTTCCCATGATGCATCTTCGGGGACCGAATTGGTCCATTGAACCAAGTACTCCCTCTTAGTATGTCCCAACACCAAAACATTTCTAACTGCCAAAACAGCCAAGGGCTCCTGTACAGGTCGATTCTCAACAGCTAACGGAGGCAATGGAACTGGATGAGTAGCAACATCTCCTCTGAACGGTTTGAGAAGGGAAACATGGAAGGTTGGATGAACCTTACACTCAGGAGGCAACTGTAAGCGATATGCAACATCACTAATCTTCTTAATGATGGAATAAGGTCCAAAAAATCTTTTTGCCAATTTGTGACTAGCTCTCCTTTCGATAGAAACTTGTCTATACGGTTGCAACTTCACCCAAACAAGATCACCCACCTCAAACAACCGTTCTCTTCGATGCTTATCACTTTGGACCTTCATTCTATTTCTGGCTTGCTGCAAATGTTGCTTCAACCGAGACAGAACCTCATCACGTTGCAGCAATGTGGATTCTACAGCTTCTACTTTTACTAACCCACGAGGGTAATGAGGGATATGTAATGGAGGCTTACCAAAAGCTGCTTCATAAGGGCTCATGCCAATACTAGAGTGAACACTGGAATTGTAATGGAATTGGGCCCAACCAATCATCTCAGCCCAGCCTTGCGGTTTCTCATGGCAAAAGGCACGTAAATATTGTTCCAAATACCTATTCGTCACCTCCGTTTGTCCATCGGATTGAGGATGGTAAGCTGAACTCATATGCAAAGTAGTGCCACTCAACTTGAATAAGTGAGACCAGAACTTACTTACAAATATAGGATCCCTGTCTGTGACTATAGAACGTGGGAAACCATGAGTATGCACCACCAATTCACAAAACAATTTAGCCACTACAGCTGCTGTAAAAGATTGAGATAATTTTCCAAAGAAAGCAAATTTGGAAAGTCGATCCACAATAACTAAAATGGTGGTGTACCCCCGAGATAAGGGCAACCCCACAATGAAGTCCATTGTCAAGTCTTCAATCGTGCCATCCGGAACAGGCAGTGGTTGTAATAAACCCCATACTTTGCTGCTTCATATTTCACTTGCTGGCAAACTATACATTGGCTGACATAAGTCTTCACATCCTTACGCATAAAACTCCAATGGAAGGTGGCATGGATTTTTTTTTATTTTAAACATATACAAATACTTACTTCCGTTCCAATATAACACACCTTCATAATCCATCATCAATCCAAGTGGTGAACTACTTTATTTTCCACTCAAATTATGCTCACAATTTTTCACAACATAAATCAAAAGACTAAAATCATAGGGTTGGAGCTTTGTTACCTTAAAGCAACTACCCAAAGACTAGAAGACCTTCACCAAGAGAATCACCATCAAAAGCTCCATTTTACCTTCTTGATGAATAGTGCCACGCAAAAGGGGAAGGAAATATCTCCTCACACAAGCAATGATAGCTCAAACTAATAGGTGGGATGGACTCGTTGGACTTTTTCCTATGATTTACATGTATGGAATCATGCTTTTTGATGGCCAAATGAGTGAGAATGGAAGGAAGAAAAAAATATATTAGGGTGTCATGCCTTTAGGCTAGGCCATAAGGTGCCATAGAGGGATTTTGTCCAAAATTTAATTGGACAATATATATATATATATATATATATATATGCATGTTTGTGCAAGTTGCAAAGTTAAGGAAAAGAAATGGAATGATAAAGAAAGAGCACCTTAGGCCTTCCTTTAAGGATTTCGGCCTTATAGGGTAAAGATAAGGAGGATTAGACCATGTGCTATTTTATTAAAGTGTGAGTTTTCAATATATGAAATTAATAAGAATATGTAATGAAATGGTCTAGACTTGTATATTGGCATAGGATTGGCAAAAATGTAAAGAAAGGAAAATTAAGCGATAAAATGTATGCCTTATGGAAAATCTAGGCATGATAGCATTTTATTGATTGGTAATTGTGGATTCTTGCTCTAGGTGTACCTAGAGACTAAAAAGGATCGGAATCTCTTGAAGAAATATAAGTAACTTGTGTCACAAGTAAGCAGATCGATAAAGCTTCAAGAGGTAAGCTCTATGTTTAAGGAGTCTTTTCCTACTTGAGTGCTCCACCATAGTTAGTGGACTATGGTTGGACTATATGACTGTGTAGACACTCTGTATAGGTGCATTCATATAGAGATATTTGATGATATGATATGACATGACATGATATGATATGATAAGACTGTTTCTGATATGATTTATGTATTGACTTTTGGTACACGGATGTCTTCTTGGGTTTTGCCTGAGATTGACAGTGTACACCTCTGAGTTACTCTATTTCCGTTTGGGGCTATCCCTTGGAAATGACGGCGCACGTCTCTGTTAGATATGATTATATGTTCTGCTCAGTTATGATATCTGCTATATGTTGTATCTGTATACTCTGTATCTGACTTTCATGCAGGAGTGAGCCAGGGGTATGGAGAATTCTCTATAAACCTGGAGCTTACTGGGATTTGTAATCTCACCCCTCTTTGGGGCAATATTTTCAGGTGTACAGACTTCCGGTGAGCCTTCCTTAGGCAGGGACGCGACACCTAGCTGAGACTGTTGTCGTTCTGGATTTTTGGGTAGCAGTAGGCTACTATTTTTTTTGGAGTGTATCTATATAATTACATTTCTGCCATTTTGAGGATCTGGATGTTCGATCCTTTATTTTGTATATGGCCTGTATATGTCTTGTACATGTTCTTCAGTTTGATGCATGTACATCTTTGTATTCAGGCATGTGGATATGATTATGTAGAACTTGGTTATAATTATGTCTTGGATTGCATGACTGGTACTTCTGGATATGCATACTGTATAAACTGTCTATCAGGAACTCTTATGAGTGGGGTTGGGAAATCCCCGGTTGTCCGATTTACAGAGGTTACTCTGCCCGATTTTCGTTAACGCCTTATGAACATTAAAAGAGAAAAAGAAAAAGTTAGCTCGTATTTTCGTAAGTTTAAGTTTTCCGCTGTTTCTGTTTTTATCATATGTATGTTAATTGAACCGGCTCGAGACGGGGATGTTACACTGAAAGTCTCAGAAAGGTGCGTAACACACCAGCATGACCTCCAATAGGTGTACCATGTGCCTCACGAATTAATGCAGGAATCAAAGGTGAAGTGGAGCTCAATAAAAACCTGTTCTTATGATAGACTATACCATTCTTCATAGTCAAATAAGGCTGACCCCCTTGAGATGACAGAATTTGTTGATGCTGTTGCAATAAAAAAGGATCCTCCTTATTCTGCTGCAACACCTCTTCCAAAACATTGAACACTGGTTCAGAAACTAAGACATTGATGGCTCCCTGCTCATACATGCGCGATAGTGCATCTGCTACAATGTTAGCATGCCCAGCCTTATACTCAATTCTGAAAATGTAGCCCAACAGTTTACACAAGTATTTCTGCTGTTCGGTGGTCTGTATGGTTTGATTCAATAACTCCTTGATACTTTTATGGTCAGTCCGGATCACAAAAGAAGAACCAAGTAAATATTGCCTCCAACGCTTAACAGCCGAAGTGATTGCATAAAGCTCCCTCACATAAGTGGAAGCATTAGCCAATCTGGAACCCAACTTCTTGCTAAAAAATGATAAGGGCCTCTCTTGTTGCAATAAAACTGCACCCACTCTGAGTTGACGTACCACCTTCGGAATGAGGAATTGAAGATTGGCGGATCGGAATCTCACGATTACGCGTATCAAAAGCCAGCACCGTAGCATTGAGTTGTTGCAATTGAGAAGCTATCAAATTCATTTGAATCTGAGAATCATCCAAACGAGTTTCAATCCGAGATTGATTGTTCTCTACTCGAGACATCAACAATTGGTGTTCCTCAAAACGAGTATTCACGCTTTGCTGCAAAGAACTGATCTCCTCAGCCAACTCCTGTAAGCGTATTTTGTCGAACGGTTGGTGTCCAATGGAATGAGAGATATGCTAGAACAACATATTTCGATCTTATCTGCTTCCTGCTTCAATCCACATTTTTTTAGAGGAGAGAGGAACTGATTACATGAAGATCAGGGGCATTTCAGTAACAAATAATGCGCCAATGTTTTCACTTACCTAGCCATCTGCAAATACCATCTCACAAGTAGTAATTCGAAACCGTGTTTTTGAGTACAATTTGCACACACCGTTGAATTTCATGGGGAACCAGTTGCCTGGTTTAATTTTTCATACTCTTCTACCAAACATGGCATAATGCAATCCCCACCTTCACTTACCCAGCAATCTTACAAGAAACCTCCAACTAGAGCCGGCAAAACGGGCTTGACTCGGCGGGCCAACCCGCCCAACCCACCAAACGGGACGGGGCGAGCTCATTTTTTAGCGGGTTGATAGCGAGCATAGGCAGGCCGAGGCGGGTCAGTGTAAAATAGGCTCGGACTGGCGGGCCAACCCGCTAAACGGGGCGAGGCAGGCTGAGTTTTTCAGCCCACTTTCGAAAACAAGGCGGGGCGGGCTAGCTCATTTTTTGGCGGGTTGATGGCTGGGCGGGGCGAGCCGCCCACGTAAGATTATCCTTAGAACATACAAATTCCAGCAATTAACCAATCGGATTAAAGCATACAATATCCCTATTAACATGCGAAAATCTATTTGCTCATTCAAGATTGACCAGGTCAAGAACAAGACTATCGATTTAAACAGATTAATTGTATCATTTAAATTACGGATAATAATTGCATCAAAGATTAAACAGCGTTCAAGAACCCATTGGTTCCATCTAGCCATAACTACATAAAAAAAACTACCCTAACATATTCAAGAAAACAAGAACAATAGATGAAAAGAAACTATAAAGATTCATAGGACTTAGCATGAAAACTCCACGGTGATTTCTTGATCTTCTCTTCCGAGACTATCCTCTTTGTCTTTGCCTTCTACAACCTTCTGAATGAATGGAATGAGCCCTAACGTGTGTTTTTATAGAAATGAAAATGGGCTTTTTATTTTGGACCAGGCTCGTTGAGGATTAATTTTGATTGATTCTTTATTTTTCTTGATCCTTATCCTTTGCAACTGCTTTTATCATTCGTAATTGGTGATTTGTTACTTTAAGCCTGAAACAATATTAAACAATATAAGAAAGGATTAGAATCTTCTTTAGTTGTTGGAATTTTAATATCTTTTACATTTATTAATTAACAATATATTTTTAATTATATTAATTATTATTTTAACTATATTTGACATTAAAAACATACTGTATTTGACACTTATCAAAAGATATTAGAGTATAATGAAGCTTTAACTTAGCATTAGTTATCTTATGTATCTTGTCTGTTGCATTTCTGGATGTATAGGATTATTACCTTCATTTCTGTTTATAGTTTTTTAGACTGTTAGCTTTATAGTTTCTGTTATGTTAGCATTCTGAGCTCTATAAATCACCATTTACGTTAGAGAATTTGAACCAGTAATAATCTCTAGAGGCGTATAACAGCAATGCTTACTGGCCTCAAAGTACATCTCCATGTGCATTAGATCATAGTAATATCCTGAATCATATCATAAGGAGAAATGACACAAGATTGTTTACGTCCATCACCAATACTGTATCAAAACCCAAGCTTGTCATTGTAGAACCCTGAATCACAACTCTTTGGAAATGCCTGACAAAACTAATTACTGTCTTTGTTATCCAACTTTACTGATACCCATTTCCCCCTTTCTTGAAACAATGGTTCTGCCTGTTAAGATCAGTACCAAGTAGAATATGGTTTTCAAATTATGAATTCAAGATAATTTACTAACTTACTACATAAATCAAAACTTGTAATAATAGTATTTTCTTACTAATTCACAATCTAATAGCATTCAATTTTCAAACACAAGCAAAATTGAATTCTTGTATATTTTCTTTTGGAAAAAAAAAAATTAATCATGCACCTCAATGGAGCACTCTAGTTTTTGTACATCTCTTGTTTTGTTCCAGTTTTGTAGAAGATGAATAAATACGTCAACGGACTAAGATTAGTCACATGCATATAGCACACCACAATAAAATTTACCATTGAATGTGAATCTTAATTCATATTGTCATCCAACTGACTGCATTGTTGGAGCAGGAAGAAAGGAAAATAACTGCAAGCCCAGTCCCACATGCAAAACAATAGACCCCACATGTTTCTGTTGCACAAACAGTTTCTGAGAAATTTCCATGTCCAACACAATCTATGCATTTTCAGCAATGGATGCTTTTGTAAAATCTGAACTATTGAGATCGTCATCTAATTTACACTGAATATATTTTTCCTTCCCTTTAAATTTACACTGCATGTCCTTTTATATACGTAAACAAAATACATACCAACCTTACGGAGATCCATACTGACCCTTTTGACCCAAAACCTATGAAGGACCGATACGCCATTTTCGATACGTTCTCGATGATACAGGATATCAATTACCAAACAATATGTGCCCGATACGCGTATCCGATACGTTGGAAAAAAAATTTAAGGAGTATCGGTGCTTCTTAGCCCAAAACTACAACGCAAACAATTTGCAACGATACAGCAGACCAACTCAACTATCTAAGAACTGTCCTAACTGCTCATGAATGTAAAACAGAACACGTGTCCCTACTTCACATAGTCTTGCAATGACCAAGGTTCTTTCCTTCTTCTGACCAATTGTCTTCGTGTAACATCTCCCACATTGCCTTCATGTTGAACTTACGAAATTTAGTAAGTGATTCTTCACTGTCAGAATCGGATCTAGGTTCCACGTCTCTTTGTAAGGATTCAGATTCATAACAGTGAGAAAGAGAATTGAGAAAAGATTTGAAATTCAACTAGTGTCTTTATTCATGGTTACACAACATTTAAATAATCAATTACAAGGAATCCTAAACGGAAATTACAAGAAATACTAAAGGAAGTTATAATATTTTATGAGAAAAGTGTGTCATTTTAACGAGGATGTAAAGTTAAGTCATCTTGTGAGAGAAAGAGATACATAAAGAGGACGGAGTGGATAAAAAAAAAATTAAAGGTGTAGGTCCCACCTATTCGTATTCGTGAGGAGTGAAATGACATAAATTGTCCCATATTTTACATAAAAAAACCATAACTACAAGTAACTGCTAACAACTTTTCTCAGCATGTATTGGCCAAGTCACATTTGGATTTATTTCTTCTTAACTCAGCCCAGTATGTAATCATCAAAATAAGCAGGGCTTTTAATTTCTCTTTTGGGTTGTTTACTAGGCTGATCCACAACACTCTTCCGTCTCTTCCGATAAGGATTAGTGAATTGAATATCATTCATGCTACTTTTCTCTTTGAATACATGGATTCCGATCCCGCATTTTTTATGGATTCGGGTGGATCCACATGTAAACTTCACATGGTTCCATTCATCTTTTATAGGCACCACATCCAGGTCAAAATCTCCGGGTTCTCTTTTTTGCAAACCAAAAATATATGTATGACTTTTTTCCAGGTGGGGATGCCAACAAACTTTGAAATCTTTGTTTGCATTAATGATCATAGTGGGTGGATCCCAATGGGAGGAGTTATCTGTAACAACACAGAGAGCAATGGCAGGAAACTCGTTACGAAACCAGAATGAAATTGACTGTCCCCTGCTGCTGTGCTCAAACCACTTTGGAATCCCTCCAGCTCCTGGCAAATAAAACCTGGTGTTTCCAGCCTCATGCAGTTTCTGTTATTCATGAATAATTCATAAGTTTAGCAACATCAACTACACTATCAATCATCATATCAAATGCATAAATAAAAACAAAACCTGATCCAGTAACTTGCATATAGACTCAGTTGTCAAGGATCTGCAGCCTTTTGTAGAGAAATGTTTTAAGTTTGGCGGAATCCCTCTAATTTCTCGAAGACGCTTGCAATAATCCAAATTAAGCTTCCTTAAAAGGCAACATTCTTTGATGCATTCAGGAATAATGGTAAACCAATTCCCAGGTAGGTTTAAATCTTTCACATTAGCAAACCAGGTGAGACCAATTGCAAGAAATTTATCTGACAAGTTGCACCGCTCAAGTTGGAGGCGTTCTATGTTTGAAGACACCATTGAGCCCACTTCTGGCAATGAACCCAAATTCCATTTCGAACCAACAATCACAGCCAGTTCTTGCATTTTTGGAATGCTACTTGGTAACTGAACAATTCCACACCCTCTCGCATATAATCTTTGAAGCCCAGTAAGATTTTCAAATGAAGATGGAAATTCTTTTATGGCAGTTTCAAACAAGTTAAGATATTTTATATTTTTCATCTCTCCTAATATTTCTGGAAAACTCTCAAGACTTGAGCATCCCGTAAGATTGAGTTCCTCAAGAGAAGTCAACTTCAAGGGAGGAAAAGCTCGAAGCTTTATACAACTAAAACAATTCAATATTCTAAGTTTATCCAGCAACCCAACCGAATCATGAACTGTAGTTAAATTCTCACAACCTTGCAATGATAATTCTTCTAAATTTTGGAGCCCAGATACATCAGGTATATGTTTTAAACCTCCACAATAGTCAAAATTCAAAATTCTCATTTTCACGCACTTCTGAACAAAAAAAAATATGGAAGAAATGAGAATCAAATGAATAATCTTAAAATGAACTTATTAACACAAAAGATCAGGAAAATGAAATCGCTACACTTGCCTTCAATATTAACTCGGGTGACGTAAAGCAACTATACATTATCTTGCAGATGACAAGTTTCTTTGGATGAAAATCAGATGGTAAATACTCTGAAGGATATCTCCACCATTCTAGTATTCTTAAACTATTTGGAAGATGTTCCGGACCCGTGAAAAAACTACCTTTTCTAATAATAAGTGTTTTGAGCTTTTTCATCTTCGCAAATGCCTTTCCACTCCATTTCACTGTTACTTCCTTTTTGTCATATACCGAAAAATCTAAATATATGATTTCAATTTTATCAGTTCCCTGTTATCACAAAAAGAAAAAATTAGCCACAATTCATCTATATATGTAAGACTTAAACAGACATATTTAGAGAAATTTACATATTATAAACGGTAAAAAACATCTTAGACTCGAGCATGTAATAATTTGAAGAGATAAATAAGGTAAAACATGAAAAGGAAACCATCTATATGAATTTTACTCACCACATCTTCTTCTAAAACATCAATTATATCTTCATGGAACCATAACCTACTCCGTTTCCCAGGATTTTTTGGTGATTCCTGTCGGACAATTTCTTTACCCATATCCTCTATCAAGTCATGTACAGTCACCTTACCATGCCAATCAATCTTTATGAGAGACTTTTCCACCAACACTCCAATATGATATTTCATGCAGTTATCATAATGAGCATGGAGTATATCTTGGACCTTTGCCAATGGATATCCTTTAAAACAACAAGCAATGTCAAGAAAAACACTCTTCTCTTCTTCCTCCAAAGCATCAAAGCTTACTTCAAGTTTTTTTTGGATCTCTTTTATAGGAAATCTTTCATACCGGGAAAATGCAGATTTCCATTCATCTACACTTTTTCCAAACAAGCTGGAACCTATAACTTCCAAAGCCAATGGAAGGCCAGCGGCATGAGGTAATGCAAGATTTAAAATGTTGTCAAGCCTTTGATCAACTTTGTCACCTTTAAAAGCTTTCCATCTGAGCAGTTCAAGAGCATCTTTTTCATTCAACTCCTTCACCTCATGTTCTTTTTCAACCTTGTGACATGCTAGCAAGTGTTTGTCCCGAGTTGTGATGATGACTCTGCTGCCAGGACCAAACCAATCGGGTTTTCCAAGAGCCTGTAACTGCTCCAGCTTATCAACATCATCTAAAATCAAAAGAACCTTCTTTTCTCGAAGCCTATGCTGTATTTCCAAACTTCCGTTTGGGACGCTTGCTATCTTAATTTCCTCCTCTCCACACATTACTCCAAGAAGGATCTTTTGGAGATGTTGTAACCCATGTATTTTTGACTCTTCTCTCACATTTTGTAGAAAACATAAACTCTCAAAATTTTCAGCAACAGAATTATAAACTGCTAAAGCAAGTGTTGTCTTTCCAACTCCACCAATTCCATAAATCCCTACCATGTGGACCCCATCCTTAGATTCGTCATCCATAAGCAACTTTACTTCTTCTACTCGAGACTCCAGTCCAACTGGGTAATCCGCAACACGTAAAGGAACACGCTTAATCTTGCTGGAGACCTCATTGACAATCCTCTCAATAAACTTGTATTCATATGATCTGTCCCTGTTAAGTTAGAGAAGTTTGTGTGAAGTCAAAATAAATGCCTCATATCCATGTCTTGGTACTTATAATTCAAAGTGTTTTGTTATAAAAAAATAAAAATAAAAATTCAAAGTGTTTGATATACAATGATTTAACATGTTCAAGCTAGGTTAACAAGTATTTATTTTCTCTTTAGGTGTTAAGATTAAATCATTAGACAAATAAAATTAAGAGTAAACGTCTTTTGGTCCTGCCAATATCTACGAAATCCTTTTTAGTCCCCGGTAATAAAAAAGGACCAAATTGGTCCCTAACATTATGAAAAAAAGGGCCATTTTAGTCATTTTGTCAATTATAATAAGTACTCCTTGGTCCTTTTTTCATCATTCTAGGGACCAATTTGATCCTTTTTTATTGCCGGTGACTAAAAAGTATTTCGTGGATATTGCCAGGAACCAAAAAAGGTGGTTACTCTAAAATTAAGAATAAAGACCTTTTTTGGTCCTGACAATATCCGCGAAATCCTTTTTAGTCTCTGGCAATAAAAAAGGACCATGGCCCCTGAAAAGAGGACCAAAGAGTACTCATTACAATTGACAGAAGGACTAAAGTGATCTTTTTTTCATAATTTTAGGGACCAATTTAATCTTTTTCATTGCGAGGGACTAAAAAGATTTCGTAGATATTGCGGGGAGGAAAAAAGTGTTTACTCTAAAATTAAAAAAAAAAAAAAAGGTAAAAGATTGGCGAGGTAGTGTACCCATGTTCTAAATGAAAGCCAGACAAGTTAGCTACTTGCTGTAGAGCCCTCCTCCATTTTTGCAACCTCTCCATGTTATCTTCGAACATCTCCTTGTTAGCCTTGAACTCCACTTCACGATTATCCAATGCTTCTCCATAACTACCCCTCAGATGTCGCACATCAGAAGGATCCACTTTATAAAAAACTGGCAGAACCAACCGATCCTTTTTGTTAATGAAGTCAATGATGTTGGAGAGTTCATCTAAGCAAAATGTAGAAGATGCATAGTTGGTAGAGAGCACAACGATGGCAATCCTGGACTCTTTAATAGCTTTGAGAAGTGATGCTGTGATTTCCTTTCCTTTCTGAAGCTTCTCGTCATCAATGAAGGTGCATATTCCTTTATCACAAAGAGCTTTGTGGAGATAGCCAGTGAAACCGTGGCGTGTATCAGTGCCTCTGAAGCTAAGGAACACATCGTAGGTGAAGGAAGAGGGGGATGGTGGTACAGCCATGATATGGAAGAAAGATTAGTATGAGTATGAGTAAATGATGGAAATGTTGGGTCTCCAAAATCAAATAAGAATGGAAACTAATAGAGATACAATACAAGACTATGTAGCAACGCAGAGTTGACCCGAGATATAAGGGCCAACTCCTATCTTTTCTAATTAGCTGTCATTTGTCTTGCGGTGTGAACATACAAAGACACTGTCTCACGATAACAAACAATAAGAATAACTTACACGCAAACATATAATGATTTAAAAAAAAAAAAAAAAAACAATTAACTTCAAGGTGCAATCCGCCCCAAACCCACTGTTTTCGAGGTGGGTTTCGATGTGACTCCGGGCAGTTTTATTGGAAATTCTATGAAATTATAGTTTATTTGATGATTTATCATCTATCATTTAATCAGAAAAACTTTCCTACATTCAACATTTTGTGAGGCCCGCAACAAAAAAAATTTCGGCACGTAAAATGAATATCTATAACATTATACAATCATTTTTTCTATAACATAACTCTTATAAAACCCTTTATTTTATAATTGAGAAATGTTTATATGTAAGAGTTTTACTTTTATGCACTTACTACATAAAAATTTATGGGATATATTTTTTTACGAAAAATATTATCTCATATTATATTATAGAGATAAAAGTATAAGTAAGACTCATGAGTAAGAAGAGAGAAAAAAAAGAGGTGGGACTCAACCCCTTTTTGTGTGTAGGAAAATTATTTATCACATATAAAATGAGATAAATATAACCCAAAATTTATATGTGATAGATACATTTTTTTTAGAATCCGATATTGAATTCTAATTTTTTTAAAAAAAAAAATCAGTATGAAACATCCAATCATGATAAATATGTGTCCCTCACAAACAAAGTATTTTTACAACAAGGGCAAAATATTTTTGCCTATATATAAATACAAGTTGATGAATCAATTTAATTTAAATAATTAACATGAATAGAAATAAAAATTGTTTACATAATTTAAAAGGTTTAATGTATTCGTAGTTAATAGAAATAAGTTATTTTTGGTGAGTAAGATAATAGCGTTTTGAGTTTGAGAAAAATATATTTTTGTAATTCTAATTTATTACAGGATTATATTAATCTTTATTATTTTAATTTTTTAACTCTAAAACGATGCCGGTTTGGACGTTTAGGCTCACTGAAAATAATTTATTTCCATTGACTAAAAAAATAATAAGCCCTAATTTAAATACTAATTTTATCCTTCATCGTTATTCCTAATACTCTCCCTCGTAGGCTCGTAGCACAAGGCAACAATTGCCCAACTTGCGAACTAGAAATTGCCAAATGAACACTACCACACATCAAAATAGTGTTGATTCCAATTAAAGAGATACTACAATTTCCTAACGAGGCAAATGTTAAAGCAACTTCTTTATTTCTGAAAAAGCCCCTCCTATCGTGATGAATCATAAATCATATTGATATTTAGCCCATTTCTAATAACTTTAACCCATAACCTTAAGGCATCGGAGGATATTATATTAATAATTTATATTTTTAATACGCTCTCTCACACGAGACCCCTTTATTCTTGAAGTGTGGATATTCCACATGCCTATTCTTCGGTCAACCTTGTATTACACAGACCAATTTTTAGTTTACCTTGTGTTTAAGCTGCGGGAATCGAACATGTGATCACTTAGTCACTCCAGCTCTGATACCATGTAAAAAATCAATTCAACTCAAAAGCTTAAGCTGTTGGGAGAATATTCTCTAACATCCCCCTCACATGGACCCACTGGGTTTGAATGATAGGCAATGTATAGTCTCACCTACCTTTACTAAAAAATTTCACAAGACTTGATTAATTATTTATTAATGGGGGCAATCGTGACAGCTAATAGAGTGTAAATGGGACAACCGATCTAATAGGGGCCTACTGCTCCTCGACCTACAATAGGTCAACCTTGACCTTTTACATATAGTCAAACAAAATAGGCTTGTTCCTAAAAAAACCTATTTAGAAATCAAGTCATATGCATTTTTTATATGTCAGATCTATAAACCTACGGGCTGTGTGATATTATATTATTTGGGAAATGTTATACTTACTACTTAATTTTCTTACTACTTGTTACTACCAAATCTTAACCGTTGATTTCCGTCAATCTAACGGTTGTAATTTATGGGATCATATTTATTAATTAATTATTAATTTGCAATAAATTATAACCGTTAGATTGATGGAAATCAACGGTTAAGATTTGGTAGTAACAAGTAGTAAGAAAATTAGGTAGTAAGTATAACCTTTCCCATATTATTTATTTCAAATAAAATCAATAAATTATTATTTTAATATTTTTGAATAATAAAGTAATATTATTTTAATTACTTTTTTAATTATTGAATGCCTAATACGCTTAAACATGTTAATAGACTTAGACCAAGACTTTTATTTTTTAAATATAGGTCATATCACATTTATAATTTAGGCCTACACAAGACTGACAGACCATACCTAAACTATTTTACACGGATCTAGACTATTTAAGCCAAAATTTAGCCCGACCCAGTTTCTTTACACGCTTAGTGATACCTATACTTTGATACTATATAAAAAAAATTCAACCTAATAACTTAAGGTATTGGTTGAAGCTATATTAATAATTTTATTTCTCTAAATTGCAAATCTTTAAAAATAAAAAATAATGAGTGCTGACATACTCGGTCGAGCCTTCTCCATAGTTGTGGTTTGGATTCGAGTCTCACGTTCTCTCCATTTTGATAAGTAATATATAATCAGCAATCCTCATTAAGGCTGGTCATGCAAGCGCGTACCTTTCCCTAAAACGTCGGTGTACTAAAAAAAGTTATATTTATCATGGGTTTTATAATTCTCATTCAACATGAGAATTCAAATTTTCCTACACACCCTTTGATTTTCGTGCTGACATGGGTCCTACATACAATTTTTTCTAACACATGGGTCCCATATGTTTTTTATCTCTACAACATGAGATTTCAATTCTCCTTCAACGTGAGAATTATAAAACCCATTTATCATTTAAAGGATATAATTTTATATTTTAATGGGGCGGTTATACTTATCATACCACCCAACTAATATCATAATCCGTTAGATTAGAATTAAATCTAACGGTCCATAATTATTCTTTATAATCCTAATTTTTACTCTCAGATCCCCTTTTCGTCTCTCTCTACTTCTTGATTCAAGTTTCTATTCATCCATTATGTGGAATTAAAGTTGTTTTGTTTATTAGGATGTTCAAAATAATTTTTGATTCTGATCGTGATCAAGATCCATTAGAAAAATGGTTTATAGAGTAATGAATTTTTAATAACCAGTGAAATAATGGATTTTTAATAATGAATGAATTATTAAAGGAATAGAAGAATTGTTTATCAAACAAAGAAACAGTAATGGAAGAATTGCAATCAGCGTGCAATTCATTAGATATGTTTATGGAATGAAAAACGTAGATATGGTTTAGAAAAGAATTGCGATCAGGGTTGATTCATAATAAATTGTTTAAAAAGAATTGCAATCAGTGACCTACTATGCAAAAACTTAATTCAACATTCAATCATTTGTTTTCATGAGATATTTTTGTTGTAATTGAAGATCAAATTCATGTAACAATGAAGAGAGGACTGTGATTCCCAAACCTAGAGAGAGATGTGCCTAGCAAACCTAGAGAGAGATAAAGAGGGAATGTGAAAGTAAAAATTAGGATTATAAGAAGTAATTATGAACCATTAGATTTAATTCTAATCTAATGGTGTTGAAATTGGTTGTAAGGGTGATAAACTTATTTGGTGGTAAGTATAACTGTCTCCAATTTTAATTTATTGACTTTTTACGTTTTCTTTTCTTTATATTATTCTCTCTTTTTTTTCTTCTCCTAATTTTATGAAGAAATGTGACATAAAGTTAATGTCCTTTAAAATAATAAATATTTTTCAAAAAATAATATGATACTTTTGTAATTATCTATTAAAACAATCCACTAAAAAATAAAAAATAAACCAAACGCACGCACCTTTCGGAGCTTGCTCCATCATTAACAACCTATACATATTTTTAAGAATCTACAGAACAACTGCTTCATTCAGATTCACATACTTGCATATTTTTATTTAAGCCAAAAGTAATAAAACTTAGTTATAACAATAATTTTCCCACTGGTTGAAGTATAGCTAAAAAATAATAAAATGACAAGAAAATGGAAAATGAAACTCATTATCATTTTAGTAATTAAAAATTCAAAAGTTATCTTAATGAATAGAATTCAAATAACATTTAATTTTAAGTTTTTTTTTTTTTTTTTTTTTGGAATTTTAGCTCCAAATTAATACACATCAGCCCAAAATTCCAAAGTCAATTTAACCCTAAAGATGGCATGGACAATAACTATATTTGGAGATTAGGTAGTAAGGTTACTTGGAAAAGATGAGGATGAGGCAACCATAACTCGTCCTTGTGAATAGAGAGAGAAACTGTTACCATTCCCATCTTAGTTTACTCTGTATAGGTCTCTCAATAGGGCAAATGGCAAAAAAAAGGTAAAAATGAATAGGGATCTCTCCCTTGTGTATAAATCATAATGGGCTAAACCTACCCATCATGGTAAATATGGATATTTGGGTCAATTTGAGCCATGAATCTAACAATCCTGCCAAACCAATTAAATTGGTTCAGATTGATTTGGATAATTGGTTCTGTTTGGTTCAAACCCTTTTAAATGTCTAAGCTTTCAAAGTTGTGTTTTAAACTTTAGTAATTAAGGCTATGTTTGATTTTTGTTTTGGAAAATAATTTTTTAGTTTTCAGAATAAAAAAAAAAAAAAACTTGTTTGATAAGATCTTTTTTGTAAAAATATTTTGAAAAATATAACTATTTTTTTTTTTTAAAATCAAATTTAGAAAATATGTGAGTTGTTTTTATTTTCTGTCTTGGTTTTTAACTTTCACAAAAAAAAAATATAGAAAACAACTGTTTCCATAACTATTTTACAAAACAGTTTTAAGAACAAAATAATCAGAACACAATCAAAGTCTCTGGTTTTCTTCTCACTATTGCATGTCTAATTGCCTCCTATAAAAGAGTGCCACAATTCTAAGGACTTGGAACATAGATATCTTGGGAAGCATTTCTGCTGTAGCAACGGATAATGGGAAAGGAAAAGATAATTCTATTAGGTCATTTGTAAATGATCCTTACTTTTAATATAATTAGTTAGCTTGATGGAACAGTCTAAACTAGAATTGTTTGTCAGCTTAGTCAGATAGATGTGGAATTGAATCCCAATTTATGAATAAAAAAAGTGAAATTCCAGCCTTCACATGAGAAAAAATTATAGTGTTCCTGCCCCCACATAGTCCTTCCATAGAATGAATGACACTTGTATAATTTCTTTTTTCTTTTTTCTCTCTCATCTCTCTTAAATAGTTATCACCTCCTCATTGGTATGGACCACTAAAAAATTGGTGATTCAGGAGCACCAAAAATCTTCTCCTTCATATGATTCCATAAACAATGCATATCATCATTGGATGACTACTTTATTGATTTAGTTGGTAGAGAACAATGAAAAATTTGCCATTTCTCCGGCTCTCTGCATAATTAATGTTATGTTTACAAAGCAAATGACAACGTGTTGCTTAATTAATTGAATAGTTCTGTGACACAATTTTGTAATCAGTAAACACTGATCAATTGCAAACCCATTATATCTATTAGTGTACGCTGTACCTGTACTTATTCTTTGTTAATGAACTACCATATAATGGCAGGTAAAGAGAAAAGTACGTAGTTGATCCTTATATCCCGGGTCAACTTATTTGATTTTGAAGGCCCAACACACCCCATCCATATTTAATTCCAAAAAAGAAGAAGACAAATTCCTAGCTTGCGTAATGTTTATACTGGTTTCCAGTTGATTAATGATTTAAGGAAGCGTGATTCATTATTTGAAAGTTAGGGTTTTAATATTGGACTAAAAACACGAAGATTACTTTTTTAAACCCATCATATTAATGGGAAAAATATTTGTCATTTTAAATGACATAACTTGAAGGACCGACTTGACTCAGTGGTAAACATGCTTACCGTGATGTCCAAGGTCCCGGCTTCGACTCGGCCTCTCCGCAAAAGCGGGGTAAGGCTTGACTCTTATGTCCTTCCCCAAACACTCACGAGTGGGTATTGAACTGGGTCGGCCCTTTAAATGACACAACTTATGTTATTTTACTCTTCCAAAAATATGGAACCCACATCTTTATATTTTTTGTCCACACTCTCTCCTCCTTTATCTATATCTTCTCCCACTTAAAATAACACAACTTTACATTCTTTAAAAAGATACACACTTTGTTTTATAAAAATAAAATAAAAATTGATACACATTTTTTGTTATTGAAGACAGTAAGTGATATTACATCACTAAGAGGTTTGAACCCATGTATAAAGCAGAAGAGATAAATGATCAGAATTATCATTGTGCAATAATGGAAAAAATAGAACATACTTACTTGTTGTCAGTAGTATGAAACAGACAGATGAAGAATGAATGCAGAATTAGGAATTAAATCTGAGCCCACAGAACGTGTCTCCTTAAGACAATTTTCCTCGTCACTGATGCCAAAGGTTGATGGACACTTGTCCCCTAGGATAGAACGGATTTCGTCTGAAGAGTGGCGGCACTACCAGTCCAACAGCCCAAACAAACACAACAATATGCCAGAGGGATTACACCGGAGGAATAATAGAAATATGTAAATCGAAAGGGAATAAAAATTCCGGCAGAGTTTCAGTGCAAAGAACCAGATTAAATTATTTTTTTTTGGGGGGGGGGGGTCAGTGTCTATTTATAGATACTGACCGGTCACGATGATCAGCCGTCGTCGGTGAACCGCCGTGACTGACGGCCATGAACGGGTACGACCGGTCATCGGTTCGGTGAACAGGTACAACCGATGATCGGTTTGATGAGCAGACACAACTGGTGACCGGTTCGCGAAAGGTAAGAACCGGATCTGTTCAGAAATGCTCAAAAAATCGACAGGTAGAAATCTTTGGGTTTGAAAATCGGAGGGAAGCAACGGATAGTTCAAGGGAATTTTGGAGAAAAAATCAAAAAATTATTTAATAAAAAATTATTTTTATTTTACACATATGTACCGAACCGAACCGATCCGAGCCGACCAGCGGACGACGGCGGCGGCGACGCGTGAGTGGTGGACCTAAGCTCACGTAGCTCCTCCCCTTCCACAAAATGTGTAGTGACCCAAGGGCTAATTTAGGAGAGTGAGGTGGGAGCTTATAAACTCTCCCACCTCCTACTAGTTGTCCGATGTGGGACTTCTTAAACTCACACACCCCTTCAACTTCCCTTTTCTCTTTTCTTCCTTAACCTACTTCTTATTCATAAACAATAAATTGTCAACATAAATTCCAACAATTCCCCACATGGATAAGAAGTCAAATCATTGTGACAAAAAATGCATAAAAATATAAATACAAAGTGTAATTTCCTCAATAAGAAACAATTGCATCAAGATAGGTGGAGTTACCTTTGAACCTTCTCTAATGAAAACCTACCGGATATTCTCGGTGAATCGGTGGTCTGGCCGACTTGAACCGTCAACCTTTAGTGTATAACTAGACAATAGGAGTCACACAATTGCTTCTCTAGCATTGTTGGTCCTTTGTTGTGCCCATTTTGGCCATGGGACACCTACCTGGTTCTGCGAGTGTTTTTAGAGAATCAGCCTTTAAAAAGATTCTCTTAGAAGCGGCCCTCACTACACACTCACATAGGTGATTTCTTGTGATGTAACTCACTATACATCATCTAAACACAACAGATTAAGAAATCATTAAAAGCCTTAGTGCTTACCCTCATAAATACACTGTCTTGTCATAGGAATGAGTATGAGTTTAAAACTCCACAATGTTTGAACAGTCGAACATCACTTAGTTGTCTCTTTGAACCTAGTTCGTGGGATCTCCACTCTTCTAGGTAGAGTTACCGCAATGCTCAACAATTGTAATGATTCCATTCGAGAGTAGTTGTCTTACGGTATCATGTCTACGACGTATATGTCTAGACTTACCGTTATACATGACGTTCTTGGCCCTTCTAATAGTTGCTTGGTTATCACAGTGTATGCATACGGCTGGTACTGGTTTTGGCCAATTAGGAACATCCTCAACAAAATTACGAAGCCATTCGGCTTCTTCACTGGCTTTATCTAAAGCAATATATTCTTTTTCCATTGTTGACCTTGCAATGCAAGTCTGTTTGAAAGATTTTCAAGACACAGCAACCCAACCAAGGGTGAACACATATCCACTTGTGGATCTAGTGTCGTTAGAGTCGGTGATCCAATTTGCATCACAATACCCTTCTATAACTATTACTTACCATTCTTAAAGAAATTTACTTTCAATTAACCATTATTAAAGGGACAATAATTACTTGTGTCACCACTAATAAAAAAAATAGTTTTAAGTTATTTAATAAAATCCATATGGTATTTCACCCAATAATTTAGAATTTGTTAAAAAGTGTCAAAGAGTGTGTTATTAGCTTTTTTCTATTGCACATTAACTCCTCTCACTTTAATAATCATATAGTAAGTATTACATCAATTTCTGGAATTCTAGGAAAACACTTTCTTTTTTTAAGATTTTCTATGTATCTCTATTTCGGTCAAGTAACCAATTTTTCTAAAAGTTTAAGCGGTTAGGTCCCAATTTAATGTGCATTAGAATAATGCATAAATAATATTTGCATCCTATATCTTCTAGGGTGGAGTGTTCCTACCTCTATTCTGATTCTTGCCTAGACTGTAGCCAACTCAATTCCAATCTCCTTCTTTTCCAATTCAAGCTCTTTGTTTCTCCTCTTCAGTTCCAAAACTTCTAGTTCGATGTCTTGAACATCATTAAGTTTCTTATTCACCATAGCATTTCTTATTCACAAATAGATCAAAATGCCTTTCACCTATTGGCAATCAATTCATATGGTTAATATTGAAGGTCCATTGCTCCCTCTCTCATCAAAGAATCTCACATGCACCTTGTCATGCCTTTTGTTCTCTGGTTCTACTGCCTCTGTTTCCAGTCTCCAGCAATAGCTTCTATAATCAGTCCTCACAATTAAGTAATGTTCTCCTGTCCATTTCCATCAACTTCACTGTACACACATGTTAAGTTAATGTATACTTGTTTCTTCAAGTAAATTTTTTTCTGCTTGGAATACATTTACATACTTATCGTCACAAATGATGTCCAATGAAAGGGATTTAGTGATCATATGCTTTTTTTTCCCTGTAATTTGAATTGTAAATTTCACCTTGTTTATTTTGTTATCTGTCTAAAAGAAGACATGCTATATTACAAGAATGGGTTCAGATTATTAGCATTTTGAATCATAAAAGAATATGATAGATTAAAATGCTTTCTCTGCAATGCAATATGTTTCTTCCAAGAGTGTTCAATCATGGAATAGTTATTTTCTGTATTCATTTGCTTGGCACCCTATGCTTCTGCTGGCAAACTTAGAGCAGCAGCCTAAAGGCCTAACAAGTAACAACTTGAGAAAAGACCACTAAATAAATGAAGACACTAAAACTAGATTAATTCTACCAACGTAATAAAAATTTAGCGCTTCTTCTGTCGGAAGGGAATTCAATAGAATTGCAACTTAATAAAAAATATGCATCTAGACACATATATAAGAGCTTTTCTATAGACTACAGTTATCACAGTAGACACCTGATACAATCAAGCCCAAGACATACAAAAGGGACAAATCAAGGCAAGTATGGATCCAAAACAAACAAGGCCCAAATAAAACAGAAGAGCAACTCTCAGATACAGACACGTCAGCAATAGGAAGTCCCAAGAATACCCCGTAACAGAATGGTGCGTGAAGTGTCATGAGTTGGTTATATGGAGAGGAAGGAGGAAGGAGAGAGGGGCGGAAGAATGAAAAATAAAGTTCTTGGGAGAGTGTGGGACCTCTAGAATTGTCTCACTGTTATCTTCTCTTTTACCTGTTACTTGCTGGTTTGGGTTGATGTAATTTTCCTTTAATATGAACAAATCTCTGTCTCACAGTGTTATCTTCAAGAGGAATAATACAAATGAGTGTTTAGATCTCTTTTTTCCTTGTTGATTGTGATAATTTCTGGGTTGTTCTGTTATAAACGTAACAAGTTGGTATCAGAGCTCCGATCTAGGAGCTCTGTGGAATGGTAATAACGCGACAAATGGAGCATAGAATGGATTTGATAGAGGAAGGGCTGTGCAGAGGGTGTGCGAGGCAGGAAGAAGTTCTATTACGACTTGATGCCAATGAAGCCAGACATGAAGAACTGCTTCGTAGGCTGGGAGCGAACGAGTTGGGGATGGCAGATAGTCTCCGACGATTAGACGAGATGGCTGAGAGGAGACGCGGCCAATCTCGCGATGGAGAGAACGAAGAGGATGAGGACTCAGACCACTACGAAAGAAGAAATGGGAGGAGAGTTAACATGAATTTCCCAAATAACAGACGCTTAGAAGTTCCAACGTTTTCAGGTGAAGATGCATTTGGGTGGTTGAGCAAAGTGGAACGTTACTTTGTGGTGAATGGGGTAGCTGAAGCTGAGAAAATGGCTACCGTGTTGGTCATCTTGGAAGGTGAGGCTCTCCACTGGTTCCATTGGTGGGAGGCGAGCCATCCGAACGCGACTTGAGGAATTTTTCGGCGAGAAATACTCAGCCGCTTCCAATCAGAGGCACTGACAACCCATACAGGGCACTGTATACGATCAAACAAAATGGGAGTGTGGCTAAATTTCGTGCTCAATTTGAGAAGATGGTTGGGGCTTTTCGTTTCGAAGATGAGGATCTGCTCAAGGAAGCATAGCTCAACGAAGTTCGTAACATTATCAGGGAGGAACTACTCATGTTATCGGAGCTCAGCTTGACGGAGATGATGAAATTATCCATCAAGGTTGAGAGACGAAACACAACATGGAAGGAAGAGGGATTACGGCCCCTGGGAAGGAATTGGGCACCTGGCTGAACCGGATGTCATTAGGCCAACCAAGAAACTCAGGCCCATATGAAAATAAATCATGGGCTGCCACTAATGCAAGCCTAGGAGCGGGTAACAGGGCTAACTCCACTCGGTCCTTTACGGGGTCTAGTCAGGCAAGCGTGGGTCAATCGAATTCACATCTTGGCCAAAAGGGGAACCCTAACGAAGGAACGACAACGAAGACAGCGGATCATAGTACGGGAAATTGCAGCGGAGAAATCGATACTGGTCAGATGAGGAGACTGTCAACAGTGGAATGGCGCGATAGACAAAATAAGGGCCTGTGCTTTAAGTGTGGGGAATGCTGGCACCCAAACCACAAGTGCCAGGTTCGTCAGTTGCATTTACTGCTAGTGGACGATGAAGACGCGGAAGACGACGAGAGAGAAGGGGAAGACGTAGGGATAGTCCAATTGTAGAAGTGGGAGAGATGGAAAAACCGCTGCAGCTCTCCCTACAAAGCCTGTTAGGGCTATCTTCAAGCCAAACACTCAAGGTCGTATGGGGGGAGATTAGAGGTCAGAAGGTGGTGGTTATGGTGGATTGTGGGGCATCAAGCAATTTTATAAAGAAAGAGATGGTGGAAGAACTGGGGTTAGAAATAGCTAATACTTCGTCTTATCAGGTGGAAATTGGAAATGTGTGTAAGGTAGGGTGTAAAGGGGTGTGTCACGGGGTAGACATCAACATTCAGGGGACCGAAATCAAACATGATCTATACATCTTTGAGTTGGGTAGGGCAGATGTAGTACTTGGCTTGGAGTGGCTCACGCAGCTGGGGGAAATCAAAGCAAACTTCAAGGAGATGACCCTCAGGTATGGAGAAAGGGGGAAGGAGACAATCATTAAGGGAGATCCTTCTTTATCACGGTCAGAGGCTTCATACAGGTCCATCACTAAGGCAAAAAAAAATCAGGCACAGGGGATTTAAGTGGAATCAACAGCAGAAGGAGCTCAGGAAGACGAGGAACAGTGTGCGGAGATAAAAAAGCTACTTTCAGAATTTGTGGAGGTCTTCCAGGAACCCAAGGAATTGCCACCAGCTCGAGCCATAGATCACGCCATACACCTCAAAACAGGGAGCCAAGTGCCAAATACCCGTCCATTCAGGTACCCACATTACCAGAAAACTGAAATTGAAGTGTTGGTAGCTGAGTTGTTTAAAAATGGCATGATACATCATAGCACGAGTCCTTACTCGAGTCCGGTCATTCTTGTTAAGAAGAAGGATGGGAGCTGGCGCGTCTGTGTTGATTATAGGGTACTAAACAAAATCACCATTCCTGATAAGTTTCCGATGCCAATGGTGGACGAACTTCTAGATGAGTTGGGGGGGTCACAGATTTATTCTAAGCTGGACTTGAAAGCCGGGTACCACCAAATCAGAATGAGGGAAGAAAATATCCCTAAAACAGCCTTTAGAACGCATGAAGGCCATTATGAGTATGTGGTCGTGCCTTTTGGTTTGACCAATGCTCCATCAACCTTTCAGGCCTTGATGAACGAAATACTTAGGCCATTTTTGAGGAAGTTTGCACTCGTATTTTTTGATGATATACTAATCTACAGCCGTCGTAAGGGGGAACATATGAGTCATTTGAGAACCATCTTTGAAGTGTTGAGACAACATCAATTAGTAGCAAATAAAAAAAATGCAGCTTTGGCAGGGATCATATAGAATACCTAGGGCACTGTGTATCTGCTGCAGGTGTCAAGGCCGACCCAGAAAAAATAAAAGCTATGGTTGCTTGGCCAAAACCCATGAATGTCAAAGGGCTAAGAGGTTTCCTTGGGTTGACAGGCTATTACAGGAAATTTGTGAAGGATTACGGGAAAATAACAAAGCCTCTTACTGAACTATTAAAAAAAGACGGTTTTTAGTGGAATAAATAGGTAGAGGATAGTTTCCAACAATCGAAGTTAATGATGAGCTCACTTCCAGTATTGGCTCTACCAGATTTCAGCAAACAATTTACAGTTGTCACTGATGCATCGGGGAAAGGGATTGGAGCTGCCCTGACTCAGGAGAATAAACCTATTGCGTTCATTAGTCAAGGATTTTCCAACCGGGCTCAAACTAAGTCCGTATACGATAAGGAACTAATGGCCATAGTTTTTGCAGTAAAAAATGGAGACATTACCTTATGGGCAACCATTTCATTATTAAAATAGATCAAAGGAGCCTGAAATTTCTTACTGAGCAGCAAATTCTGAGTGAAAATCAGCAGAAATGGATATCCAAATTAATGGGGCTTGACTTTGAGATTCAGTACCAGCCAGGGAAGGACAACCAAGTAGCTGATGCCTTGTCACGACAAATGGTTTTTGGAGCTCTATCTATGGTGCAGTGGACAACTTTGGATGATTTAGAAAGGGAAATACAGCAGGACGAAAAGCTTAAGAGGATTGTTAAGGACCTGCTGATCGCTCCTGATGCCCATAAAGGATTCACCACGAAAGAAGGGAAGCTCTTTTATAATGGCAGGTTGGTTTTCCTAAATCTTCTCAATTTATCCCGTCTCTATTAAAAGAATACCACGATTCTGGGGTGGGTGGCCATTCAGGATACTTTAGAACATACAAAAGGTTGGCTAAAGTGGTGTACTGGGAAGGAATGAGGAAAGATATAAAAGATTATGTGGCTGGTTATGTAATTTGTCAATAATGTAAATCACAAAACATGACCCTGGCTGGACTATTACAGCCACTTCCTATCCCAACTCAGGTCTGGGAGGATATATCCTTAGACTTCATCGGGGGACTCCCAAAATCTTGGGGAGTTGATACCATACTGGTAATAGTTGACCGTTTCACCAAATATTCTCACTTCATCCCCCTCAAACATCCTGTAGACACCATATTTTGTCCAGGAGATATAAATTTAAAATAAAATAAATAAAAATAAATCCCATCACTCATGTAGCTTCTGCAATGGAGGTTGGCTACTGTTACAAGAAACCACGATCACGTGTGAAAG
Organism: Gastrolobium villosum; assembly: GCA_032173675.1. Classification (NCBI taxonomy): domain Eukaryota; kingdom Viridiplantae; phylum Streptophyta; class Magnoliopsida; order Fabales; family Fabaceae; genus Gastrolobium; species Gastrolobium villosum. Next base: position 287,811 of record JAVKPL010007898.1, on the reverse strand, counting down.
TGGAGAAACAAGAAACTACAGTAGAATGCTGAAGAGATGTTCATGTGGTCTGAATGAGTTATCCTTTTCAATACATCAAAGAATACTCTTCAACCAATTACCCACCATGTAACGTCAAGAAAGCTCTTCTTTTTCTGGCTCTATAAAAAGGCAGAAACGCATAACAAAAGGAGGATTTTTTTTGGCTTCTGATACTCTTAATACTGAAAAAATCTAAAAAAACAGAGGAAAAAGAGAGGTAGAAAAATACCCAACTTCTTTGCACCTAAACACTTCCATACTCAAATCCAATAAAACTCAACACCGTAAGATTTGTGACACTGGCCGGAACACCCTCATCTGGCCACCATCTACGGGCACCATCAAACCAAGCTAGTTCGTTTGCGCCGCTGCCAGCCACCGCAAAAGACATCTAAAACCACCGGCCACCAGTCCGAAGGTCACTCCCAGCAACCGCAAACCATCACGATAACAGTCACCTTCCTGAAGCATATATCTTCGATCAACTCATACTCGAAGCCAAGGTCGCATCTCAAGCTGTTCCGTTAGCCATTACATCAAGCCTCACTATATTTCTTCTACAACGGTAACAGAGGACTGACTCATTTTCTGGTTTTCTTTTTCATTTGAATAGGAAAACACCTTTTCATTAACTTTACTAATGGATCTGCTTGTTTCTATTATTAAAATATTATTTTCTTCCTTCCAATTTGTCCTTTACTATTGTTTATGAGCCTCGGATATCTTATTACAATGAAAGCGGGCTGATGGTGTCGGTGTTAGTTTTCTTTTTTTATTTTCTTTATAAAAAATATAGAGTAAATATCCTTTTTGGTCCTCGGCAAATTTCACGATGTTCATTTTAGTTCCTAGCAAATAAAAAGGCCTATCGTCAGAGAAATTCAAAATGGACTCATTTAGTTGAAATCGTGGTCCCTGACAAATTCAAAAAGACCCATATTAGTCCCTCAAAGGGACTAAAATGGGTCTATTTTGAATTTCCTAGGGACCACGATGGGCCTTTATATTTGCTAGGGACTAAAGCGGGTACCGTGAAATTTGCTGAGGACCAAAAAAGGTATTTACTCAAAAATATATATATAAAGTAAGTTAAAATATGCAAATTCGTGTAGGCTGCAGCATAGGATTTGATTGCTTTCTTTCCCTAGAATAGATTAGGTACTTTCTTAATATTTAAGTAAAGGTTAAAAAATAAAAAAGGATAATAATAACAAAGAAAAGAAAAGCTAACGATGAATTTATATATATATATATATATATATATATATATATATATATATATATATATATTACTTGATGTAATTCGTTAGCATAGGATCGATTATGTGGAACAATGTCTGCTTATATTTGTCCTATATTTATGTAGTCAATTTGATCAATAATAATAATAATAATAATAATAATAATAATAATATGTATTGAATTGAATTAGAATCACAAGGTCTGCTTATTGTAAAAAGGGATTAGCTGAGTTGTGACTTGTTAATCCCGTAATTTTTTGAGTCATTTTAGCCGTGACGGCTTGGTGATTCAAAATTCATTGTAAAATTTATAATAAAAAATTAATAATTTTAAATCTATTTTTAAAAGGATTAGCTGAGTTGAGACAGCTTGTTAATCTCGTAATCTTTTGAATCATTTTAGCCGTGACGGTTTGGTGATTCAAATTTTACTGTAAAATGTACAATAATAATAATAAAAATTATTTAAATAAATGTAGATCATCAAATCCAAAACTTTCCAATGAGTTTCTCTAAAATTTATTTTTTCTTAAAAATTAAAATCAATCAATGTGCAAACATTTTCTACATAACGACGTAGCTTTGAGTTCCCTATTGTATCGAGGGATACGTCGGAGCGGGACCCTTCCCGTCAAGCACAATTTTTTTTTTCAAAAGTAGTTTTCTAACAATCAATTTTATTTAAATCTTTGGGGTGAAATAAATATTTAAAAACTTATCAATAATATGCACAATTAATTAAAGGTAACCGTTTTTATAAATGGACAGTGTAGGGTGCTAACACCTTCCCTACTCGTAATCGACTCTCGAATCCATTTCTGTTTTCAAAGACCAATTTTCTCAAATAAAAGGGTTTTTCCAATGTTTTCCCAAATAAATCTTGGTGGCGACTTCATTGTTTTAATCATTCAATTTCTTTCGCCGTCACGTCGCGATCCGGTTGCGACACATCCATATACAGCTAAGGAGGTAGCTGAATTATTTGTAAAAGAAATAGTTAGGCTACATGGATTTCCTGCCACTATTACTTCAGACCGCGATAGATTTTTCTTGAGTAACTTTTGGACTGAAATTTTCAAGTGTGCAGATACCAAGCTCCGTTATAGCACAACATATCATCCCTAAACCAATGGACAAATAGATGTAGTTAACCGTTGTCTTGAAGCCTATCTACGCTATTTCTATTTCACCAAGCCCAAAGAGTGGCCCAAATGGGTTCCTTGGGCTGAATTTTGGTATAACACGTCATTCATGGATACAACGGGTATGACCCCATTTAGAGCCTTGTATGGCAGGGATCCTCCTACCCTGTTTAAGTGTGGGACGTTTGTTCCTAGAGTAGATGTTGTTTCACAATCATTAGCAGAAAGAGATGTCATTTTACAAGATTTACAGCACCACATCCTCAAAGCCCAAGACAGAATGAAGCATTTTGCTGATCAAAACTGTAGAGATGTCCAGTATGATGTGGGGGATTAGGTTTACCTCAAAATCCAACCATATTGTCTTAAAACGATTGCTAGACGCATCAATGAGAAGCTTAGCCCATGCTTCTATGGACCCTACCAAGTGCTGGAACGTATGGGAGAAGCAGCTTACAGGTTGCATCTACCATCGGGTTGCAAAGTCCATCCCATTTTTCATGTTAGTTGCAGTTAAGGTGGCTACGACAATCCAACCCCTACCCTCTGTCCTCAATGACAATTGGGAATTAATATGGAACCCGAAGCTTTGATGGGGGTGAGGCGTTCTTTGCAGGACACAGTTCAAGTGTTGATTAAATGGTGCAATTTACCCGCTTTGAAAATTCATGGGAGGAGTTTGAAGACATCAACAAACAATTTCCCCATTTCAACCTTGAGTACAAGGTTGTACAAATGGGGGGAGTATTGATACAATCAAGCCCAAGACATACAAAAGGGACAAATCAAGATGAGTATGGATCCAAAAACAAACAAGGCCCAAATGAAACAGAAGAGCAACTCTCAGATACAGACACGTCAGCAATAGGAAGTCCCAAGAATACCCCGTAACAGAATGGTGCGTGAACTGTCATGAGTTGGTTATATGGAGAGGAAGGAGGAAGGAGAGAGGGGCGTAAGAATGAAGAATATAGTTCTTGGGAGAGTGTGGGACCTCTGGAATTGTCTCACTGTAATCTTTTCTATTACCTGTTACTTGCTGGTTTGGGTAGATGTAACTTTCCTTTAATAAAGGGCCGACCCAGTTCAAATACCTACTTCGTGAGTGTCTGGGGAAGGGAATACTCTAGGCGGTCTTTCCCCTGCTTTTTGCAGAGAGACTAATTCGAACCCGCGACCTGACACACCACTTTAATATGAACAAATATTTGTCTCAGTGTTATCTTCAAGATGAATAATACAAATGAGTCTTTAGATCTCTTTTTTCCTTGTTGATTGTGATAATTACTGGGTTGTTCTATTATAAACGTAACAGCACTACAAGAAACATGAAGGATATGTCACTGAGTTCATGAACAATTGTTTCTGTTATTTCAAACCCCAATTTGGATGAACGTCGAGTAGTTAAGGGGGAAAGAAAGTAAAGAAAAGGGTGTAACTTTTTTAAAATTTGAAGGGGAACTATAAAATAAACAAATCAAAATGGCTAGATTTAAATTTCAAGATCTCAAGTTCATCAGTCAATTTGTATCTATATGTCACATTGAAAAATAGGAGACAATAAGCTACAAGATAATTAGCCATGACTATGACTACTTAGGAGCCAATGCTACTATGATTTTCCCTTCCCTGTATGTGAAGTGAAACCAATGGGAAACAAGTACACTTGAATATAATTCCGTTTTTGGCTCTACCTATTAAGAATATCTTCCAAACATGCTTATGCAGAGTGTATTTAAGTTGGCATGATTTATTAGTATAATACTCCAGCATGCATAGAAATCAATCTTGAATCTTGACATTCTTTGAAGTTAGGTGCCTGAAGTTAAACTAAGAGTCTCTCCAAATCCTCTAAGCATCTGAGTAAGTTCATGGTAATGCAAATAATGGGTATGAGGTTACATTTTCATGACACGTAAGAAAGAAACAGAGTAACTATTTTTCGTGGCATTTAAATTGTCTTCAATATCCAAATAACATGTCTAGTTCTGGGTTGTACTGAAGTTTAGATCATGAAATGAAATAAGGATTAATGAATCAAAAATAATGAAGAGATCTCTTCACCAACAAACATGATCCAGACAATAAATATATCGAGTTGGCTGTTCAATAAAAAATATTCACCTTTTCCCTCGACCTTATTCTCCGGTGTCTCAACCTCAATGTTGAGTATATTGAATTGCTCACTTTATGCACACAATTTATTGCACTCCAAAAAAAAAAAGTTCTTAAATTTTTGTTAAAAAAGAAAATATAGCTATTGTATGATTGTTTTGAACAAAAAAAATTAAACCACACAAATAAACATAAAGACAGGATATCACAAGATGGGTTAACTCTATCACCATTGACGTTAAAGAATTTGAATCAGTAATCAACTTTGGAGGCATAAAACAGCATTGCTTACTGGCCTCAAAGTACATCTCCATGTGCATTAGACCATATTATTAAGTTGATCATATCATAAGGAGAAATAAATGACACAATATTGTTTACCTCCATCACCAGTATTATCAAAAACCAAGCTTGTCATTGTAGAATCCCGAGTCATAAAACTCTTCAGAAAATGCCTGACAGAACAAATTACTGTCTTTATTATCCAACTTTACTAATACACATTTTCCTCTTTCTTGAAATAATGTTGCTGCCAACTAAGATTATTACTGAGTAGAACATGGTTTTCAAATGATGCAGTCAAGATAATTTACTAAAAATCTACATAAACGAAAACTTGTAATAGTATTTTCTTACTAATTCACAATCAAATAGCATTCAACTCTCTAACACAAGCAAAATTGAATCCTTGTATATTTTCTTCTAGAAAAAAATTGATGATGCACCTTAATTGAGCACTCTAGTTTTGTACATCTCTTGTTTTGTTTCCATTTATGTGGAAGATGAATAAATACGACAACAAAAATTAATTACATGCATATAGCAGAGGACAAGAAAATTTACCATTAAAGGTGAATCCTATTTCACATTATCATCCAGCTGAGTGCATTGCTAGAACGGGAAGAAGAAAGGAAAACAACTGCAAGCCCAGTTCCATATGCGTGACAATAAACTCATTTGCTGTTGCACTAATCGTGGTGATTCTTCCATGTCAGAATCGTCACCCGCCAGGCAGGAGGCTGGGCTCACCAATGTCAAAATTCAGGTTCACAAATTCCGGAAGCCATTGTTGGAGATCATATTCTTCACTGTCAGAATCATGGTTCACAAATTCCGGAAGCCATTGTTGGAGATCATATTCTTCACTGTCAGAATCATGGTTCACAAATACCGGAAGCCATTTTGAATATCCTGTCAGGATCATGCTATTTTTCTCTTTCTTCACTGTCAATACATGGATTCCTATTTGGCCTTTATCATTTTCTGACTACTTGGATCAGGATTAGTGAATCGAATATCCTCCATGCTATTTTTCTCTTCGATGGATTCCTAGCCTTTATCATTTTCACGGCTCCACATTCACACGGTTCCATTTTTTTTAAAGGCATAATAATATCTTTGGGTTGCATAGCAAAAAGATATGTATGATTCTTTTCCAGCTTTGTAAGCAGAAAATATAGGGATCCTTTGTTGTAACGGTCAATTGATTATCCAGACAAGATGTTGAAGAAGAAGAGAAAAGAGTTAGATCAATATAGAGAAGAAGAGAGATAAACTAGAGAGTAAGAGGGAAAGAGAAAGAAAGTAAGAATTGTCTTGCAATTTTATGATATCCTTTTCATTCCTCATTTTCTCTTTTTAACACAAAGTGACGCCACAATTGCCTTAACAAAATAACGAAAAATAATAAAGAAAATTACTAAAAAAATATGTAGAAAATCCTAGCAAATTATAAAGAAGATTCTAGTAGCTTATAAGGCATGTACAATACCTGAATATCTGCTACATTTGTTGCCATTGATGATCACGGTGGGAGCATCCTTCCAGCCATCCACAACAACACAGACAGCTATGGCAGGGAACTTGTTACGAAACCAGAAATAAATTGGCCGTCCCCTGCTGCTGCAGTGATCAAACCAATCTGGAATCCCTTCAGCTACAGGCAAACAAAACCTTGACTCTCCAGCCTCATGCAGTTTCTGTTATTCATAAATAATTTATAAGTTTAGCAACATTAACTACACTATTATCAATCATCAAATCAAATACATAAATAAAAATAAAACCTGATCATGTAACTTGCTAAGTAACGTGCTTTTAGACTCGGATGTCAAAGAATAGCACCTCATTGCAGAGAAATCTTTTAAGTTTGGCGGAATCCCTCTGATTTCTCGAAGACGACAACAATCGTCCAAATAAAAGTACTCTAAATGGCGACATTCTTTGATCCATTCAGGAATAATTGTCAAAACATTATTTTCTGATAGGTCTAAATATCGCACATTAGCTATCCAGGTTAAACCAATTGCAAGAAATTCATCTGCCACGTTGCACTCCATGAGACGGAGACTTCCTAAGTTTGAAGACACCATTGAGCCTTCTTTTGGGAATGAACCCAATGTCCAACCGATACCGATGGCGGTAACCTGACGCAGTTTTTGCATTTTGACAATGCTACATGGTACTTGAATATTTCCACAATGTCTCACATCTAAACTTTCAAGCCCAGTAAGATTTTCAAATGAAGATGGCAATTCTATTGTGGAATTTCCACGCAAGTCGAGAGATTTTATATTTCCCATCTCTCCCAATATTTCTGGAAAACTCTTAAGACTTGAGCATTCTGCAAGATCGAGTTTTTCAAGAGAAGTCAATTCGATGGGAGGAAAAGCTCCAAGCTTTGTGCAACCCGAACAATTCAATATTCTAAGCTTATCCAGCTTCCCAACCGAGTCATGAATTGTAGTTAAATTCTTACAATACTCAAATGAAAATTCTTCTAATTTTGGGAGTCCAGATACATCAGGTATATGTGTTAAAAATTCACAATAATCAAAATTCAAAAAACTCATATTCACAAATTTCTGCAAAAAAAAATAAAAATTGAATAATGTTAAAATAAACTTATTAATACACAAGATTGGGGAAATGAACTTGTTATACTTGCCTTCACAAAGCCGGCCAACCCCGATGACGTCAAGCAACTATTCATTATCTTGCATATGGCAAGTTGCTCCGGCTGAAAACCATATGGTAAATGCTTTGAAGGATATCTCCGCCATTCCAACACTCTTAAACTATTTGGAAGATGATCTGGACCTCTGGAAAAATAACCTTGACTAATAATAAGTGTTTTGAGGTTTTTCATCTTCTTGAAGGCCTTTCCATTCCATTCTACTATTACCTCTTCTTTCCCAGATAAGCATATGATTTCAATCTCATTAGTTCCCTTTCATCACAAAAAGCACAAATTAGCCTTTGAAACAATATATGTAAGGCTTCAACACACATATTTAGAGAACTTTACATATTATAAAGTAAAAAAAAAACAATTGTGATGTTCGTGAGCTTGTAATAGTTAAAAGATATAAATCAAGATTAAAGATGAAATACCAAACAATCCATATTAATTTTACTCACAGTATTTTCTTGTAAAACTTGAACTATATCTTTAGGGAACCATAACCTAGTGCGTTTCCCAGGCTCTTTTGGTGATTCCCGTCGCACAATTTCTTTACCCATATCTTCTATCAAGTCATGTAGAGTCACGTTAACCCGCCGATCAATTTTTATGAGAGACTTGTCAACCAACAATCCAATATGATATTTCATGCAGCCACCATAATGAGCATACAGTATATCTTGGACCTCTACCAAATAATATCCTTTGAAGCAACAAGCAATGTCAAGAAAAACACTCTTCTCTTCTTCCCCCAAAGCATCAAAGCTTACTTCAAGTTTCTTTTGGATTGTATCTATAGGAATTCTTTCATACCGATCTAATGCAGATTTCCATTCACCTACACTTTTTCCAGACAAGCTGGAACCTATAACTTCCAAAGCCAATGGAAGTCCACAAGCATAAGTTACTAAATCATTTAAAATGCTTTTGTAACCTGGACCCACTACTTTACTTTTAAAAGCTTTCCACCTGAACAATTCAAGAGCATCTTCCTTATTTAATACATCCACCTCATATGTTCTTTCAACCCCATGACTTGCTAGCAAATGTTTGTCCCGAGTGGTAATGATCACTCTGCTGCCAGGACCAAACCAATTGGATCCTCCCGCCATGGCCTCCAGTTGATCTATTTCGTCAACATCATCTAGAATCAAAAGAACCTTCTTCCGCCGGAGCCTATCCTGTAATGTTGAAATTCCTTCATTTACACCTGTTAACTCAACTTTCCTCCCTCCCATCATTTTAGAAAGAAGAACCTCTTGGAGATTTTGTAAACCTTTTTTGTTAGAATTTTCTCTCACGTTTTCAAGGAAACATAAACCATCAAATTTGTCCGCAATCACATTATAAACTGCTAGAGCTAGTGTTGTTTTTCCTACTCCACCAATTCCATAGATCCCTACCATGATGACGCTACCATCGGATGATTCAGATCCAAAATCGAGAAGGCCCTTTACTTTTAGCACTTGTGACTCTAGTCCAACTGGGTATTGCGCAACATGCAAAGGAGCTCGATTTATCTTCTTAGAGACCAATTCAACAATGCTCTTAATAAACTCATGTTCATATCCATCCCTGTTCAATCAGACAAAGTTTGTGTGTAAGTCAAACTAAATGCCTCATATCCATATCTTGATACTTACGTTATTACAAATGAAAATGTTTAATAAAGAATGATTTAACATGTTCAAGGTTTAACAACCATTTCTTTTCTCTTAAGATTTCAACTGTAAATCATTAGACAAAGGAAAATTAATAAAAAGGTAAAAAAAAAAAAAAAAAAAAAAAATTGTGGAGGAGGGGTACCCTTGTTTGAAATGAAAACCAGACAAATCAGCTATTTGGCACAGAGCCGTTGTCCATTTCTGCAACTTCTCGGTGTTGAACCTCTTCTTATGCTTAGCCAGTGCTTCTGCGTAACTACCTCTCTGATGTCGCACATCAGAAGGATCCACTTTATAAAAAACAGGTAAAACCAACCGACCCCCAGCCTTAATGCAGTGAATGATTTTGGAAAGTTCATCCAAGCAAAATGAAGAAGATGCATAGTTGGTAGAGAGCACAATGATGGCAATCCTGGATTCTTCAATTGCTTTGAGAAGTGATGGTGTGATTTCAGATCCTCTCCGAAGCTCCTCGTCGTCAATGAAGGTGTGAATTCCACTATCATGAAGAGCTTTGTAGAGATAACCGGTGAAACCATGGCGAGTATCAGTGCCTCTGAAGCTGAGGAACACATCGTAGGTGAATGCATAGGTGAAGGAAGAAGAGGATGGAAGCATAGCCATGAGACCAAGAAAGATTAGTATGAGTATAGTTGGAGTTTTGGGTCTCCAAAATCAAACAAGAATGGAAACTTACAGAGATACAAGACTACGTAGCAACGCGGAGAGAACTGAAATTTCCGTGAAGATATCTTCTGTCTATTTCTAATGTCAACTCCTTACTTTTGTCGTTTTCATTAGTCATTGCGGTGTGAATATATACAAGAAGCTGCCTCACAATAACACTAAATTCTGGTTTTACAATATAAGTTTATTCATTAACAAAGAATAAAAATAGCGTATATCACTGTACTAAAAAATAAAATAATAAATAGCGTACACTGATAGATACAATGATTTTAAAAAGCGAAATAATTAACGTTGCTTGCATTCTACGTTCTTTTGTTACTATTAAATAACTCCGCTTATTATATAAAGTCATTTTCAGCTATGAAAATGGACTTGGCAGGTAATCAGTCTTTGCAAAATATAAAATTGTTTTACACAACTAGTCAATTAAAAAAATATGGACTGAAAAAACTACGTCTAATTAATTAATTAAGCAACAAATTGTCATTTGGATGTAAACATCACATTAAGTAGGCAGAGAGCCAGAGACAATAAGCAAAAATATTTATTACTCTCTACCAACGAAACAATAAAGTAGAAATATCCAATTACACACATCCCATGATAATATGAATTGCATATGTAATCATATATGATGACTGGAATTTCACTCTTATTGTAAATTAATTGGGATTCAATTGTGTGTACAATTGCCAACAATTTGAGTCTAGGATGTTACACCTAGCTAACTAATTATATTGATGTTACACAAATAATAATTTGTTCACATAATTAAGTGCATTCATTTTTACAATATGCATCCATTAGAGCCCACACTTTATTGATTTTACATTATTAACTGGTCTTATCAATGTCAATAGCATGAAAATTATGCTCATAAGATGTGATACACGGATACGTCTTAATTTAGTAAAAATGCGTGTCGGACACGTGTCCGACACAGACACGTTCCGACATGTTTGGACACGCGATCAATAATATGGGACACGTTGACTTTTTGGACACGCGATTTTGACCGTGTCCGACACGGTCAAAGGGTAAAAATGTAATTTTTTTGATATTTTATTAAATTAAAATCTTTGTACTGACCGCAAGAACCTCTTCCAAGATTTCCATGGTGTGCAAGGGTCCATCTTAGGCAATCTCAGACTCATTTTCTCCACTTTCATCATCGACCATTGATCTCTCCGACGACACATCGTTATTTGTACTGGTCGACGATGAAGAAGAAGGTCACGTTGTCATACCGCACCGCTCCTCAGACACCTTCATCGTCTTCAAATAACACAGGCATGCCACCGCCGTCGTCAAGCTCCAAACAGAACAGAGGAAACAGAAGCGAAAGAAAGAAAACAATAAAATGAAAAAAGAAAACAAACGGATTATTTTTTTATTATTTCGCCTCATCCTTATCTACTGGCCGCTAAAAAACAAGGTACCCATAGTTTTTTTTTTTCCTTTTTTTATTAAAAATGAGCTATTATCCAATGTTAATTGAAAGATGACTATGCCACGTTGCCCAATCGGTACTTGCTTATAGGTGTTTTTCAAATTTTGAACAGATCATTAATTGTGACTTAATTAATAACTCTATTTTACACTTTATGCTTTAAGGGATAAAAATTTTCTTTTCAAATTTATGTTATAAAATTTAAATATTTGATTAATTATATAATTTATTAAGTATTGTTATATGTATTAAATATAAATTATATTATATATATATATATGTTAAAATTATTATTTAACGTGTCGAAATCTAACATTTTTTAGAATTAACATGTCGGCGTGTCGTGTCGTGTTCCGTGTCGGTATCCGTGCATCATAGGTTATATGTATTAAATATAAATTATATTATATATATATATATATTAAAATTATTATTTAATATCAAAACGTGTCCTAACGTGTCGAAATCTAACATTTTTTAGAATTAACGTGTCGGCGTGTCGTGTCGTGTCCCGTGTCCCATGTCGGTGTCCGTGCATTATAGCTCATAAGCTTAAAGGAGGGTGGCTCCTCTTCCTCTTTAGTTTTATTCTAGCACCAAAATTCACCTTGTAGCTTTATTTGGATGGTTCGTTCTTAGATAGACAATCTTTGATTTATTTTGGAGTTGTGAGTCTTCTGCAGCTATGGGAAGTCTGTTAGTGACATCTTTTAGATTGTTTTAAGTTTCTAATATCTGGATTATTATATTATGTTGTTGATGTTGTTGGCTGGTGTTGTATACTTTATATATCAGGTGTTGAATTTGTTTTGAGATTACAGAAATACAAAAGAGATTCTGCCAAAATTTCTAAAAAATTCAGATTATGAATTTGTTGAATTTTTCTTTTGTTTTATGGGTTCTTCGTGGAAGATAGGCTTGCCAAGAATAAAGGTGTTTTTATTACCTTAGCCTATTCACCGGTCATGACTCAGATTTGGATCGTGATAGTAATCATATATGAAGAATGAATTTTCCCTCTTATTGTACATAAATTTCGATTCAATTGTGCGTACAATTGCTAACAATTTTAGTCTAGGATGTTACACCAAGCTCACTAATTATATTGAGGTTACCCAAATAATAATCATTTGTTAACATAATTAATAAGTGGATTCAGTTTTACTATATGCATCTATTAGAGCCCACACTTTATTGATTATAAATTATTAACTGGCCTTATCAGTATCAATAGCATGAAAATTATGGTCATAAGGTTAAAGGGGGTGGCTGCTCTTCCTCTTTGGTTTTATTCTAGCACCAAAATTTAACTTATATAAATTAGTTCTGCAACTATTTACCAAATTCCTCAACTACTCCAGCCAAATTTCATATTAACCCCATCCCCACTTATATAAATTAGTTCTGCAACTATTTACCAAATTCCTCAACTACTCCAGCCAAATTTCATATTAACCCCATCCCCTCCTCCCCTATGTTGGATTCCTTTTTTTTTTATCAATAGTATTTGATTCTTTTTGGACTCTGCATTACATACGAGGGACATATATCTCTATTGGCAGACAGATACACCATGACCAATTCCATTCAGGTATTCCATGCCTTGTCCTTTTAATTGGTTCAGTTTGGATTGTAATATTCACGGGTCAATTTGACCAATGAACATCCTTCCTTACCATGATGGGTAAGTTTAGCTGTAACGCCTGACAACTTGCAAGGATCAACGACTGTCCCCCACACACTAACACGAGACTTTTCAGCGTGTTTTGTCTTCACTCGCACACTTCCCGGGAAAACTTCCCAGGAGGTCGCCCTGCTTCACTCGCACAACTCCAAGGTATACATAATTATATACCTGCTTGCTACTCTAAGAAAAACCGACTACATGGTCCCAAAATCCAAGATAGAAAGAGCTTTCAAGCAAAGCTGAACATGAATGTAAACATAAATATTCTTGCTACTCTAAGAACACAAGTAAACCAAGTGAATTTTCATCAAGGCTTTTACCATAGAAGTTCAGTAAACAGTTTTATCAATGGCCGATTCCATATTACACAAATCTCAGCATATGTAACCAAACTGAGTAGAAATTATTGGTATCAACACGCAGATTGCAAGGCAGCAGACACAGCACAGCAGAAACCATCACTGCAAATACAGGAATCAAACATGGGAGCAAGTGGATCAGATTCTGATACAAATTGGCAAGCAGTTCATATGGTAGCTGCACTGTACACACATGTTAAGTTAATGTATACTTGTTTCTTCAAGTTAATTTTTTTCTGCTTGAAATACAATTACATGTTCTTTTCCCAGTAATTTGAATTGTAAATTTCACCTCGTGTATTTGTTATCTGTCAAAAAAAGACATGCTATATTATAAGAATGGGTTCAGATTATTAGCCTTTTGAATTAAAAAAGAATACAATAGATTAAAAAGCTTTCTCTTGAATGCAATGTGTTTCTTCCAAGAGTGTTCAATCATGGTAAAGTTATTTTCTGTCTTCTCATTTGCTTGGCACCTGATGAGAAGCTGAAATATGTATATAAGAGAAGAGAGAAGAAGAATCAACATAAGCCAATTGATGTGGGCAAGGCACAAACAACAGATGGGCCAATGAAGATGAGCCCAAAGGGGACCAGCCCAATCAGCCCAAAAGAAATGGAGCCAAGGGTAACAGATTCTGAAGAGCAGGAACACGTGCAAGGGTCAGCATGGGATGCATTGCAAGTGGTCAGCATGGGATGCATTGATAAGGAAGAGCACGTATCATAAGTTGGTTATAACAAATTGTGGGAAAGGGTGAGAAGTTTGTTAGAGGAGAGAGAGTAGGGGATGATATAAGCATGACAAGGTTAAGGGTAGAGGCAGGCAAAAATATAGTATACAATTCAGAGGTGAATTGTGGGGAAGGGTACTGTGGAGTCCCTTAGTGTCATTTACTTTCAGTATTTGTTGCTTTTTCCTTCAAGGCTGTATCAGCCATTGTAATGATCGATGCACTGTTTTATTAAGGTGCCATTTTAATTGAATTTGAGTTTGTTCTTCTTTATTCCAAATTGTGGTTCCATCATTTGGTATCAAAGCTTCAGATCCTTGGAGCATTATATGGTTCATACCAGAATGGAAGGGAGAGTTGAAGTGTTAGAACGAAGAGCGATGGTGGTGGAAGGAAGGATGGACGAGATGACAGAATCCATGAGACAATTGAGAGACACGGTGCTGGCTTATATGGACCGTGTGGACCAACGTGACGGCAACTCAGCGAACAACAACGGGAACCAATATGGGGAGAATGAAAACAGAGGAAATCAAAATGAGGAAGACGAGATTAGAGGAGGAGGGAACGGAAGGTACATAAGGGAGGAAGACCGTATCCGACGTTTGGAGGTCCCTTATTTTGCTGGGGAAGACCCGTATGGGTGGATCTATCGAGCGGAGAGGTATTTCAGGATCAACCAGATACCACCGGAAGAACAAATTGAAGCAGCTTCGATTTGTATGGAGGGTAAGGCGTTGAACTGGTTTCAATGGTGGGAGGCTCGAAATCCGGGAATTAACTGGGGACAATTTAGAGCGGCAATCCTTCAGAGGTTTCACACATCCTCATCTGGAAATCCGTTCGAAGCATTAATGTGTCTCCGACAGACGAACACGGTGGCCGAATACCGTGAAAGCTTCGAGATGATGGCGGTGCCGTTGAGAGACGCGGATGAAGAGATAATGAGAGCAGCTTTTCTGAATGGGCTGAAAGAAGAAATACGAGCTGAGATTCGGTTGCATCGGGTGGGAACGATGGAGGAGATGATGTCTCTTGCTCAGAAGGTGGAGGAAAAGGAGAACGTATTTGGGAAGAAGATGATGGGGTGGGGCAGAAGTGGGTTTGGGGGAAATGGACCGGGTTACCACTCACGGCCCGCTCTCACAACACGGGTGCAAAATGTTGCTAACGAAGGGTTTGGAGGAGTTAGTGGGTCACGTAATGGGCCGAACACCAAAGGGCCCAATACTAATAATAATTTCACACGTAATTCAACCCAAACCAATAACAACGCTCAGGAAGAGACATTAGGGCACACAAACAACAAAGGGGAGGGACAAGGTTCGACGGCTGGAACCCAGGCAGCGGTCGACGGCGCGGCTGACAGACGCGGGACGGCTTACCGTCGACTGTCGACGGAGGAGATCGCTGATTACCGGCGGCGGAAACTATGTTTCCGTTGCGATGGGCCATATTCCGCAGATCATGTCTGTGGAAACCCACGTCTTAATGTCCTGTTGTTGGGGGTCGATGAAGAAGAAGAGCACGGGGAAGAGGAAACGAGAAACGGAATGAAGGAAGAGGAACAGCATATGCGACTGAGCGTGCATAGTATCGTTGGAGTCACTTCCAATCGATCGTTCAAAGTGTGGGGAGAACTCTTAGGGCGTCGAATCGTCGTGTTGGTGGACACGGGGGCTACCCACAACTTCTTCCATGAGCAGTTGGCCAAGGATCTGGGCGTTCCCATCGACACCAAGCAAAGCCATACCATCGAGGTGGGCGATGGACACTGTATACAGAGCGGTGGGGTATGTAAGCAACTCCGATTCACTTTTCCTGGTTTGATAGTCATACAGGATTTTTATTTGTTTCCTCTAACGGGAGTGGATGCTATCTTGGGATTTGAATGGTTGGAGGGATTGGGGGAGATAAGGGCAAACTTCCGTGAGCTGAGTTTAAAAGTACCCACTCATGAAGGGATGGCAGAGTTGAGAGGAGATCCGACGTTAACAAAGAGTATGATGTCTTATAAGAAGGTGGGAAAGAACTGGAGGAAAGGGGCAGAGATGTATTTGATCACATTGGGATTGTTGGAGGAAAAGAAGAAGGGAACAAAGGAGGTGAGTGGGAAACTGGGGAAATTGATTCATCAGTTTGATGATGTATTTCAAACACCTACTGGGCTTCCACCCCAACGTGAGTGTGACCACCGAATACCACTCAAAGAGGGGGCGGACATACCAAACATCAGACCTTATAGGTACCCACACTATCAGAAGACAGAGATCGAGAAGTTTGTCAAGGATATGCTGCTATCAGGTATGATTCGTCCTAGTAATAGTCCATTCTCAAGCCCTCTGATTATGGTAAAAAAAAAAGATGGGAGTTGGAGATTCTGTGTAGACTATAGAGCACTGAATCGGGGTACTATCACGGATAAGTTTCCAATGCCAATTATTGACGAGCTACTAGATGAGTTGGGAGGAGCAGTGATTTTTTCTAAACTTGATTTGAAGTCCGGATATAATCAGATCAGAATGTATATGGGGGATATTGAGAAGACGGCGTTTCGAACACACGAGGGACATTACGAATACCTCGTGATGCCTTTCGGGTTAAAAAATGCCCCGTCAACATTTCAGTCACTAATGAACAGCATTTTTCGTTCTTTCTTACGAAAATTTGTGTTAGTATTCTTTGACGATATTCTGGTGTATAGCAAGGGGGAATCTGAACATATGGAGCATTTAACACAAGTGTTGGAGGTTCTCAGACAGAATTGTTTGCAAGCCAATTTTAAGAAATGCAGTTTTGGTCAAGAGGAGTTGGAATACCTTGGTCACATCATTAGCCAAGAGGGGGTGAAAACAGATCCTTGCAAAGTGGAAGCCATTAAGGAGTGGCCCAAGCCGGTCAATTTGAAGGGGCTCCGCGGATTTTTAGGCATTACAGGGTATTACCGACGTTTTGTCCGGAATTACGGGGTGATAGCAAAACCGTTGACCCAACTCTTGAAGAAGGATAATTTCAAATGGGATCAGCAGGCGAATGATGCTTTTGAGGAGTTGAAACGGGTAATGATGGGGCTGCCAGCACTATCTTTACCTGATTTTGATAAACAGTTTGTGGTGGAGACCGATGCTTCAGGTATTGGGATGGGTGCTGTGCTTATGCAAGACTCTTCGCCAATTGCTTTTCTCAGTCAAGCTTTTTCGGAGGCTGGCCGCAAACTATCTGTTTATGAAAGGGAGCTCAAGGCAATAGTGGTGGCAGTGCATAAGTGGCGTCATTATCTTATGGGAAATAAATTTATTATCCGCACGGATCAAAAGAGCCTCAAATTTCTTACTGAGCAACGGTTGATGGCTGAGGGTCAACAGAAGTTGGCAGCTAAATTGTTAGGCTTTGACTTTGAGATCCAATATAAACCGGGTGTGGAAAATAGAGCAGCTGACTCCCTCTCACGCGTAATGGAATTTAAAGGGATCACCTTATTATCCAGCCCAGACTTGCGGTTGTTAGCTGATGAGTGTTCGAATGATGCCACAAGTCACAACATTATGATGGATATTGTACAGAATTCCGAGTCTCATCCGGGTTATACGGTCAGTAGAGGGTGTCTATGGTTCAAGGGCAGGCTGGTCATTCCCAAGGACTCACCCCGCAAACAGCTCCTGCTCCAGGAATTCCATGCATCACCATGGGGTGGACATTCGGGTGAATTACGCACTTTTAAAAAAATTTCAGCTTTGTTTCATTGGAAGGGCATGAGGCAGGATGTGGCAGCTTTCGTCCAGGCCTGTACCACTTGCCAACAACAAAAATATTGTCACCTGTCTCCGGCGGGACTGTTGCAACCACTTGGAGTTCCTAATCAGGTATGGGAGGAAATATCTATGGATTTTATTGGGGGCTTACCAAAATCTCAAGGGAAGGATACTATCTATGTGGTGGTCGACCGTCTCAGTAAGTATGCCCATTTTATTTGTTTATCACATCCTTTTACTGCTCAACATGTCGCTGCTGTGTTCATCAATGAAATCGTGCGTTTACATGGTTTTCCCACGGCAATCGTATCGGACCGCGACCGTGTCTTCCTCAGTAATTTTTGGAGGGAGCTTTTTCGTTTAACCGGTACTAAATTGCGGTTCAGTTCCGCATATCACCCTCAAACGGATGGCCAAACGGAGGTGGTAAATCGCACGGTGGAAACCTATCTTCGCTGTTTTATTGGACAGCATCCTAAAGGTTGGGTTAAATGGATTCCGTGGGCGGAGTTTTGGTTCAACACCTCATACAATCGATCTATCCAAATGACACCGTTTCGAGCTCTATATGGGAGGGATCCTCCCATGCTTATTCAGTTGGGGGCGGCCCATACAAAACTGGATGCGGTGGACCAGCTGCTCCGAACCAGAGATGATATATTGGAGGCACTCAAACATAACCTACACCAAGCTCAAGCTCAGATGAAGTTATTAGCGGATAAAAAACGCAGGGATGTGGTGTATAATATAGGTGATCACGTATATCTCAAGATTCAGCCTTATAAGCTGAAATCTTTAGCTAGGCGTGTCAATCAAAAATTGAGTCCAAGATTTTACGGACCCTTTGAGATTGTTAAACGGGTCGGTCCAGTGGCTTATGAGTTATCTCTTCCTACGTATGCTAAAATCCATCCGGTCTTCCATATTTCCCAACTGAAGAGGGCTGTCCATCCAGGGGTCCAGGTTATGCCTTTTCCTTCTTGTTTGTCCGAATCTTTGGAGATGCAGGTTCAGCCAGCAGATGTGCTGGACAGCCGCAGACTGGTGGGGGGACAGCTGGAAGTTCTGGTGCAATGGGAGGGGCTGCCCGAGTGTGAACGTTCTTGGGAAGATTTAAATGCTTTCCAAACTCTATTTCCACATTTTCACCTTGCGGGCAAGGTGAATGTTAAGGAAGGGGGTATTGATGAGAAGCTGAAATATGTATATAAGAGAAGAGAGAAGAAGAATCAACATAAGCCAATTGATGTGGGCAAGGCACAAACAACAGATGGGCCAATGAAGATGAGCCCAAAGGGGACCAGCCCAATCAGCCCAAAAGAAATGGAGCCAAGGGTAACAGATTCTGAAGAGCAGGAACACGTGCAAGGGTCAGCATGGGATGCATTGCAAGTGGTCAGCATGGGATGCATTGATAAGGAAGAGCACGTATCATAAGTTGGTTATAACAAATTGTGGGAAAGGGTGAGAAGTTTGTTAGAGGAGAGAGAGTAGGGGATGATATAAGCATGACAAGGTTAAGGGTAGAGGCAGGCAAAAATATAGTATACAATTCAGAGGTGAATTGTGGGGAAGGGTACTGTGGAGTCCCTTAGTGTCATTTACTTTCAGTATTTGTTGCTTTTTCCTTCAAGGCTGTATCAGCCATTGTAATGATCGATGCACTGTTTTATTAAGGTGCCATTTTAATTGAATTTGAGTTTGTTCTTCTTTATTCCAAATTGTGGTTCCATCAGCACCCTATGCTTCTGCGGGCAAACTTAGAGCAACAGCCTAGAGGTCTAACAAGCAACAACTTAGAAAAGACCAGTAAATAAATGAAGACACTAAAAATAGATTGATTCTACCAACGTAATAAAAAATTAATGCTTCTTCTGCAGGAAGGAAAAGTATTAGAATCACAACTAACTAAAAAAGATGCATCTAGACACATATATCAGAGCTTTTCAATAGACTAAAGTTATCACAGTTGGCACCACAAGAAACATGAAGGATATGTCACTAAGTTACTAAACAATTGTTTGTTATTTCAAACCACAATTTGGTTGCACGTTGAGGAAGTAAAACAGAATGGGAGTAGTTAAAGGGGAAAGAAAGAAAAGAAAAGAGTGTTGACTTTTCTCAAATTTGACGAACTATAAAATACACTAATCAGAATTGCTAGATTTCAATTTCAAGACCCCAAGTTCATCAGTCAATTCTTGATCATTTGTCACATTGAAAAATAGGAGACAGTAAGTTACAGGATAATTAACCATGATCATTGACTATGATAAAAATCTTGAGGTGCACCACCCCAATAGCTAGCTCAAAGGGTGGGAACGCCCAAGGCCTCATAAACCTCACATTAGTTGCCCATACAATCAATGGGGGACTTTAAGTCCCATGCTTTACAAATGGGATCGTAACATTCAACTACGCTCTGCAGTCCTGGCGCCCACGCAGACTGACTTTGTGCTAGTCTTTTATTAGCTCCGGGCGAAATTTATATATTTAACATAAATAAACCCTAAACTCTATCAATTCTCTAACACAAGCAAAATTGAATTCTTGTATATTTTCATCTAAAAATGAAATTGATCATGCACCTTAACTGAGCACTCTAGTTTTGTACATCTTTTGTTTTGTTTCCGTTTATGTTGAAGATGAATAAATACAGCAACAAAAATTAGTTACATGCATATAGCAGACCACAAGAAAATCTACCATTGAAGATGAATCCTAATTCACATTATCATCCAGTAGACTGCATTGCTTGGGTAGGAAGAAAGGAAAACATGCAAGGAAATAATGCTGCAACTGAAATCGATCACTCTATAATCCCCACCAAAAAAAAATGCTGCAAGGAAATAATGCATAGATAGTTTTTTCTGCTTGCCAACTTCTGTTACAAGTTTCAATTTCTTTCCTTCAGTTATTTTCTTATAAAAAACAGACAGCTGGGAAATAAAATAAAAAAATTACAGAAGCACAAAACAAGTTAAATCACCAAGTGTACAAAACCAACAACTGGGCATGAAGAAAAACCAAAATTTATCTTAACTTGGTCCATTTTGGCATTCTACTACTTAGACCGGATTGTTTGCTCTTTTCCTATCTTCTATGCTATCAGACTCATTATCATTTGCATCCCTCTCCGGTTCTTCACGTCTTTCCCTTCTCTTCCTCTGAATCTTACTCCTCCTCCTCATCCTCAGATTCAACAAGTGATTCAGGTTCCACTTCTTCACGGTCAGAATTATCATCCTCTGAATCGGATTCAGGTTCCACGTGTCTCTTCCTATTAGGATTAGTGAATCGAATATCCTCCATGCTACTTTTCTCTTTGAATACATGGATTCCGATCCAGCCTTTTTCAAAGATTCGGTAGGGTCCACGTTTAAACTTCACATGGTTCCATGCATTTTTTATAGGCACTTTATCCAGGTCAACATCTTCGGGTTCTCTCTTTTGCATACCAAAAATATATGTATGATTTTTTACCGGCATGCAAGTCCAACCAGCTCTGAAACTTTTTTCGCCATTAATGATCACAGTGGGTGGATCCCAATGGGAGTTATCTGTAACAAGACAGAGAGCAATGGCAGGGAACTTGTTACGAAACCATAATGAAATTGACCGTCCCCTGCTGTTGCTGTGCTCAAACCACTCTGGAATCCCTCCAGCTCCAGGCAAACAAAACCTGGTGTTTCCAGCCTCATGCAGTTTCTGTTATTCATAAATAATGCATAAGTTCAGCAACATCAACTACACTATCAATCATCATATCAAATACATAAATAATGAAAATAAAACCTGATCCCGTAACTTGCTTATAGACTCGGATGTCAAGTATCCACAGCTTCTTGCAGAGAAATGTTTTAGGTTAGGCGGAATCCCTCTAATTTCTTCAAGAGCCAAGCAAAAATCCAAATTAAGCTTCCTTAAAAGGTGACATTCTTTGATGCATTCAGGAATAATGGTAAATCCATTCGCACTTAGGTTTAGATCTTTCACATTAGCAAACCAGGTGAGACCAATTGCAAGAAATTCATTTGACACGTTGCAGTTCCCGAGTTGGAGACGTTCTACGTTTGAAGACACCATTGAGCCAACTTTTGGCAATGAACCCAATTTCCATCTCCAACCCTCAATGACAGCCAGTTCTCGCATTTTGACAATGCTACTTGGTAACTGAACAATTCCACAAAAATTGGCATGTAATTGTCGAAGCCCAGTGAGATTTTCAAATGAATATGGCAATTCTTTTATGTCAGTTCCAAACAAGTTAAGATATTTCATATTTTCCATCTCTCCTAATACTTCTGGAAAACTCTCAAGAATTGAGCATTCTGTAAAATTGAGTTCTACAAGAGAAGTCAACTTGATGGGAGGAAAGGCTCCAAGCTTTATGCAACCCGAACAATTCAATATTTTAAGTTTATACAGCAACCCAATCGAGTCATGAATTGTAGTTAAATTCTTACAACGCTTCAATGAAAATTCTTCTAATTTTGGAAGACCAGATACATCAGGTATTTGTGTTAAACATCCACATTCATCAAAATTCAAAACTCTCATATTCACACACTTCTGCAAAGGAAAAATGAAGGAATAAGAATCAAATGAATAATCTTAAAATGAACTTAATAATACATAAGATTAGGGAAATGAACTCGTTACACTTGCCTTCAATAACTCGAGTGACGTAAAGCAACTATCCATTATCTTGCATATGACAAGTTTCTTTGGATGAAAATCAGATGGTAAATACTGTGAAGGATATCTCCTCCATTCTAGTAGTTTTAAACTATTTGGAAGATGTTCCGGACCAGTAGAAAAACTACCTTGTCTAATAATAAGTGTTTTGAGGTTTTTCATCTTAGCAAATGCCTTTCCACTCCATTCCACTATTACTTCCTTTGCATCATATGCCGGAAAATCTAAATATATGATTTCAATTTTTTCAGTTCCCTATTATCACAAGATGCACCAATTAGCCACAATACATGTATATATGTAAGAATTAAACACATATTAAGAAAAATTTACATATCATAAAGGGTAAAAAAACATTTGTGAAACAAGCATGTAACAATTGGAAGAGATAAATAAGGTTGAACATGAAAAATGAAACCATCTATATCAATTTTGCTCACCATATCTTCTTCTAAAACATAAACTATATCTTCATGGAACCACAACCTACTGCGTTCCCCGGGATTTTTTGATGATTCTTGTCGGACAATTTCTTTACCCATATCCTCTATCAAGTCATGTAGAGTCACCTTACCAAACGAGTCAATCTTTATGAGAGACTTTTCAACCAACACTTGAATATGATATTTCATGCAGCCACCATAATGAGCATGCAGTATATCTTGGACCTTTGCCAAGGAATATCCTTTGAAGAAACAAGCAATGTCAAGAAAAACACTCTTCTCTTCTTCCTCCAAAGCATCAAAGCTTACTTCAAGTTTCTTTTGGATCTCTTTTATAGGAATTCTTTCATACTGGTATAATGCAGATTTCCATTCATCTACACTTTTTCCAAACAAGCTGGAACCTATAACTTCCAAAGCCAATGGAAGGCCAGCAGCATAATTTAATGCACGGTTTAAAATGTTGTTAGACCTTTGATCAACTTCGTGGGTTTTAAAAGCTTTCCACCTGAGCAGTTTAAGAGCATCTTCTCCATTCAATTCCTTCACCTCATATGTTTTTTCAACATCGAGACATGATAACAACTATTTGTCCCGAGTTGTGATGATGACTCTGCTCCCGGGACCAAACCAATTAGGTCTTCCAAGAGCCTGTAACTGCTCCAGCTTATCAACATCATCTAAAATCAAAAGAACCTTCTTTTCCCATAGCCTACGCTGTATTTCTGAACTTCCTTTTGGGACACTTGCTAACTTAATTTTCTCCTCTCCAAACATTTCTCCAAGAAGGATCTCTTGGAGATGTTGTAACCCATGTGTGTTTGAATTTTCTCTCACATTTTGAAGAAAACATAAACCCTCAAAATTTTTAGCAACAGAATTATAAAGTGCTAGAGCAAGTGTCGTCTTTCCTACTCCACCAATTCCATGGATCCCTACCATGTGGACCCCATCCTTAGATTCGGCATCCATAAGCAACTTTACTTCTTCTACTCGAGACTCCAGTCCAACTGGGTAATCCGCAACAGGAAAAGGAACATGCTTAATATTCTTGGAGACTTCTTTGACAATGGTCTCAATAAACTTGTGTTCATATACATCCCTGTCCAGTCAGAGAAGTTTGGGTGAAGTCAAAATAAATGCCTCATATCCGTGTCTTGGTACTTGTAATGCAAAGTATTTCACATACAATGATTTAACATGTTCAAGCTAGGTTAACAAGTATATTTTTTTTTTTTTCTGTTTAAATGTTAAGACTAAATCATTGGACAAACGAGAATTAATAAAAAGGTAAAAAAGATTGGTGAGGTAGGATACCCATGTTATTAGATATTAGGTATAAAGGTAGTTTTGTATTTCAATGATATTCTGGATCTCTCTTTTCTCTTATGCTCTTCTATATAAGAGCTCACTCATTGTACAAATTAAGTACCACACTCAATGAAATCAGTATTTTTTCTTTTCTCTCTTTTACCTTCTAACATGGTATCAAGAGCAATTTTTCATCCTCCGAGGTTCCGCTGCCATAAATTTTTTTTTTTTTTTATTTTGAGTAATTCCTTTCCCTGTGGTCACTTTCCCTTTCATATTCTTTTTCCTTCTATGGTTTTTCAGATCCGCTTTTTTCATCTCATTTTTTTTTTCTTTTACCTTCTTCATATGAGATTTCCTAGTTCTTTTTAGGAGGCGTTGTTCGTTCACCGGCGTCTGGTCTGTCTCTCCGGTCCGGTCACGTTACGCCAAATATCCATGCGTTTTCCAGATCTCTCTAATAGCGTTCCAGATCTGTTGTTCCATCTACCCAGATTTGTTGTTCCATCTACCCAGATCTGTGTTCTTTGCATGTCATCTTCTCCGGCGACTTCTAGATCTCTCAGATCTGTTTCATTTTCTTGCTCGTCGGACCTCCATGGACCTTCGCCATGTTTTTTTTTTCTCCTCCGGCCGCGTTTCTCTTCTTCCGGCCATGTCCGTCTCCTTCTCCGGTGCTTTATCGCCTTCGATTTTGCAGTTGTTCTCCATCTTTGATGGTGGTTGTTGGTCTGTGCCACCATTGTTGTATTTCCAGAGTCCAGATCTGTGCACTTTCCTCGCTCAGACGCGTCTCTCCGTCGCCAGGAGCTTGTTCACGGTATAGAGCCACCACTACGCTGAGGTTCTGTTGCCGCCGCTGCCTTTTTTTTTTTTTTTTCTTCAGATATGGTCGTTCACTTGCTCCTCTTCATATATGGGCCACTGATCCCTTCATCTCATCATATTTCACAAAAGACTTGCTCAGCATGTGTCTGAGAGAATGCTCCTTTTGTTTTTTGTTTCCCTGTTATTAGCATATTACCTTTGTTTTTTTTTTTTTTTGATTTTTTTTCTTTTTCCGGATAATATTGAAGTCTGATATCACTTGATTTGATCTGTTTTCCACTTTGACATTTGGTCTCACTAGGCTTGTATTTGGCCACTTTTGATTTTATTCTCACGTATGTTTGTGGTGTTATTCAAGTCTGATTTGGCTTGTATTTGGTTTATTTTTGCCATTGTTTTGCCTTTATTTTGGCTTCCTATTCAGGGGAGCATTGTTGCTGAAGTTTATTTCAGAATGGTCGATCTTGCCGATGTCCACCCTGGCTGTTCATATTAGGTTGCTGATGTCCATCCCAGCCCTACCTTCCTTTGCTGATGTCCATTCCAGCACATTATAGCTGATGTCCATTCCAGCACTGTTTCTTTACTAGCTGATGATCATGTTATTTGGTTATTATGTTTTCTTGATTTTTCTTCTTCAAGATGGAAGTTCTCTTTGTTCACTCTTCATCTTGAGGGGGAGTATTAGATATTAGGTATAAGAGTAATTTTGTATTTCAGTGATATTATAGATCTCTCTTTTCTCTTATGCTCTTCTATATAAGAGCTCACTCATTGTACAAATTAAGTACCACAATCAATGAAATCAGTATTTTTTCTTTTCTCTCTTTTACCTTCTAACACATGTTCTAAATGAAAGCCAGATAAGTTAGCTACTTGCTGTAGAGCCATCTTCCATTTCTGCAACCTCTCCATGTTAACCTTGAACGTCTCCTTGTTAGCCCTGAATTTCACTTCTTGATTAACCAGTCCTTTTCCGTAACTACCTCTTTGATATCGCACATCAGAAGGATCCACCTTAAAAAAAATTGGAAAAGCCAATTGACCCTTTATATTATTAATACTGTCAACGATGTTGGAGAGTTCAGCTAAGCAAAATGAAGAAGATGCATAGTTGGCAGACAGCACAATGATGGCAATCCTGGAGTTTTCTATGGCCTTGAGAAGTGATGGTGTGATTTCCCCTCCTTTCTGAAGCTCCTCGTCATCAATGAAGGTGCAAATTCCCTTATCACAAAGAGTTTTGTAGAGATTGCCAGTGAAACCGTAGCGAGTATCAGTGCCTCTGAAGCTGAGGAACACATCGTAGATGAAAGAATAAGAGGAGGATGATGGAACAGCCATGAGATGGAAGAAAGGTTACTAGGAGTATGAATATGGAAGGAATGTTGGTTCTCGAAAATCAAACAAGAATTGATGAAGAAGAAAAGTGAAGGAGTATTATCCGATTTGAAAGACCGCATATGGATTTTCCACATTCAACGGTTGCGATGGATTTTCCAGTGTCACCACAATCAGGACCGCATATTTTATTTATTTTTGGTGTAACATAAGAATCGAATTCCCCTCTCATTTATCTGCAATTCTGCTCTTATTATATTATGAGAGTGACTTCTCTTTTTATTTTTATTTTGCTAGTGCTATAAATATAAATGTTTCTAAAAATAAAAATAAAAAGTTAAGCAGCATATCAGCATGAATGGAGAGTTTTGGACTTTCAAAAACCAAAAAGGTAGCTAAAGTGGTATGGTATCTGTCTAATGTCTCTGCAGAAACCTTATTTTATTTTGCCGTAACATAAAAATCGAATTCTCATTTTATTTATTTGCAATTCTGCTCTTATTTCATATATATATATATATATATATATATATATATATATATATATTTTTGCTAGTGCTATAAATATAAATGTTTCTAAAATAAAAAAAAAAAAAAGTTAAGCAGCATATCAGCATGAATGGAGAGTTTTGGACTTTCAAAAAACAAAAAGGTAGCTAAAGTGGTATGGTAACTAAAACATTTAACAACTCACACCCAAGTTTCATAGCTTTGGGTCCCCTAGCCAGATTATGATTTTTCTACCCCCAGAAGGAAGGGTCCTAAGAAGTGTTGAATGAAATTTTGGAGAGGGGTTTCATGTCCTTGTCAAAAAGTAAAGTAGCAACGTGGAGGAGCCCGCGACTTCCATTAACATTCATGTCACATGTGTCGTGTATATGTACTTTTATGACATTCCAGACAAAGTTACAAAAGGGACACAACAATGCAATGTACGTAACGCGGGGAAGACCAAGGATTTATTTATTTCATATTATATATCATAGTGGGGTTAACTATTTAAAAAAAAAATTAAAAAAATAGTGGATATCGTTATTTTATCTTTCTTGTATGAAATAATTATTTCTGATTAAATAAATATGCAATCATTCCGACAATGAGGACTTATAGTCATACCTTATTTTTTAACCGCTTACAATTATTTTTGTTAGTGGTGAATCAAAATTAATGATTCTAATTTGACATCATTTTATAAGAAATTAATTAATTTTAATCCAAATATAATAAAAATAGTAAGAAAAATAGTTAGAGATTGTAAAAAAAATTAGATTATACATATAACACTCATTTGATATCATAGTAAGAGATAAACACCAGATATTTTCACCCTACTACCACCAATATCTAGTGGCGTAGCCACCTTGTAATGAGGGAGTACCTTGGCACTACCTTTGTAAAAATTTTTACTTATTACACATAATTATATATATAATTCTATAGTTAATTATAATTTGGCCATGGCTAAAATTATAATTTGGCACTACCTAAATAAATATAGCAAAATTGTAATATTTTTATCTTTTTCCTCATTTTTTATCTTATTTTTTAAAACATATATATATATATATATATATATATATATATATATATATATATATATATATATATATAGGGGGAAGGATCTTTTGACTCTTAAATAAAACTTATAACTCTTACTTTTCATCTTAACCGTTGATTTCCGTCCATCTAACTGTTATTATTTATTTGAAATAAATAAATAATTAATTGGTATAGATAACCGTTGGATGGACGGAAACAGTTGAGATCAGGAGTAAGAGTTGTAAGTCTTACTCTAGAGTCAAAAGATCTCCCCTATATATATATATATATGGCTTATCATTTCTTAAGCTGCTTGAGATAACTTTATCTCTGGCTACAAAGATGGATTAATGATGATAAAGAAAGAGATAGAGAGAAAGGAAATCATAACTATTTAAAGGTGAAATAATTAATATAAGGAAATAAATAAACAAAACGACGTAATTTTTGTGTGGACGGAGATAAATATATCTCAAGTTGTTTGAGGAATATTTTTCTCATATATATATATATATATATATATATATATATATATATATATATATATATTCTCATATATATAATTTTCTTAGCACAATGCTTGATTTATTACTTTTTATTTTGTGGGAGGAAAGTGAAATTCATATGTTTGGAATGCTTATCGAAAATGTTATTGCCTTTTTATATGTTTGTTTTGATATATAATCATTGGCAATTGTCCATTTAAATTTTCAATGTTATGTGATATTATTTAATAAATACTTTAGATAAATATGCTAGAATTTTTAATAAGTTTTTTTTCTGTTAAATTTGTATAATTAAGATAAATATTTTGATAATTCAATGTTAAATTTTTTGGCACTACCTAAAAATTTTGCCTGGCTCCGCCACTACCGATATCCCTATTCCAGGTTATCATAAGTAAGAGTCAAGATAGCTAAAATATCGTGAGATATGCATTAAAAAGTTATCATATTTCACACTCTTGATATTTCCCCTCCTTTGCAAGCTTTCTTCTACCTTACATATCCACACCAACCTTTCTTGGTATGTCCACTTGACAATTCCTTCCAATCATCAATACACCCTATTCAAGAGTTTGAAATCAATCAACATACATCAATGAATACCTCTATATAAACAACATAGAAAATTCATGCATCATTAACAAACTTATGAACTTACCAAACAACTAGCCTAATCAAGCTCCTTCGATTCCACCAATGCTTGATCACTCAATGTGGGTCCACTTGCTTCAATCCCACCAACACAGTGGATACCATTAACACAACCAATCCAAGCCATGGCTCAACAATGCAAGAAACTCAACATTGCAAGCATGAATATTTCCAAGATATTGAACAATAACCAAACGACTATCTAAGTTCATTTCCACCGTTTAATTATCATTCCTAACAACTTTTACAAAGGAACTTAACATCAATCTAACTCAAACTCACAAAATCACTATTCATCATCTTTAACCTCATGCAATCACCATGGAAATAAGGTTTGAGGAGTGAAAACTTACCCCAAAGCATCACACAACCAAGGAATGGTGTTATCCTAAGCTCCCATGGAAGAAAATGCCATCAAACTCCTCAAATCACCAAGTGGGTCAAGTTCTTGGGAGGAAGATATCTCACTTCACAATGCTTCCCACTCAATACTAAGCTAGGATTTGCAATGGGGGAAGGATTCTCTATATTTTTTGCTTTGGAACAGATGGATTTGGTTGAGAAATGGAGAAGCTAGGGTTTTTGTATCACAAATGTCTCTCTCTCTCTAGCTTTGAATCCATCGAGGAAGAAGAAGCAAATGGGTCGAGGTTCTACTTTTTCAACACATAACATACTAAGTTATCTCAACTGGGTATAAGCTCATCTATCTATTTAGCTTCGTTCTCTTTCAAATTTTTTCCAAACATCTTTACTGATCATGGGAATAGTAGGGCCCTTCTCTATATCCAAGATAACAAAGTCCATCAGGAAGATGAACTTGTCCACCTTAACAAGTATGTCCTCTATTACTCCATATGCTTGCTTGGGGGAGGGGTCAGCTAGTTGCAGAATCATATTGATCGGCTTCACTTCTGTGATTCCCAGCTTCTTCATCATAGATAATGGCATTAAGTTGATGCTGGCACCTAAATCACATAAAATTCTCTCTATTGTCATCGAGCCAATCGTGCAAGGGATACTAAAACTCTCTGGATCCTTTAATTTCGGAGGTAAATTCTTCTGCATGATTGCACTACACTCCTCTGTCAAGATAGTGGATCCTTCTACTGTGAGCTTTCGCTTCTTGGTTAGGATCTCTTTTAAAAACTTAGCATATGAAGACATCTTCTCTAAAGCTTCCGCAAATGGGATATTGATGTGCAGCTTCTTAAAAATCTCTAAGAACTTAGAGAAATTTTTCTTTTGCTCGTGCTGCTGTAACCTCTGAGGATAATAAGCCTTAACATAAGGATTGTCTCAAAGTGATTTCATCCTTTCCTCTAAAAGAAAGCTTCTTTATTACTTTCTTACGCGAGATATCATTTAACTTTCCTCCAAAAATTGTGACATCTTTATCGACAGGGTCATCAGCTTTCTCTTCAGCAGGATTTTCCCTCTCTACATCTTTTTCACTACTAGGTACAGCTATTGGTATTTCCACACTTTCCCTTGTAATGATGGCATTACATTGTTCCTTGGGGTTAATAATTGTATTACTAAGAAAGGTTCCTAGAGGCCTCTCAGCCATCTGTTTGGCAAGCTGACCAATTTGAATTTCCAGATTTTTAATAGATGCTTCTTGATTTTTTAGAGATGCTCGGGTTTCTTCCACAAAACTTGCTTGAGCTTGAGACATCTTTTCGAATGCATTTTCCTAAGTTGTTGATGCTCACCGGCAAGTATACCGATCGCACAAGTAATATAATAGTAAGTAAATTTCGTCTCCACAGGGATTGTGATCGTTTATCAATTAATATTCCTTTCAAGAATGGAAGAGTTCAAAAGGGTTTGTGACAAATATTGTCGATTTGTGTGAAATTGAGAACTGAAAATAAAGACTTGTTTTTTTTTGTAATTTTGTTTATGAGAAATAGACAATAAAAATGACAATTGATTTATGAAAATATAAGAAAAGCATTGTAGCTAGAGTGCACTCACCTTATGATCCTCGCTTATTACTTTGGGTTGATTTACAATATTCAATTATAAAATTACTCGGATAAATTATTATCTAAAAATATTAATAGTTAACCCTCAATTCCTTGCAAGGTTAACCTTTTAAACCCAATCGGAACCCCAATTCCTTGCAATGTTCCTCATGGTATTAAGCAATGAAATCAATAATTTAGGCATCCACAATTCAATACACATATATTCCTAGCATGCATACGAACCGTTATCTTACCCCCTTTCAAGATCAAAACCCCAATATTTCAATCTAGGATTCTAACCCTCAAACTATTCTCAACTATCAGATTGATCAGTTCTAATAAAGAAAATATGAATTACGCACAGAGTAATTATAAAGATAACTATATAAATGAAAAACCATAAATCAATCCGTTGTAACAAGGGTTTACATAAGGCTAGTGACCCTAACTACAATAAAAATAACTAGCCAACCATTAACATGGCTAAAAATCCAATATTTGATAAAAACATAAAATGAAAATGAAAGAGATGAAGAAGAAGATCTGTGGAAGAGTCCTTCCGAGCACAGCCGTCAGCCTTCTTCTGTATGAAATGAGATCTTCCTAGGGTTCTGTCAAGAGGTCCTATTTATAAGCCTCTTTTCCTTCTTCCAAAAATACCCTCGCAGCAAACACGATATTAATTTCCCATAGGGTTGGCGCAAGTTTGCGCCGCGCTTCTGCCTGAATTGAAAAGTCGGAACCCGGTTCTCGTAAAGTGGCGCTACCTTGCTTGGAATTGGCGTCACTTGGCGCCATTCTCTTTCTTTCTTGGTGCAAGTTGGCGTGACAATATTGATGCAAAATGGCATGATTTTGGCGCTAGTTGGCATGGGTTTGGCGCCAACTAGCGCACTCCACTGTTGCTTTATAACTCTCAAGAACTTGGTTCCGGTTGACGCCATAGTGGGTGTGCGCCAGTGTGATGCCAGTTCGCGCCATGCTTTTGGAACTTGTATTTCTCTCAACCCGTGTGGAATTGCGTTAATAGGCCTTTTATAATTTTCACTTCTTTTTCCTGTAAAAACACAACCAATATATGAGAAATATTATTGAAAAGAAAGAATCAATATAATTAGCAAATATGTATTTACGTTGCTCTTTTATAACTCAATTCTTATCAATTTTAACACAAAAAACTACACTTGCCAGAGGCACATCAGCTGCCTTTTGACTAGATTGCTCTGGTTGAATTCCCAGATTAGCTTGTTGTGGTCCTCCTTCATTATACGAAAGTGTAGAATGGTTTCTCCAGCCAGGATTATAAGTGTTGATGTAAGGATTGTTCTCCCTACGTTGGTCGTACCAAAGAGAATTCACCTGAGCTGGATTTATAGTAACCATAGCCTTACATTTATCGGCACTATGAGGTCCGCCACAAGTGTCGCATACGACAAGGAATTGAGAGTTAACCGTAGAAATTTGATTTTGGGTAAAAAGTTTAACAATGAGTCTAACCTGTGATTTATCTTGTCTTGTTTGGTTAACAAAGCGTCATACCCTTCTAACTGCATAACTCCTCTCTTAGGTTGAACTGGTGTGACCACGTTATCTTCAGATGCCATCTTCTCAATTAGCTCAATAACCCTAGTTAAAAAGTTTCTTTTGAATGTCTTTAGTTGGAATCCTTTGATACTGATCCAATGCAGATTCCCATTTATCTATACTTTTTCCAAACAAGTTGGAACCTATAACTTCCAAAGCCAATGGAAGGCCAGAAGCATAAGTTAATGCACGGTTTAAAATGATGTTGTACTTTTGATCAACTTTGTCAGTTTTAAAAGCTTTCCATCTTAGCAGTTCAAGAGCATCTTTTTCACTCAACTCCTTCACCTCATATGCCTTTTTAACATCGTGACAAGCTAGCAACTGTTTGTCCCGAGTTGTGATGATGACTCTGCTGCCGGGACCAAACCAATTAGGACTTCCAGCAACAGCCTGTAACTGCTCCAGCTTGTCAACATCATCTAAAATCAAAAGAACCTTCTTTTCCTGGAGCCTACGCTGTATTTCTGAACATCCTTTTGGGACACTTGCTAACTTAATTTTCTCCTCTCCAAACATTTCTCCAAGAAGGATCTTTTGGAGATGCTGCAACCCATGTGTGTTTGAATTGCGACTCACGTTTTGAGGAAAACATAAACGGTCAAAATATTCAGCAACAGAATTATAAACTGCTAGAGCAAGTGTTGTTTTTCCTACTCCACCAATTCCATGGATCCCTATCATGTGGACCCCATCATTAGATCGGGCACATTCCATAAGTAACTTTACTTCTTCTACTCGAGGCTCCAGTCCAACTGGGTAATCCGCAACAGGTAAAGAAACACGCTTAATATTCTTGGAGACCTCTTTGACAATCCTCTCAATAAACTCGTGTTCATATAATTTATCCCTGTTCAGTCAGAGAAGTTTGTGTGAAGTCAAAACAAATGCCTCATATCGGGTCTTGGTACTTATAATGCAAAGTATTTCACATACAGTGATTTAACATGTTCAAGCTAGGTTAACAAGCATATTTCTTTTGTCGTTAAATGTTAAAGATTAAATCATTGAGGAGGGATATTCTTATAACCAAAATTTTCTAGTAACAACTTACTACCTATCTAATCACCATTCGATTTACATTTTCTCTCTCTTCATAAATTTTTTAGCATTCTCTCTCCTTGATCCAATGATGATTAGATTGGTAGTGGAAAATTTGGTTAGTAAGAATATCCTACCTCTAAATCATTAGACAAATGAAAATGAATAAAAAGGATACCCATGTTTTAAAGGAAAGCCAGACAAGTCAGCTACTTGCGTTAGAGCCGTCCTCCATTTCGGCAACCTCTCCATGTTAACCTTGAACGTCTCCTTGTTAGCTCTGAACTTCACTTCTTGATTAACGAATCCTTTTGCGTAACTACCCCTCTGATGTCGCACATCAGAAGGATCCACCTTGTAAAAAAATGGCAGAACCAACCGATCCTTCCTCTTGATGAAGTCAATGATGTTGGAGAGTTCATCTAAGCAAAAGGAAGAAGATGCATAGTTGGTAGAGAGGACAATGATGGCAATCCTGGACTGTTGAATAGCCTTGAGAAGTGATGGTGTGATTTCCCCTCCTTTCTGAATCTCCTCGTCGTCAATAAAGGTGCAAATTCCTCTATCACGAAGTGCTTTGAGGAGATTGCCGGTGAAACCGTAGCGAGTATCAGTGCCTCTGAAGTTGAGGAACACATCGTAGAGAAAGGAAGAGGAGGATGCCATGAGAAGGAAGAAAGGTTACTCAGGGTACCGAAAGAGTACGAGCATGTAAGGAATGATTGGATATCCAAAATTAAATAAGAACAGATAAAGAAGAAAAGTTTCATTGACTAAAGTAGTATAATATCACGAGGAGGGATATTCTTATTACCAAAATTTTCTACTACCAACTTACTACCTATCTAATCACCATTGGATCAACATTTTCTCTTTTTTCAAAAACTTTTTAACATTCTCTCTCTTTTGATTCAATGATGATTAGATAGGTAGTAAGTTGGTAGTAAAAAAATTTGGTAGTAAGAATATCCCTCTTCTAATAACATTATTACGCGGATTACCCTCCTTTCCTTCGTCCGAAGCAGAGCACACTTTTACTGACTAAAAGAGTTTATTGACGAAAAGAGTATAATAATAAGGATATTCTAATTATTATAATTTTCCACTATCATCTTACTACTTATCTAATTATCTAATCACCATTAGATAATATTTTTTCTCTCTTCAAAGTTTTTTTAACATTCTCTTACTTTGATACAATAATGATGTGATGGGTAATAAATTAATGATAAGAATTTTTTGTAATTAAAATATGTCAGTGTGATAATGTTATGACGCACACTTTTATTGACGGAGTATAATAATATTATGATGCGGTTTACCCTGCTCCGTCACAAGGGTAGCACACCTTTATTGACTAACCTGAATTTTCTTTTTCTTTTTCTTTTGTCAGTGTCAAAAATATAAATGTTTCAAAGTATTAATACGGGTTTTATAAGAGTTATGTTGCAGGAAAAGTGATTGTGTTATGTTATAGATATTTGTTTTGCGTGCCGGAGTTTTTTTTTTTTTTTTTTGCTGCGGGTCCCACAAAATATTGTGTGTGTAGGAAAGTTGTTGTGGTCATGTTAAATAAT
The DNA here is from genome assembly GCA_032173675.1 of Gastrolobium villosum. Taxonomy (NCBI): domain Eukaryota; kingdom Viridiplantae; phylum Streptophyta; class Magnoliopsida; order Fabales; family Fabaceae; genus Gastrolobium; species Gastrolobium villosum. The sequence continues at coordinate 252,502 of JAVKPL010007898.1, read as the reverse complement.
AGATGTAAATCCCTATTAATATAGGGAAAAATTATTATTATCGTGTTACATGAGATAAGTTTTTTCTTCTACATATTTTTCGGTAATTGTGTCATTTTTTTTAAGTGGCGGAATCCATAAATTTATCTATATAACATGAGATAATATATTTTCTTTAACATGAAATTAATAAAATTCATTAATATAAACATGAAATATCTTTTATGGCACTGCAGAAAGTCACCAAGGACACGATAATATAAAGGTTTTTATTTTATCCTTTAACATAACACAACAAATTTTTCTACACACATAATATTTTGTGGGGCCCACACATTTTAAAACAAAAAAATAAAATAAAAAATATGGCACGCAAAACAAATCTCTATAACATTACACAATCACTTTTCCTACGAAGATAAAACCCATAATATAATATAAATGGGTAGAAGACTGATAAAAGAATGATAAGAGTTACGTACGGTCTGAAAATGTAATGATGGGAGGAGCATACTCTTTTTGAATTACCCGATTTTCCTTCTTCTTCTTTTTTTATTTTTTTAATGATATATGTTTCATTTACCTTGCATAATATTTTGCAAATATTTATTATGCTCCAGGACCATCCAAAGATTTGGTGCTCCCTCTCATAACACTAATTTTTTCTTTCCCTTTTTATCCTTACTACTTTTTTTCTTTTCCAATTTTATCCTCTCATTTATACTAAGGGACCACCTAAAGAATGGTGGTTCCGGTCCACCATAAATTCTCTCTGACGATTGGATCCATTGTTGTCAACAAAATTTGTGTAAAAACGTAAAAATTAAAGTTTTTACGTTTTTATTAAAGGATTGCGTGTTAAAACTTAAGTAAAAATTATCTTCGGTAAAAACTGATAGAAACTCTGTGTAAAAACAGTAAAAACTTACGTTTTTACTATTTTCACGGTTGTTACTTAAAACTAAAAATTTAATAAAAAACAACCTAATTTTCATTTTCCCCAAGTCATATTCACATTATCTTAATATCTTTTTGTTTGAATTATGATTATGTCATAAAGCTGTAATTCTATTATAAGTTATGCTATGATAATCGTTTTGTGTCTTTGGATCATTGTGTGCATTGAAAGAAGTTGAATTATATCCTGGTGAACGATGATCCAAAATCTGTAGAGCGTATAAAGCAGTTAGAACATATTGATTATTCATTACTTGTTAATTATCATTGTTTATAATTTTTATACTTGATTATAAAAAATAATTTTTCTTTTTAGATAGATAAGTGGTTCAACATACATGTTCATTATGTGATATATTTTTTTACATGCATGTATATAATTTTGTATCTTGACCTTAAGTGGTAGAAAGTAAAAACTTTATGTTCGTGTCGTTTTTACGTTTTACGTTTCTACCACCGTTTCTGTTTCTACGTAGAAACTCGAGTTTGACAACATTGATTGGATCTTTATTAATCTTATATTCAGGAAAGAACAAAATCACATAAGAAGAAAAGAACAATAACACTCACATAATAATTATGTGAACGGTGATTGGTAGAAGGTGAAAAAAAAAATTTCCTTGAAAAATAGAGTAGAAAAATTATTTGCCTATGTTTGATAACAGGTGAAGTAAAAATACGGTTGGAAATTTTTTTTTTCCCACTATTTGTTTTTCTATGTAAAATAATTGGAGAAGATTACCATTGGAGGGGTGGAATTGTTTTTTCCTATGAGGTGGAAAAATTAACACACAACATTAGTAAAATTAATTCAACATTCCCGAAAAAAAATTTGGCATACCAAACACCTTTTAGTAATTTACCCAAGAAAAAAAAAATCCCTATCATATTCCCAAAAAAAAAAAATTTCCGATAAAAAAAAAAATTCTCCTCTACCAAATGTCCCTTTGGGATCTCCTACATGTTACTTTGCTTTCTTTTGCATAATGCTATATTGGGATAGATTCTTTAACTAGTGTTGCAAAGTGGCCGAGCTAAAAAATTGTATGTGTATTTATTTTTTTAATTTTAGTTAATTTATATTATAATATATTTAAATTATGTTAGAATTAGGGCACCTGAGCACGCAGCACTAAGAAGAGTTATAATATATTTATTAAAAATAAGTTATAATTTTATTAAATATTTTTTAATTTTATTAAATATATTTTAATTTTTTTATATAAGTGAGAATTAAACACATAACTTAATATAATTTACCCAAATTTCTCACCAAATATATTTTAACTTAAAAGAAGACATGCTATATTAAAAGAATGGGTTCAGATTATTAGCATTTTGAATCATAAAAGAATATGATAGATTAAAATGCTTTCTCTGCAATGCACTATGTTTCTTCCAAGAGTGTCCAATCATAGAATAGTTATTTTCTGTCTTTTCATTTCCTTGGCACCCTATGCTTCTGCTGGCAAACTTAGAGCAGCATCCTAAAGGCCTAACAAGTAACAACTTGAGAAAAGACCAGTAAATAAATGAAGACACTAAAACTAGATTAATTCTACCAACGTGATAAAAATTAGCGCTTCTTCTGTCGGAAGGAAATTTAATAGAATTGCAACTTAATAAAAAAGATGCATCTAGACACATATATCAGAGCTTTTCTATAGACTACAGTTATCACAGTAGGCACCACGAGAAACATGAAGGATATGTCACTGAGTTGATGAACAATTGTGATACAATGACAGTACGGAAAGAGACAGAAATAGGAAGAGTACAGGCTACAAATGCAATAGAAGAACAAAGTATTGCTAAAAGGAAGGGGACACGTGTGAAGCAAAGACCTTTGAGGTTTAGGGATGATATGTAAGCTTTAGGGAGTTACACCTTAGGTGATAAGAAAGTGACGTGTAACTAGTCATGTAACTGAATGGATATGCACGTGGAAGGTAGTTAGACACTTTCGTTTGTATAAGAAAGGAGATAGCGAATTTGATTGTATTCATTGAACAGAATTAAATAAACACATTCTTTTCCCTCATCTTTTATTCTCTGTTTGCTCTTCTTCTCATCCCCAATTCTGTTGCTTCTTTCACAGTAGAGATATTCTCTACCAATTGGTGCTTTCATCTTGAACTATGGCTCCGGAAACTCGTTCGCGACACATTGATGATCGATGGGAGAATACACAAGCCGAAGTGGAGGTATTGAAAGAACAGATGAACAAGCAATTTCAGGAAATCACTTGCAAACTTGATGCAATTTTTGACAACTATAGAGATCGACAATCGTCATCGAATGGAGCTACAAGCCAGCAACATGCAACAAGAGATCATGCAGCAGCGAAGAATCTGAGGCTCAAAGTATCACGGTATGATGGGTTGATCGACCCACAGGGGTGGATTTACAAGATCAACCAATTTTTTGATTTCTATGAGATGGAAGAAGCACAACGATTGAAGATTGCTCCTTTTTACTTTGAAGGCAAGGTTTTAAAGTGGTATCAGTGGTTCAACAAGAATTCCACAATTGATTCTTGGTCCCAATTTCTTAAATCTTTGCAAACAAGATTCGGTCCCTCTGAGATGGAAGACTTCCAAGGCCAATTAACCAAATTACTCCAAGTGGGTACAGTATTGGAATACCAAGAACAGTTTGAACATTTATCCAATCAAGTTGATGGGCTGTCCGAATCCTTTTTGGTAAGTTGTTTCATTTCTGGGTTAAAGCAAGAGATTCAACATGATGTTTCTGCTTTTCGTCCTTCATCCCTGTCCCATACCATGTCTTTAGCTAAGATTCAAGAGACCAAATGGCAACTCAAAACTAACCCACCAAAGTTGCATTCGTCTTACCCTCCCATATTACCCACACCCACATCACAGCCTAAATTTAACCCAAACACCAGTACAGTTAAAACATTTGCTACACAAACCATACCTAACCAAAACAAACCTTTGACCCATCGTTTAACCCAGAGTCAAATTCAAGAACGCAGAGATAAGAACCTATGTTTCTATTGTGGAGAAAAATATTTCAAGGGTCACAAATGTAAAGCTTCAGTACATTTGTTGATTGTTCCTGATGAGGATAGTCTCGATAGTGGGGCACATTTTCATGCTGCTGACAGTGAGGATCATTCTCACATACAGATGGACACAGTTGAGATGCATACACCACAAATTAGTATGCATGCCTTATCTGGTTTTGTAGTACCTCAAACATTGTGTTTTACTGGTTTGATTGGGAAGTCAGAAACGTTTTTGTTGGTTGATGGTGGAAGTACACATAACTTTGTACAACCACGAGTAGTGTCAGACCTGCAGCTACCAGTAATAAGTGATAAACAATTTGATGTTATGGTAGGGAATGGACAAGTTCTTAAATGTGAGGGATTTTGTTCTGCAGTTCCAGTCCAAATTCAACAACATGTGTTTCTAGTTGATTGCTATGTGCTGCCTATACAGGGTGCAGATTTGGTGCTTGGAGTCCAATGGCTGCAATTGTTGGGACCTATTTTGCTGGATTATCAGAAATTATCCATGGAGTTTGTGTGGAAAGGAGAAACAATTAAGCTGCAAGGTGATAAGCATTAATCGGAAATTTCCTTCAATCAGTTTAAAAAAATACACCAACATGGCCAGGTAGCTTCCTTGTTTCAATTGTCTGTGGTTGATGAGAATACATCAGTAGTTGTTCCTGAATTTCCTACAGCAGTCTCAACTTTGCTCAAGGAGTTTGTTTCACTCTTTAATGAACCTACTGAGTTACCACCACATAGACAACTTGATCATCAAATTCACCTCCAACCGGATGCATCACCAGTGAATGTGAGACCATACAGATATCCTCATTTTCAAAAGGGGGAGAATGAAAAACAGGTGCAGCTCATGCTAGAATCAGGATTTATCCGAACAAGCACAAGTCCTTTTTCATCTCCAGTCCTTTTAGTCAAAAAAAGGATGGTTCTTGGAGATTTTGCATTGATTTTAGAGCCTTGAACAGCCTTACTATTCGGGATAGATTTCCCATACCAATAGCCGATGAGTTGATGGATGAACTTGGAGGTTCCAAAATTTTTTCTAAGTTGGATCTAAGGGCAGGCTACCATCAAATACGAATGAGTCCAGATGATGTGCACAAGACTGCATTCCGAACTCACCAAGGTCACTATGAATTTTTAGTGATGCCTTTTGGATTGACAAATGCTCCTTCTACATTCCAAGCTACTATGAATGTCATCCTTCAACCTTGCCTGCGAAAATTTGTTGCTGTTTTCTTTGATGACATACTCATATACAGTCCATCTATGGAGTCTCATCTACAACACTTAAGGGCAGTATTATCCATTCTGAAAGCTCATCAATTCTACATAAAAAAATCCAAATGTTCTTTTGCACAATCTGAAGTAGAATATTTGGGGCATATTGTTTCTCATGCAGGAGTCAGCATGGATATGAATAAAGTCAAGGCTATGTTGGAGTGGCCTATGCCTAAAAATCTCAAACAGTTAAGAGGTTTCTTGGGGCTTACAGGATACTACAGGAGATTTGTATACAGATATGCCACCATTACTGCCCCTCTCACTAAATTATTGAAGAAGGATTCATTTGTCTGGACAGAATTGGCAGAGTTTGCATTTCTTCAACTAAAGAATGCCATGACCACAGCTCCTGTCCTCAGCTTACCGGATTTCAACATGGAATTTGTAATAGAAACAGATGCATCAGATGTGGGAATTGGTGCAGTTCTATTACAAGAGGAGCATCCTATTTCTTATTTTAGTAAGAAACTCTCCCTTAGAATGCAAAGAGCTTCTGCCTATGTAAGGGAACTCTATGCGATCACAGAAGCAGTCAAAAAGTGGAGGCAGTATCTACTTGGCAGAAAATTTGTGATTAGAACCGACCAGAAGAGTTTAAGGGCCTTATTGGACCAGGTAATCCAAACTCCTGAGCAACAGTACTATTTAGCCAAATTATTAGGCTTTCAATACTCAATTGTATACAAACCAGGAAGAGAGAACAGAGTTGCAGATGCTCTTTCTCGGATGCCTACAATTTTCTGTTTTATGTCTCTTTCCATGGTTCAATTTGATATTCTGGAACAATTGAAAACAGAAAATCAAACTTCTCCATTTTTTACCCAATTATATGCTGAATTGGAGACCACTCCTAATAGACATCTGGATCTCGAAGTCAGAAATGGTCTCTTACTTAAAAAAGGCAAGTTGCTCCTTGATCCATCCTCTTCTGTAATTCCCAAAATTTTACATGAATGTCATGCTACATTGTCAAGTGGTCACACGGGTATCCAGAAGACTGTTGCAAGGGTAGCTAGTAGTTTCACCTGGGCTGGTTTACAAAAGGCAGTGAAACAGTTTGTTAATTCTTGTGTGGTATGCCAACAATCCAAGTATTCTACACATGCTCCAGCAGGTTTACTTCAACCGATTCCAGTTCCTGCCAGAATTTGGGAAGACCTCACTATGGATTTCATCATTGGTCTACCACTATCCCATGGATATACTACTGCATTAGTGGTAGTCGATAGACTATCCAAGCAAGCTCATTTTGGTTGCCTTCCAAAGAAATTTACAGCCCAAAAAGTTGCTCACCTCTTTTCTACAATGGTCTGCAAACTACATGGCTTACCAAGATCGCTTATTACTGATAGAGACCCAATTTTCCTTAGTAGATTTTGGGTGGAACTCTTTGAACTCAGTGGCACAACCTTGAAACGCACAACTGCCTATCACCCACAATCTGATGGACAATCGGAGGTTGTCAATCGTGTCTTGGAGCAATATCTGAGATGTTTTGTTGCTGAATTTCCGAAGCACTGGTCTAGGATACTACATTGGGCTGAACTTTGTTATAATACCACTTTTCATAATTCGGCGGGTATGACACCTTTCAAAGCAGTTTTTGGTCGAGATCCACCTTCAATTCTGGATTACATGCCATCTGCTACAGTTTCTGAAGATGTTGATCGAATTCTCCATGATAGGCAGGTTATTCTTCAACAGTTGAAAGACAATTTACATAAAGCTCAGAGTGTCATGAAGCACAGTGCTGATAAACATAGAAGGGAGATCAATTTTGCTATTGGTGATTTGGTTTGGGTAAGGCTACAACCTTACAGACAAACTTCTGTTGCTGATCGTATGTCCAACAAGCTTTCTCATAGGTATTTTGGTCCATTTCCTATACTCAAAAGGATTGGCAAAGTCGCCTACAAGTTGGAGCTACCTGTGACTGCCAAAATTCATCATACTTTTCATGTATCTTTGTTAAAGCCGTTTAAAGGGGACCACAACATTACTCTTTTTCCATTGCCAGATCTTTTTCATGGCGGTTTACCAATTTTGCAACCGAAAGAGGTTCTGGCAGCACGTATTTGGCAGGTTAATGAGCAACAAGTGCAGCAAGTTCGGATACTTTGGGACAGCATGCAATCAGAAGTCATAACATGGGAGGATGTCACCGATTTTAAGCAACAGTATCCTTCTTTTAACCTTGAGGACAAGGTTAATTTCAATGGGGAAGGTATTGATACAATGACAGTACGGAAAGAGACAGAAACGGGAAGAGTACAGGCTACAAATGCAATAGAAGAACAAAGTATTGCTAAAAGGAAGGGGACACGTGTGAAGCAAAGACCTTTGAGGTTTAGGGATGATATGTAAGCTTTAGGGAGTTACACCTTAGGTGATAAGAAAGTGACGTGTAACTAGTCATGTAACTGAATGGAGATGCACGTGGAAGGTAGTTAGATACTTTCGTTTGTATAAGAAAGGAGATAGCGAATTTGATTGTATTCATTGAACAGAATTAAATAAACACATTCTTTTCCCTCATCTTTTATTCTCTGTTTGCTCTTCTTCTCATCCCCAATTCTGTTGCTTCTTTCACAGTAGAGATATTCTCTAACAAATTGTTTATGTTATTTCAAACCCCAATTTGGTTGAACTTCGAGTAGTTAAGGGTGTTGACTTTTTTCAAATTTGAAGATTTAAATTGCTAGATTTAAATTTCAAGATCTCAAGTTCATCAGTCAATTCGTATCTATTTGTCACATTGAAAAACAGGAGACAGTAAGCTACAAGATAATTTAGCCATGACTATGACTACTTGGAGCCAATGCTACTATGATTTTCCCTTCCCTGTATGCGAAGGGAAACCAATGGGAAACAAGTACACTTGAATATAATTCCATTTTTGGCTCTACTACCTATGAAGAATATCTTCCAAACATGCTTATGCAGAGTGTATTTAAGTTGGCATGATTTATTAGTATAATACTCCAGCATGCATAGAAATCAATCTTGAATCTTGACAGTCTTTAAAGTTAGGTGCCTCCGTGCCTGCAGTTAAACTAAGAGTCTCTCCAAATCCTCTAAGCATCTGAGTAATTTCATGGTAATGCAAATAATGGGTATGAGGTTACATTTTCATGACACATAAGAAAGAAACAGAGTAACTATTTTTCTTGGCAGTTAAATTGTCTTCAATATCCAAATAACATGTCTAGTTAGTTCCGGGTTGTACTGAAGTTTAGATCATGAAATGGAATAAGGATTAATAAAACAAAAATAATAAGAAGATCTCTTCACCAACAAACATGATGCAGACAATAAATATATCGAGTTGGCTGCTCAATAATAAAAGAAAAAAAATTCACCTTTTCCCTCGATCTTATTTTCCAGTGTCTCGACCTCAATGTTGAGTATATTGAATTGCTCACTTTATGCACACAATTTATTGCACCCCAAAAAAAAAAGAAAAAGAAAGAGAGTAGAAAAAAAAAGTTCTTAAATTTTTGTTAAAAAAGAAAATATAGCAATTGTATGCTTGTTTTGAACAAAAAAAATTAAACCACACAGACTATAAAACTAAAGTTAAGATAAACATAAAGACAGGACATCACAAGATGGGTTAATAACTCTATCACCACTGACATTAAAGAATTTGAATCAGTAATCAACTTTGGAGGCATATAACGGCATTGCTTACTGGCCTCAAAGTACATCTCCATGTGCATTAGACTATAGTATTAAGTTAATCTTATCATAAGGAGAAATAAATGACACAAGATCGTTTACCTCCTTCACCAGTATTATCAGAAACCAAGCTTGTCATTGTAGAATCCCGAGTCATAAAACTCTTCAGAAAAGCCTGACAAAACAAATTACCGTCTTTATTATCCAACTTTACTAATACACATTTTCCTCTTTCTTGAAATAATGTTGCTTCCAACTAAAGATTATTACTGAGTAGAACATGGTTTCAAATGATGCAGTCAAGATAATTTACTAACAATCTACATAAACAAAAACTTGTAATAGTATTTTCTTACTAATTCACAATCTAATAGCATTCAATTCTCTAACACAAGCAAAATTGAATTCTTGTATATTTTCTTCTAGAAATAGAATTGATGATGACCTTAATTGAGCACTCTAGTTTTGTACATCTCTTGTTTTGTTTCCATTTATGTGGAAGTTGAATAAATACGGCAACAAAAATTAGTTACAAGCATATAGCAAAGCACAAGAAAATTTACCATTGAAGGTGAATCCTAATTCACATTATCATCCAGCTGAGTGCATTGCTAGAACAGGAAGAAAGGAAAACAACTGCAAGCCCAGTTCCACATGCGTGACAATAAACTCATTTGCTGTTGCACTAATCGTGGTGATTCTTCCATGTCAGAATCGTCATCCGCAGGATCGGATTCAGGTTCCCATTGCCCAGGCAGGAGGCTGGGCTCACCAATGTCAAAATCATTGTCCTTTGGATAGCATCCCCCAAATTCCCGAAGCCCTTGTTGGAGATCATATTCTTCACTGTCAGAATCATAGTTCCCATGACTGCTTGGATCAGGATTAGTGATTCGAATATCCTCCATGCTATTTTTCTCTTGGAATACATGGATTCCTATTTGGCCTTTATCATTTTCTGGGATGGGTCCACATATAAGCTTCACACGGTTCCATTCATTTTTTAAAGGCACTTCATCCCGCATAATATCTTTGGGTTGCATAGCAAAAAGATATGTATGATTCTTTTCCAGCTTTTTAAGCAGAAAACGTAGGGATACTTTGTTGTAACGGTCAATTGATTATCCAGACAAGATGTTGAAGAAGAAGAGAAAAGAGTTAGATCAATATAGAGAAGAAGAGAGAGAAACTAGAGAGTAAGAGGGAAAGAGAAAGGAAGTAAGATTTGTCTTGCAATTTTATGATATCCTTTTCATTCCTCATTTTCTCTATTTAACACAAAGTGACACCACAATTGCCTTAACAAAATAACGGAAAATAATAAAGAAAATTACTAAAAAATATATATATAGAAAATCCTAGCAAATTATAAAGAAGATTCTAGTAGCTTATAAGGCATGTACAATACTTGAATATCTGCTACATTTGTTGCCATTGATGATCACGGTGGGAGCATCCTTCCAGCCATCCACAACAAGACAGACAGCTATGGCAGGGAACTTGTTACGAAACCAGAAATAAATTGGCCGTCCCCTGCTGCTGCAGTGATCAAACCAATCTGGAATCCCTTCAGCTACAGGCAAACAAAACCTTGACTTTCCAGCCTCATGCAGTTTCTGTTATTCATAAATAATTTATAAGTTTAGCAACATTAACTACACTATTATCAATCATCAAATCAAATACATAAATAAAAACAAAACCTGATCAAGTAACTTGCTTATAGACTCGGATGTCAAGGATGAGCAGCTTCTTGCAAAGAAACCTTTTATGTTTGGCGGAATCCCTCTAATTTCTCGAAGATGCCGACAACCGTTCAAACGAAGGTACTCTAAATGGCGACATTCTTTGATGCATTCAGGAATAATTGTCAATAAATAATTTTCTGATAGGTCTAAAGATACCACATTAGCTATCCAGGTTAAACTAATTGCAAGAAATTCATCTGACACGTTGCAATTCTTGAGACGGAGATGTTCTACGTTTGAAGACACCACTGAGCCCTCTTTTGGCAATGAACCCCATATCCAACTACCGATACCGTTGGCGGTCAAAAAAGTCAGTTTTTGCATTTTGACAATGCTACATGGTACGTGAACATTTCTACAACGTGTCACATCTAACCTTATAAGCCCAGTAAGATTTTCAAATGAAGATGGCAATTCTACTGTGGAAGTTCCAGACAAGCGGAGAAATTTTATATTTCCCATCTCTCCCAATATTTCTGGAAAACTCTTAAGACTTGAGCATTCCATAAGATCGAGTTTTTCAAGAGAAGTCAATTCGATGGGAGGAAAAGCTCCAAGCTTTGTGCAACCCTTACAATTCAATATTATAAGTTTATCCAGCTTTCCAACCGAATCATGAATTGTAGTTAAATTATCACAATACATAAATGAAAATTCTTTTAATTTTGAAAGACTAGATACATCAGGTATTTTTGTTAAAAATTCACAGTAATCAAATTTCAAAACAGTCGTATTCACAAATTTCTGCAAAAAAAAAAATGAATATGTTAAAATGAACTTATTAATACTCAAGATCAGGGAAAAGAACTCGTTATACTTGCCTTCACTAAGCCGGCCTCGAGTGGTGACGCTAAGCAACTATCAATTATCTTGCATATGGCAAGTTGCTTCGGATGAAAATCCAATGGTAAACAATGTGAAGGATATTTCCGCCATTCCAGTATTCTTAAACTATTTGGAAGATATTTTGGACCCGTGGGAAAACAACCTTCTCTAATAATAAGTGTCTTGAGGTTTTTCATTTTCGCAAATTCCATCCCGCTCCATTTCACTGTTATTTTCTTTTTATCATATGCTGGAAAATCCAAATATATGATTTCAACCTTCTTAGTTCCCTATTATAAAAAAAGCACGAATTATCCACAATACATTTATATATGTATATAAGACTTAAACGAGCAGATTTATAGAAATTTACATATTATAAAGGGTAAAAAAAATATTTGTGACACGAGCATGTAACAATTGGAAGAGATAAACAAGGCTGAACATAAAAAAGGAAACCATCAATATCAATTTAACTCACTGTATCTTCTTGTAAAACATCAACTATATCTTCATGAAACCATAGCCTACTGCGTTCTCCAGGCTCATCGGGTGATTCCCGTCGGACAATTTCTTTACCCATATCCTCTATCAAGTGATGTAGAGTCACCTTACCATTGCGGCCAATCTTTATGAGGGACTTTTGAACCAACACTCCAATATGATATTCCATGCAGCCACCGTAATGAGCCTGCAGCATATCTCGGAACTCTTCCAATGAATATCCTTTGAAGCAACAAGCAATGTCAAGAAAAACATTCTTTGAATTTCCTTCCAAAGCATCATAACTTACTTTAAGTATCTCTTGGATCTTTTGATTGCCATTTTTTCTAAACTCATTTAGAGCAGATTCCCATTCACCAACACTTTTTCTAAACAAGCTGGAACCTATAACTTCCAAGGCCAATGGAAGGCCAGCAGCATAAGTTACTACACTGTTTAAAATGTTGGTATAACTGTCATCAACTTTGTCAGTTTTAAAAGCATTCCATCTTAGCAGTTCAAGAGCATCTTTATCATTCAACTCCTTCACGTCATATGATTCTTTAACCTCGTGACATGCTAGCAATTGTTTGTCCGGTGTCGTGATTATGACTCTGCTGCCGGGACCAAACCATTTAGAACTTCCAGCAAGAGCCCGTAACTGCTCATGCGTATCAACATCATCTAAAATCAAAAGAACCTTCTTTCGGTGGAGCCTACTCCGTATTTCTGAACTTCCTTCTCGAATACTTGCTAACTCGATTTTCTCCCCTCGAAACATTTCTCCAAGAAGGATCTCTTGGAGATGTGGTAATCCATGTTTGCGTGAATTTTCTCTCACATTTTCAAGAAAACATTTACAGTCAAAAAATTTAGCAACCGAATTATAAACTTCTACAGCAAGTGTCGTCTTTCCTACTCCACAAATTCCATGGATCCCTACCATGCGGACCCCAACATCAGATCCGATATCCATAAGCAATTTTACTTCTTCTACTCGAGACTCCAGTCCAACTAGGTGCTCCGCAACATCTAAATCAACATGGTCAATGTTGGTGGAGACGTCTTTGACAATATTCTCAATAAACTTGTATTCGTACATGTCCCTGTTCAGTCAGAGCAGTTTGTTAGAAGTCAAACTAAATGCCTCATATCCATGTCTTGCTATTTAAATTCAAAGTGTTTCATATACAATGATTTAACATGTTCAAGGTTAACAGGCATTTCTTTTCTCTTTAAATGTTTAGATTAAATCATTAGAAAATATGAAAATTAATAAAAAATTTAAAAGGATTGGTGAGATGTGTTGGTTTAAACTTTATTTAATTAAAGAAAATAGAAAATTAAGAGTTTTGTGGTGAAGGAACATGTCCTTAGGAATTTGTTAGTGGACAATTATTATGCTTAGAGTTTGGTGAAGAGGTGTGTCTTTTAGTTATGAAGAGTTGTGTCTTTTAGTTATGAAGTGTTGTGTTGTTTGGAGTCTTTAAGCTTTTGTATGTTGGCCTATAAATAGGTCCTTTGTATTTCATATCAAATATAGCATGTGAAACAAGTAATAGAAAGAGTAGTTCCTTCAAACATAGACGAGTGATGCATTTGAATACAAGAAAATTATAGGACCTGTGAATTACAAATTGGTATCAGAGCTATGGAGAAAAAGAGCGAGTTGGAGGTGCCATTCTTCCATGGAGATAAGGATGAAGCATTAGATTGGCTTCTCTGTTTGAAGGAGTTTTTTCGGAAAGAAAAAACCTGGACGGAGTACAAATGGCAGGTAGCCATGAGAAGACTCAGAGGAAGCGGAATCAAATGGTTCCGTACATGGAACTGCCGCGACTTTAATAATTTGTGGAAGAATTTTCTAATGGCCTTCATAACAAAATACTTGCCTGGACGTTTTGATCTGATTAATGAAGAAGATGAAATCTTCAATGATGATGATGAAGATGAGGAGAATGATGCGGATGAAGAAGAGACCGAGATGACGGAATCCGAGGTTGCCAACGGCAACGCATCCGCGGAGGAGATTGACGTGTCGGAGCGCGTAAAAGACGACTCGGAGAAGAAGACGACGGAGATGATTGTGGCCAAGGGAGCCGAGATAGAAGAGGAGGAGAACAAGGGAGCTGAGATAGAAGCGGAGAAGGACGGGAACGACGAGTCCATTGTCGAGGTAGAAGACTTCGCGGAACCTGAGTGTCTGGAGGAGTCAAAAATCGGAAAGGAGATTGAGAAGCCGAGGTGCTTGATGGAGACCAGCATGGAGGAGACCGCAAATCCGAGTTCCGTGTTGATAACCATGATGGGGGAGATCCCGACTAAATCACCGAGTTCATGTTTTGGAGAAGAGCTCGACCCCGGCGTGATAAGGTTGATGTCGGAGACCGACATAGGCATGGTTCGGGTTGGAAGTCATAAATCAGAGACTGCATTGAATTTATGGTGGAAGTGGAAGATCTTGACACCACCGAAAAGAGACCATTTCCCTGGAGGACGGTGGTTTGAGATTCTATCTATGAGGCGCGTGGAAGCTGAACTTGTTGAAGAAGAACCCGACGATGAAGTGGATATTGTTGTAGAAGAAGCCGAAGCAGGTGTTTCGAATAGGAAACCCGGCAGTGAAGAAGCTGAGAGCGGAAAAATGGAAGGTGTAATTGTGGAAGTGGTTGGCGAAGAAAAATTCAAGACTGTCTATCTTTCACCAATGAAGGAACCGCCGGACAAAAGAAAAATTGAAGAAAGGAATGCAACATGGAAGCAGCGCAAAAAAAATCAACCGGTGGAAAATTCAAAAAGAAGAATTAAAGTTTAAGGGGGAGTTTTGTTGGTTTAAACTTTATTTAATTAAAGAAAATAGAAAATGAAGAGTTTTGTGGTGAAGGAACATGTCCTTAGGAATTTGTTAGTGGACAATTATTATGCTTAGAGTTTGGTGAAGAGGTGTGTCTTTTAGTTATGAAGAGTTGTGTCTTTTAGTTATGAAGTGTTGTGTTGTTTGGAGTCTTTAAGCTTTTGTATGTTGGCCTATAAATAAATCCTTTGTATTTCATATCAAATATAGCATGTGAAACAAGTAATAGAAAGAGTAGTTCCTTCGAACATAAAAAAGTGATGCATTTGAATACAAGAAAATTATAGGACCTGTGAATTACAAGTGGAGTACGTACCGATCTTTGAAATGAAAGCCAGATAAGTTAGCTATTTGCTGTAGAGCTGTCCTCCATTTCTGCAACCTCTCCTTATTAGCCTTGAACTTCTTATTAGCCTTGAACTTCTTTTCATGATTAACCAATGCTTCTCCAAAAGTCCCTATCTGTTTACGCACATGAGAAGGATCCACCTTAAAAAAAATTGGAAAAACCATCCGACCCTCTATATTATTAATATGGTCAATGATGTGGGAGAGTTCATCTAAGCAAAAAGACGAAGAAGCATAATTCTCAGACAGCACAACAATGGCATTCCTGGAGTCTTCGATGGCCTTGAGAAGTGATGGTGTGATTTCCTCCCCTCTCTTAAGACCCTCGTCATCAATGAATGTGCGAATTCCCTTAACACGAAGAGCTTCATAGAGATAGCCAGTGAAACCGTAACGAGTATCCTCGCCTCTAAAGCTGAGGAACACATCGTAGAGAAAGGAATAGGAGGATGCCATGAGATGGAAAAAAAGTTACTAATAAGAGTAAGAGTATCAGTCTGGAATTCTCGAGAATCAAACAAGAATTGATAAAGAAGAAAAGTGAAGGTGTATAAATAATACAAGACTGAGGTAACGTGTCTACGACGGTGACTTCATTTTTTATTTTTCTTTTGTTAGTGCTATAAATATAAATGATTCCAAAAATAAAAAAGTACATAACTGACGATGAGGTGGTAACTAAGATTTAATAACGAGGAGAATGAATTATCTATTTCATTGTGTGCCTTTGTTTTCTTAATTGCCGTATTTGTTCATGGTTTCACAAGACTTATCTCATAGGAAAATTAATTGTGTTATGTTATAGAGATTCATTTTACGTGCTGGAAGTTTTTTTATTACGGGTCCCACAAAATATTACGTGTGTAAGAAATTTTTTATGATTATGTTAAATAATAGGAGAGAGGATATTTTAATTATTAAAAATTCTTATTAGTAACTTACTACCCATCACATCATCATTGGATCAAAGAGAGAATGTTAAAAAGTTTTTGAAGAGAGAAAGAAAATATTAATCTAATGGTGATTAGATAGGTAATAAATTGGTAGTAAAAAATTTTGATAGTAAGATATCCCTCCTCAAATAATAGATAATAAACTCTTATTCATAAAATCTGGGGTGGAGTTTCGTGTCCTTGTCAAAAAGTAAAGTAGCAATGTCGAGGAGCCTGGATTTCTATCAACATTCATATCACATGTGTCGTATATATGTGGCTTCATGATATTGCAGAGAAAGTTACGAAAGGTACGTAACGCGATTAGGATATAAATGAGTTAGGACGCATTACAATGACCGGAGAATTAAGTTATATTAAGTCAGATTTGACCTATTATAAATAGTAAAATAGAATAGGCCTATATTATTAAAAAAATTATTTAAAAAAAAGATTGTAGGTTTTTTTGTACATATTGGACCTATAAGTCTATAGGTCTGCCTATATCTTATTATTTATTTTAAATAAAATAAATAAAATTATTATTTTAATAATTTAGAATAATAAAACCATATTATTTTAGTTATTCTTTTAATTGTTAAAAAAAACCTATTTAAAAAAGAGATCATAGACTTTTTTTGTACATGTTGGACCAGGTGAGCCTATATCTTATTATTTACTTTAAATAAAATAAATAAAATTATTATTTTAATAATTTAGAATAATAAAGTAATATTATTTTAGTTATTCTTTTAATTGTGAATGTTTAACAGGCTTAAACACGTTATGTCAAGGCTTTTATTTTTTAAATATAGGTCAGGTCAGATCCAATATTTTTTACACAGCCTAATTAAGTCAAAGTATACCCTAACCTATTTATACCTCTAAATGTGATGTACCGTGTACGTAACACAGGGGAGACTAAAAAAAGATTAAACAAATGAATAAGAAATTTCGCAATCATTTTCATACTTATATTGATGCGTTGAATTAATGTTTGGAAACTAAATTTAATGTTGGTAGAGGAGAAATATTATTTTAATCACAATTTTCAGGAATATGGTAAAAAAAGTAGATTTTTCGAAAATATTATCAAAAGAATTATTTGATAGCCTAAACTATTTTCAGAAATGTTGAGTCAATTCTCGATGCTATATTTAATTAATTGTAAAATATTGATTCAATTTTCCTAATTGATAAATTTTGCAACACCCGAGATTCCGAAAATATCACGCTCTTGATGGTATTTTTGGATATCATTTTACCATATAATTTGTTTATAAATAAAGTTCTGGAAAAAAAATCAGACACCTATACCAAACGTGAGAATGTAGAATTCCTAATATCAATCTTCCATAAATTCAAAAATAATAAATTTTCCATACATTCCCTTAAGCCCTGTTTGGAAAAGGGATATTTATAATTTTAGCAGGAAAGTTAACTAAGATTTTGTGAAAAGCCACAATTGGTAGGAGTTTTGCTAGATAGTGCCTGGGTATCCACTTTGACATGGATTTACTGTTATGAACAAAATTTTATCTAGTTTACCTCCCCAAATTACCACCAAAGGGGTGGTATTTGTGAAATATCCGATTGGAGGAAATCTTGTCTGATATTTTGAGCCAATTCTACCATTTGTGTGTTATAGCTGGTCTTTATAAGTGGTGTCTCTTTCTTCATCAGAAATAGTCATGGATGTTGTTATGAGGAGCTGCTGTTGAAAAATGAACTGCTACTCACCTCAGTAAAATTATGAGGCCATTTTGGTAAAACTCTACTATTTTCCCATCAATATTTTTTCATCAATCAAACATCATTTCAGTAAAATTAACTACAATTTCCGATAATATTATTGCGTACCAAACAATTTTTTTATATATTCTCATTAATCATAATTCCAGAGTAAAACAAACAAGGTATTTTAACTCTATTACCACCGATATCCCTAGTACAGGTTGGCATAATAAGCTATCAAGACAGCACAAAATCGTGAGATGTGTACTCAAATATTCCTCTGGTTCTAATGCTTTTGCGATCAATAAGATGGAACGTTGGGTCCCCAAAATGAAACAAGAATGGAAACTTCCAGAGATAGCAACGCAGCGTTGACCCGAAATATATGGGTCAACTCCTTACTTTTCTCATTACCTGTCATTTGTCATTGCGGTGTGGACATACAAGAGACTGTCTCACAATAACACTTGGGCATATAAAAGTTCTGATATTCCATTATACTGTATTTCATTAACAAACAATAAGAATAACTTACACGCAAACATATAATGATTTAAAAAACAAAAATAATTAACTTCAACGTGCAATCAGCCCCAAGGCCCAAACCCACTGTTTTGGAGGTGGGTTTCGATATGTCACACCTAGTTTTATTGGAAATTCTATGAAATCAAAGTTTATTTTATAATTGAGAGGTCTATATATAGATGCAAGTTGATGAATTAATTTTAATTTAAATAACTAACATGGATAGAAATAGTTCTTTACATAATTTAAATACTAACTTTATCCCTCATGGTTATCCCTAATACACCACCCCCTGAAGTTAAGAGTATGGGCAATCGAATGCCCAACTTACAAATTAGAAACTGGCAAATGTTTTACTGCAAAAATATCCACAAAACAAGGTTAGTACGAGTTTAGTTGGAGTTTTGGTTCTCCAAAAGTAAACAAGAATGGGAACTTACAGAGTCCAAGGTCATACTCCGATCTCAGGGATTTTCGTGAAGATTTCTGTATATTTCTAATTCTAATGTCAACTCCACAACTTTCCTTTTCATTTTCCGATGGAAACTCGCTTTCTGACACTTTTTATATTATTGGATAAGCTATACGTAGGGGAAGATATTCTCACTACCAAAATTTTCCACCACCATCTTACTACCTATTTAATTACCATTAGATTAATATTTTCTCTCTCTTCAAATTTTTTTAACATTCTCTCATCCAATGGTGATGAGATGGGTAGTAAGAATTTTTTGTAGTTAGAATATCCTCCTTTATATATATATATATATATATATATATTATATATATATATATATATATATATATATATATATAAAACTTATTTTCCTTTACAACCTCTTACAACCAATATCTTAACCGTTGATTTCCGTCAAACAATAGTTAAGATTTTCGTCAATAAAATTTATTAATTAATTATAATTCACAATAAATCTTAACCGTTGATTGACGGAAATCAACGGTTAAAATATTGGTTATAAGAGGTTGTAAAGGAAAATAGGTCGTAAGTATAACTTTTCTATATATATAGAGGGAGGATATTCTTACTACCAAAATTTTCTACTACTAACTTACTACCTATCTAATCACCATTAAATCAAAGAGAGAGAATGTTAAAAAGTTTTTGAAAAAAGAGAAAATGTTGATCCAATAGTGATTAGATATGTAGTAAGTTGGTAGTAGAAAATTTTGGTAGTAAGAATATCTCTCCTTATATATATATATATATATATATATATATATATATATATATATATATATATATATATATATATATATATATATATATATATAACACGCCTTTGGAAACAAGATTGCGGTCAAATCAACCATGGAAATGAAGTGGTGCACCGTGGAAATGGATAAGCTAAATTATTATTTCTACTTGGTTGCTTCACTCTTCCACTTTGAAAGGTATTCAAAAGAGATGATATTTGTTGAGTTGTACACTTGTTGAAATTTTAATCATTGATTACACAATTACATAATCATAGAAGATTTGTATTAAATAGATTAATTTTCTTATTTGCAGTTGATTGACATATTCATAGGAGTTTTGTATTAAATAAAAATAGTAACAAGTTATTTCATTTCCTTATTCATAGCTGATTGATAGCTAATTTGTAAAGGATCTAGAGTTCTCATTTATGTATATAATTACCCCAATAGAGGAAGAATAAACATACATAAATATTCATAATATGGCACCATTCTTTTGACATGGTATCAGAGCATTTCTGATACAGAACCTATTTTCATTAAATCTTCCACATCGTATTGTTCAATTCGCCTGACTCGAAATTTTTTTTTCTGTTACCCAATTCGAATTTGTATTTTCCCATGAACAATCCCAAAACCTCATCTTAATCTTCAACCCCTTACTTTTCAATAAACATTCCCATAAGAAAATACCTGTCAAAGCCATTACCATTGTCTCCGCTAGAGATGCTCTTGTCCTGTCCCTCCAATTTTACTCAATCCGGTATTTTGGGTACGTCTCTTGCTTTTTATACATTGTCTAGGAATAATATTTGGATAATTGATACAGGTGCTTCTGATCATATGATTAAAAATTCTTCCAGTTGTTCAATCTCTGTAACTCTTCACAATCCGTTATTTCCACTGCCAATGGGGGTACCTCGAAAATTACTGGTCAAGGATCCTTAACTCTTTCTGATAGCTTATTTCTAGACTCTGTGTTGGTTGTACCCACTCTTGAATACAACTTACTTTCTGTGAGCCAATTAACTTCAAAGTTTAACTGCTCAGTAACATTTTTTCCCTCTCATTGTGTTTTTCAGGACATCCCCACTCTGACTACTCTTGGTTATGGGGTTAGACGTGGCCAGCTTTACTTCTTGGAGGTCCCTGATCCTAGCCATCCTTCTTTGGCTACTACATGTGCAATAACCGGTCCAGAACAGTCGCGTGCTACCATTTAGCTTTGGCATCGAAGACTTGGTCACCTTTCATTTAGTTATCTAAAAAAGTTATTTCCTCGGTTGTTTTCCCTTTTGAATAATGCTAATTTCAAATGCAGCACTTGTCAATTGGCCAAGAGTCACAGAGTTCCTTATTTTCCTAGTACTAATAGAAGTTCTATTCCATTTCAAGTTGTTCATTCCGATGTTTGGGACCCTGCAAAAGTGTCTTCTTTCTCAAAAGCTTACTATTATGTGACTTTTATTGATGAATGTACCCGGATGACTTGGTTGTCACTGTTAAGACACAAAAGTGATGTCTTTGATGCCTTCAAAAAAATTTACAGCATGGTCCAAACCCAATATTATTCTAAGGTTCAAATTCTACAATCTGATAATGGCAGGGAATACTTAGATTGTCTGCTTTATTGATTTCTTGAGCACACAGGGGATCCGACACCAAACCTCTTGCCCTTATACACCCCAACAGAACGACCTAGCTGGACGAAAAAATAGACAACTACTAGAAGTGGTTCGTGCCTCCCTTTTTGGTATGAATTTGCCTAAAACGTATTGGGGTGAAGCTGTTGTGTCTGCTGCCTACCTCATCAACCATACTCCTTCCGGCGCCCTTCACTTTAAAACTCCATAACAGACTCTGAAATCTTATTTCCCCATTCCTCACATTCCCAACCTTGAG
The DNA here is from genome assembly GCA_032173675.1 of Gastrolobium villosum. Taxonomy (NCBI): domain Eukaryota; kingdom Viridiplantae; phylum Streptophyta; class Magnoliopsida; order Fabales; family Fabaceae; genus Gastrolobium; species Gastrolobium villosum. Next base: position 230,995 of record JAVKPL010007898.1, on the reverse strand, counting down.
CCTCGTGTTTTTGGGTGCACGATGTATGTCCATATCCCCAAGGTATTACGAAACAAATTGGATCCTTGTGCTAAAAAATGTGTATTTGTGGGTTACTCTAATGTACAAAAAGGTTACAAGTGTTATGATCCCGTTCTCCACAAAATGCATGTCACCATGGACGTGTCTTTTCAAGAATTGGAACCATATTATTCAGGGGAATATTTTGTTACTTCTTCTCAGGTGGAGATGCCTACTACTGGAGAAGGAATTATAATTCTTCAACACATTCCTAGACCAGATGTTACCCCTCCCACGAATGATTTTGCTACGCGTCTAACACCTATAACTGAGGCATCATCCCTGGATGTTCCTGAATCCATACTTGAGGTAAACACTAATCCTACTCCTATTTCTTCAAATGGGCCTTCTATTACTAGCATAGATGGTCCCATCTTACCTGTTCACAATGACCAAATAAAGGTGTGCCAAAATAGCTTTATGAACTAGATCCAAACTCTAAATACCATATCAGTAACTACATGTCCAATCATAGGTTGTCAGAATCATATATTGCATCTGTTAATCAATTGTCTAGTATATTTGTTCCTAACAATGTGCAGGATGCTTTGGATGATCCGAATTGGAAGGAAGCCATTAATGTAGAAATGAAGGCCTTACAAAAAAAAACTCAACGTAGGACCTGGTTCTTTTACTAACCGGGAAGAAACCAATTCGATGCAAATGGGTGTTAATTGTGGAGCTTAAAGCAGATGGCAGCCTTGACAGATATAAAGCCAGATTAGTTGCTAAGGGATACACACAAAAATACGGGGTTGATTACCGAGATACATTTGCACCAATAGCAAAACTGAATATAAGTCGTATTTTGATTTCTATAATAGCTAACTGGGACTGGCCACTCAAGCAATTTGATGTAAAGAATGCATTTTTAAATGGAGACTTAGAAGAAGAAATATATATGGAAATTCTACCAAGCGCCAAACATGCCAACTTGAAGGGAAATGAAATGTGTAGATTAAAAAAAACACTATACGACCTCAAGTAATCACCTAGAGCTTGGTTTGGCAGGTTCTCTCTAGTCATGAAGAAGTTTGAATACAAACAAAGTAATGCAGACCACACCCTATTCATAAAACATAATGGAGGAAAGGTAATAGTGTTAATAGTGTATGTTGATGATATGGTTTTGACTGGTGATGATTTATTTGAAATGGAGTTATTGGAAAAACATTTAGCAAATGAGTTTGAAATGAAAGATCTAGGATTATTAAAGTACTTTCTTGGAATTGAAATTGCTAGATCAAATCAGGGAATTTTCTTGTCACCAAAAAAGTACATTTTAGATCTACTTGCTGAAACAGGAATGATAGCATGTAAACCAGCAGAAACACTAATTGAAATGAATCATGTATTGGGTTTATATCCAGATCAAGTACAAACTGATGTTGGCAAATATCAAAGGCTAGTAGGGAGGCTAATTTATTTATCACATACTAGGCCAGACATTGCTTATGCAGTTAGTGTTGTGAGCATATTTATGCATAACCCAAGTGAGGATCATATGGCTGCTGTGTATCAAAAATTGAGGTATTTAAAAGGGTGTCCAGGAAAAGGTCTGCTTTACTCAAAAAATAATAGTTTCAGAATTAAAGGCTACACAGATTCAGATTGGGCTGGAGATAAAACTACCAGACAGTCAACTTTGGGATATTTTACTTTTGTTGAAGGCAATCTAGTTACTTGGAAAAGTAAGAAGTAGAAAGTTGTGGCTAGATCGAGTGCAGAAGCGAAGTTTAGAGGAATGACACATGGAGTGTGTGAATTGTTGTGGATTAAGAGCATCCTACAAGACTTAGGAATCTACTACAATCAGCCTATGGAGTTACATTGTGATAATAAAACTGCTATTGAAATTGCTCATAATCCAGTTCAACATGATAAAACCAAGCATGTAGAAGTTGATAGACACTTTATCAAGGAAAAGCTAGATCAAAAAATTATTCAATTTCCCTACATCAAATCTGAAGATAAGTTAGCTGACATCTTGACAAAGGCTATATCAGAAAAAAAGTGTTTGAAGAAGCAATTAGCAAGTTGGGCATGATTGATATCTATGCACCAACTTTAGGGGGAGTGTTGAAATAAGATAATATTTGCTGAGTTGTACAATTGTTGGAATTTTAATTATTGATTACACAATTACATAACCATAAGAGATTTGTATTAAATAGATTAATTCTCTTATTTGCAGTTGATTGACATAATCATAGGAGTTTTGTATTAAATAGAAATAGTAACAGGTTATTTCGTTTCCTTACTCATAGCTGATTAACAACTAATTTGTAATGGTCCTAGAGTCCTTATTTATGTATATAATTATCCCAGTAGAGGAAGAATAAACATGCAGAAATATTCATAATATGACACCATTATTTTGACAAAAGGGAAATCAAGATTAGCGACGGAGACAAGACCACAGCTCAGAACAAGTGGCTGCCTTACAATAACGCTAAGAAATTCTGATATTACATTATAAGGTACTTCATTAACAACTTATCATAAAATAATTAATTTAGTTTCACCAAATATTTTAAGATTTTGGGTTGAGTGACGATTATTATAATATTAAAATTTCAGTAATTATGAGATCACAAATTCGATCTTAACTATCCCCTCTTTCAAGTAGAATTAAAAAAAGTACAAGGCAAATAAAAAAAAATATATAGACAAGGCAAATCAAAAATAGACTTGCATCATATTCACGGTTCAAGCCTAGAGAACTCTTGCATGAGAGAATGTATTAAAGAGATATAAAATAATTAATTTAACCTTACCCAATACTTTAAAATTTTGGGTTGAAGAACGATTATTAGCGTACGCTGATAGATATGATGATTTTAAAAAGCAAAACAATTAACGTTGCTTGCATTCTACGTTTCTTGTTACTATTAAATAACTCTGCTTATTATAGAAAGTCATTTTCAGCTATGAAAATGGATTTGCAAGTAATCAGTCTTTACCAGATATAAAATTGTTACACAACTAGTCAATTAACAAAATATGAAATAAGCAACAAGATGTCATTTGGTTGTAAACATCACATTAAGTATGCAGAGAGTCAGAGCTAATAAGAAAAATATTTATTACTCTCTACCAACAAAACAATAAAGCAGAAATCTCCAATTACAGACATCCCATGATAATATGACTTGTATATGTAATCATATGAAGGCTTGAATTTCACTCTTATTGTACATAAATTGGGATTCAATTGTGTACATTTTAGTCTACGATGTTCCACCATGCTAACTAATTATGTTGATGTTACAAAAATAATAATCATTTGTACACATACTTAAGTGTATTCATTTTTACAATATGCATCTATTAGAGCCCACACTTTATTGATTACAAATTATTAACTAGCCCTATCAATATCAATAGAAAAAGAAAGCGGTGAAATCTTAATTGGAAAAAATAAAAACTTCAAAGCGCAACACAAGTTAAATCTAATAATTGGTAAGGGAGAGTGGGGAAAAACACACACAAAAGCAACGGTAAACAGAGCCATGTAACAACTTTGTGGACATACACTGAATTCAAGGATTCGTATAAGTTCCTGGACTATATTATTGAAAGGAAAGCTCTAGTTACAAGCATATTGAAAGGAAACAGATATACCTCACACATTGTAAAAGAGTGTGGATGGACCTCAAACTCGAATCAACAAGTTGCAATTTTGGAAACTAAAATAAACACCAAACTTCTTTGCTACAGGTAGGGGTGGCAATTTGTGACACGATCCGCCAACCCGACCCGGACCCGACATGAAATTTTCGTGTATGGGTCAACCCGTTTAATAAATGGGTCATGTTCGGGTTGAAAAAAATCGTGTCGGGTCACGGGTCAACCCGTGAACCCACTTTGACCTGTAAAATCTGCGTAAGTTGATAATCACACCTAATACCATATTAATATTATATTCTAATTTATATTTTATGTGCAACTTGCTGTGAACGACAATTTTGTCCGGCTCATGTCGCGGTTAAAGGACGTGGTTTTTTAGAAAAAGTGACTTTAATAGATGGCTAGCTATTACTTATTTTATTACATGGTATAAAAGAAAAAAAAAACCTAGATTTCAATTTAACTCCCTTCCATTCCAGCGCAGCGCAGCTCTCTCTCTCTGCCCCGCCTCTCTCATAACTCCCTTCCATACCTAGATTTCAATTTACTTATGTGATTTACTCCCATTCTTCTTATTCGAACAAGGAACCGAACAGACCTTTCAAGCTTGGAAAGGATGTAGTATGCATTTGTCGCGGGTTTGAGGTTGAACCTTCTCTCAAATGCATTTTTTTAACACTTTGCTTTAGTTTATCCTTCTCCTCTTTTCGCAGGTGGCAATCTGGTATGCATCTGGAATAAGAATTCGGGTTGTACCGTGTCAACCCGTTTATAAATGGGTCGTGTACGGGTTGAATATTATAACACGAATTATTAATCGTGTCGTGTTCGGGTTGAGTGTATTCGTGTTCGTGTCAGACACAGGTCGACCCGAACCCGACCCATGAACACGATTTGCCACCCCTAGCTACAGGTGGTAAGAAGTCTAGGACCCTTAACCCGAGGGAGACAGTGATTAAAGTGCCACGCTTGGACAAAAAATTACCAGACTGTCATGCAAACAGTAAATTTTGCCAAAATGTCACGCGTCATAATTCGCTATACAGTGTAGCGAATTATGTATGCAATTAATTCGATACACAGTATAACGAAATATGCCACATCGGGATGCTCCGAACCAAAAAATGTCTTCTTCAAAATTGTTGAAATTCGCTACCTATGTAGCGAATTTCAACAATTTTGACACACGACACTTTTTGGTTCTGACGTGGCATATTTTGCTACACTGTGTAGCGAATTACTTGCATGCATAATTCGCTACACTGTGTAGCGAATTATGCCCCGTGGCATTTTGGCAAAATTTACTGTTGGTGTGACAGTCTGTTAATTTTTTTGTCCAAACGTGACAAAATGATCACTGTCCTAACCCGAGGTCTCGAATCCGAATTTTACGGCCGGAGAATACCTTTGAATTTATTAAAAAAAAAACTAAAATAAAGAGCATGTTAATAACACTGAGCTGACTTTTTTTTTTTTTTTTTTTTTTGGTAAAAGAGCTGACTTTTACTACTGCCACAACTTTCCTTTTCATTTTCCGATGGAAACTCGCTTTCTCACACTTTTTATATTATTGGATAAGCTAATATATATAACACGCGTTTGGAAACGAGATTGCGTGGTCAAATCAACCATGGAAATGAAGTGGTGCACCATGGAAATGGATAAGCTAAAATATTATTTCTACTCGGTTGCTTCACTCTTCCACTTTGAAAGGGAAATCAAGATTACCGACTGAGACAAGATCACAGCTCAGAACAAAAATACAAAATTGAAATTAATCACGCCAATAAGCTTGTAGTCAAAATCTCTCAATAATTGAAGGAAAAATAATACAGTTTTTTTTTTTTTTTGTTATAATGAAGGGTTGGAGAGGTTGATTAAAATGAACTAATCAATATTTAATGAAGGTTTAATTTTTTAATTGAAATGCTAACTTTAATAATAATTACATTCTTAATTATAAAAAATAATTTTATATTGAAAATTAGTTTATATTTTTTAATCAAATAAAATACTGATATATGTTTGTGTTATTTTATTTTATATTTAATTTATAATTAACTTTTATTAAGAAAACTTTTTAAAAAAGTCTCTCAGAATTAATCAAAACTCATATAATATTTTTTACTAGTTATAGTAAAGTACTCCCCAAAATAAGGAGGATTCAAACCCCTAACATTACAGGTAAAATTTACTTGAAGAATTTACCCAAAAAAAGAAAAAATTACTTAAGTTGCTGTCCAATTAGGGCTTTTTCACCATTTTGTTACTCATTAATTATTTAATAATCATTTTGCCCCTCTATCAAAACTATCTACCCATCTGCCCTTCTTTAATCGATTAAGCCAAAAGTTTAATCGATTAAATGGTCAAAATAAGCAAAAATCGTTGACTTGAATATTTAGTCAATTAAATCTCCCTATTTAATCGATTAAATCTCTCATACAAAATGTTGTTCTTTTGATAAAGAGTAAGATTTAATCGATTAAGTTGAAGATTTAATCGATTAAATCTTCATTTGATCATTCAATCGATTAAATATTCAATTTAATCGATTAAAGAGGGGCAGATTGGTAGATAATTTGCAATAAGGGGCAAAATAGTTATTAAATAATTAATAAGGGGCAAAAGGATGAAAAAGCCATCCAATTAGGCTGCGACTAACGAAATTGCCAAGATTTTGCTTTAAATCTCGTAAAGATTTAACTGATTTTTTTCTGGACTGCTATTGCATGCTGATGTTTATTTTTATTTCCCTTCCAACCTCATCTGATTTTGCTGCAACGGAATTAGGAGGTCCTTGTAGATTGAATTATGAAAAGTATTCACTGTAAAAGAGGCTTGCTTATAGGAATACACATTTTTGTGAGGTCTCAAATATAAGATGATCTTAATCAATTAGGATGCAAGTTTGGATACTATTGCAAAGCAATAAGCTATAATATGACAGATAAAATAATGATCTTAACTTTACTGACCTAAGAGAATAAATAGCCACAAGAAAAGAGCGACTGCAGGAGCAAAGATGAGAATGTGATTTAAATTGCTAACTGGCCTCAATGTACACCTCAAAGGTAAGCATTTTGATTCAACTGTACAAAAAGTCACTTTTTCTTAACTTGAGTGCAATAAACTCATATATGAAAAAATTATGCAGTACCTTCAGAAAATTTCAAGAGAGGTCAACTTAATGGGTGAAAAACTCCTATGCTTGGTGTATCCTTGAGCATTCAAGATTCTAAGTTTATCCGAAAATCCAACCGAATCGTGAATTATAATTAAATCCTGACTACATTCAAACGAAAATTTGAATAATCCGAAATTAAATTTTTCTTTAGACAATTTTTAAAATATTAGCCCATATTAATATGATGTGTTTAAAAAAGTAATCTTCATGTTTTTAGTCCAATATTAAAATTCCAACTTTCAAATAATGAATCACGTTTCCTTATGTCATTAATCAACTCTATATACGTACATACCCAATAATGAATTATGCAAGGTTAAAAATGTTAAATAGAAAGAAAGAAAACTAACAAACAAACAAACAATTGTCATTGTTGGTGTGGCTGGAAACCAGTATAAACATTGTGCAAGCTCGGGATTTGTCTTCTTTTTTGGAATTAAATATGGAAGGGGTGTGTTGGCCTTCAAAATCAAACAAGTTGTTGACCCGAGATACAAGGGTCATCTCCTTACTTTTCTCTTTAGCTTCCATTGTACGGTTGTTCATTAGCAAAAAATAAGTTTTTTTTGGAACATTGTGTTCCTCGTTAATTAAAAAATAATCAATTTATCCCTCACCCACAATATTCCATCATTCTCTATTCCTGTGTAATCGATTACAACATGCGTAATCAATTATATAGTTAAAAAAAAAATTGATCGTTGATGCTGTGATGTAATCGATTATATTAATCCACTACATCACATTATAATTACATAAACACATTTCAGTGATGTTTAGCCATATAAAACAAAAAAGCAAAATAGAACATCTAACCTAACATGAACAAAAAATGCGGGGATTAACCACACTAATTTAGCAACATTTATTGAGATGATGGTATAAATGTGAAAGTACTCTAAATTTTACTACACTGTTTACCAATGTGGCAAAATTACGGCTAAGACATTCCTCGATTGCTATCTTGGTTTTACTTACAAGAACCTACAAATTATGTTCGATGTTGTTGAGTTGTATATTTTTTATAATCGGAAAGATTTAGTTTTTGATTTGATTGACCAATTTATGTAGCAATTAAAAGGAATCTGTTACATGGAGTGATTGTAGGAATTATGTAGAGAGATTTTAGGAGTTTTAATTTTCTGATTATTTGTAATTTTCTTCCTTGATTTATGGCTGATTTGTAGCTTGATTTATGTCTGATTTGTAACTCTAGTACTTTGTATATAATGACCTCTATTGAGGTAGAATAAATATAAAATAAATTACTATTTAATAGAGTTCTTTGATTTTTAACATGGTATTAGAGCCTCTATTCTAATCTAGCAAAGGGACTGCGAAATCAGTCTCACATCAAAGCAATGGCCACTACATTTGATGAAAGTCCCCAGCAGCCCACTATCAATGCTGCTTACTCGGGTACTGTTGGTAAAACTCCTTTTTTCCCTGCATGTTCTAGAGATGATATTTGGATAATTGACACTGGAGCTTCTGATCATATGATAAAGGATTCTAGTAAGTTGCATTATTTTTTCCCTTCTTCCCACTCATTCATTTCTACTGCTAATGGCAGTACCTCTTCTATCACTGGTAAAGGATCTCTTATCCTGTCTGAACATCTTCATTTGACTTATGTTTTGGTTGTCCCTTCCCTTGAAAATAGCTTACTTTCAGAAGCACAACTTACTAATACCTTGAACTGTTCTGTCACCTTTTGGCCCTCATTTTGTGTGTTCCAGGACATTTCCACTCGGAAGATTCTTGGCTATGGTGTTAAGCGAGACAAACTTAATTATCTGGATGTAACCGGAAAGAGATATAATAAATTGGGAGAGGTCAATCATGCCAGTAGTGAAGATAAGGCTCGGGAAACAATTTGGTTTTGGCATAAAAGACTATGACATCTCTCTTTTGGCTATTTGAAAAAATTACATCCAAGATTATTTTCTAGTTTGAATATTGATGATTTCCATTGTAACACATGTGAACTATAAAAAAGCCATCATATTTCCTATTCTCCTAGTAGTAATAAAAGTTCAATTCCTTTTGAAGTTGTTCACTTTCGATAATTTGTGACATTTATAGATGAGTGTACTCGAATGACATGGGTCATGTTGTTGCATAAGAAAAGTGATGTATTTACAGCCTTCCAAACCTTTCACCAAATGGTAGCCACTCAATTTCAATGCCAGATTCAAATTTTACAGTATGGGACCGAATATACAGATAAATCTTTTGCGCAGTTCTTGAATCACAAGGGAATTAGACATCAGACCTCTTGTACTTATACACCACAGCAAAATGGTTTAGCTGAAAGGAAGAATAGACAACTTATGGAGGTTGTTCGTGCTTCTCTCTTTGTCATGAATATGCCCCGTTATTACTAGGGTGAAGTTGTTCGCTCTGCTGCTTATTTGATTAATCGTACCCCTTCTAGTGTCATCAACTTTGTGACTCCGCAACAGAAGTTTAAATCACTACTTTCAGTTCCCCATATTCCCAATCTTGAGCCTCGTGTGTTTGGCCGCACTGTTTATGTCCATATTCTCAAAGTACTGCGTAACAAACTAGATCTATGTGCTAAAAGGTGTGTCTTTACTGGTTACTCTGATGTTCAGAAAGGATACCGGTGTTATGATCCCCAACAACAAAAAGTACATATCACTTTAGATGTCTCTTTTTGGGAATTTGAACCTTATTTTTCAGGGGAAATTTCTGGGTCTCCTCTTTAGGGGGAGAGTTACTATGAAGAGTAAGACCAATCAGCCACCTTGAACGGAGGAGGAACTGAAGCAACATATACAGGTGTGGAGAATGTTGAAGTCTTACACTCTGACTCTCCGGTAACAGCAGAAATACCTTGTTTAACACTAGAAACTGAGGGATCTCTCTGGGACCACCATAATCCAATAGAGGTAATTTCTAATCCTACTCCTCTTGAAGAAAATATATTTCAGAAGATAATCTACCCACTGAAAGTGTCATTGTGTTTCCTGATATTCCTACTGAAACCATGATTGATTCTGGTGACGTAACTCTCAAAAGATGACATAGGATCAATAAGGGTGTCCCAAAGGAACTGCATGAACCTGACCCCAATGCTAAAGCTAAATATCCTATTAGTAACTATGTGTCTAATCACAGGTTGTCTGAGTCATATGCTCTTGTTGTTGATCAATTGTCCAATTTATCTGTTCCTAATAATGTGCAGGATGCATTGTAGAATCCGAATTGGAAGAAGGCAATGAATGATGAAATGGAGGCCTTGTAAAAGAACTCTACATGGGAGCTCGTGCCCTTACCATATGGGAAAAGAACCATTGGATGTAGGTGAGTGTTTACTGTAAAGCTCAAGGCAGTTGGAAACAATGACAGGTACAAAGCTAGATTGGTGGCAAATGGATACTCGCAAAAGTATGGAGTAGACTATCAAGAAACCTTTGCACCAGTAGCTAAACTCAATACAATCCAGATAATTATGTCCATAGCTGCAAATAGAGATTGGCCACTACGACAATTTGATGTAAAGATTGCATTCTTAAATGGAGATCCCGAAGAGGAGGTGTACATAGAGATACCACCAAGTGTCAAACAAAGTTCTTTTAGTGAGAATAAAGTTTGTAAATTGGAGAAAGCCTTATATGGACTTAAACAATCCCCTAAAGCATGGTTTGGGAGATCTTCTTCTGCAATGAGGAGATTCGAATATAAACAAAGCAATGCTGACCTCACCTTGTTCATTAAGAACAAGGAAGGAAAAGTGACCATATTGATTGTCTATGTAGATGACATGGCCTGACAGGAGATGACATAGATGAGATGAAACTTCTGCAAAAGCAACTGCAAGTGAATTTGAAATGAAAGATCTAGGAGACTTGAAATACTTCTTGGGAATCGAGATAGCAAGATCAAAATAAGTTATTTATCTTTCACAAAGGAAATATGTACTAGATCTCCTCACTGAGACTGGAATGCTCGCGTGTAAGCCAACAGAAACACTGATTGAGATGAATCATTTGCTTGGAATATTTCCGAATCAAAAGCCAACAAATACTAGTCAGTACCAAAGGTTGGTTGGAAGACTGATATACTTATCTCATACGAGGCCAGATATTGCATATGTCGTAAGTGTTGTAAGTCACTTTATGCACAAACCAAGCGTAGATCACATGAATGTAGTGTACCGAATTCTGAGGTACTTAAAGGGTGCCTTTGGCCGAGGATTGTTGTTCTCAAAAAACAATGTCACATGTGTTGAAGGTTACACTGACTCTGATTGGGCTGGAGATAAAACAACAAGGCATTCCACATCAGGCTATTTCACCTTCATGGAAGGTAATTTAGTTACTTGGAAAAGCAAGAAACAAGATTTAGTAGTAAGATCAAGTGCAGAAGCTGAATTTCGAGGCATGGCTCAAGGAGTATGTGAGATATTGTGGGTCAAGAGCATATTAAAAGACTTGGGAATTTGTTATGACAAACCAATGAATCTCCACTGCGATAACAAGGCTGCCATTGAAATAGCAAATAATCTTGTGCAACATGACCGAACTAAACATGTGGAGATTGACCGACATTTTATCAAGGAGAAGCTAGATCAGAAAATCTGAAGATCAATTAGCTTATATACTTACTAAAGTTGTTTCAGGAAGATTTTTTCAAGGTGCAATTGACAAGTTGAACATGATTGATATCGATGCTCCAACTTGAGGCGGAGTGTTGAGTTGCATATTTTTTATAATTGGAAAGATTTAATTTCTGATTTGATTGACCAATTTATATAGCAAGTAAAGGGAATCTGTTACATGGAGTGATTGTAGGAATTATGTAGAGAGATTTTAGGAGTTTTAATTTCCTGATTATTTGTAATTTTCTTCCTTGATTTATGTCTGATTTGTAACTCTAGTACTTTGTATATAATGACCTCTATTGAGGTAGAAGAAATATAAAATAAATTACTATTTTATAGAATTCTTTGATTTTTAACAGATGTCAATTGAAAAACATATTTGCACTGTATGTAATTAAGTAAGTTCGATGAAAATTTCATGCTACGAGGCAAGCATCTTTTAGGCGTGTTGCATCTGACAACTTGACGGGCTTCAACAGAAACTCCTCTGCTCCTTCCTCCAGGCACCTGGTAATTGGTAAACATGAACTATTAGCAAGCATGGCTTGAAAATCTGGCCACTAAACAGAAGCGGAGACTTAATTAATCGTCACTACTGGTAGGTACATAATATGATGTAATATTTTATTAAAATGTAATTAAATTTCTAATTGATTTATATTACCAAAAGCGCTCATTAATAAGCAAAAGAGAGATACAAGCTTCCTTTAGTAAGCAAAAAATTTAAAATATAATTTTATTTTTAATTGCAAGTGCAAGCGCAAGCAAAAATCTTAAATTTATATTTACCAAAAAAAAAAAAAAAAAAATCTTAAATTTAGATGTACTATCATACAAGTTTATATGAATTAACCGAAAGTAGTTTTAAGCATCTAAACTTCTTGCAGTATTAAGATGTTAGATAACAATATTCTTATAAGCTAAAAGCTTTGAAGTGAAACTCCAGTTAATGTAGGATAAAACCAAATTATCATGCAAGAATTCTTTCTACATATAACATTCAAATTAGATTTTAAAATAAAAACCAATTTAAGGCTCTATAATACTAAACAGTAAGATTTTCCAACTTCCTACAGGGATTTCCTATGTGAATGCATAACACAAGTCTGAATGACTTACATTATCTCGATCAACTTCCTTAATAATATCTTCGAGAAAAACACCAGTCATGTTATGTTCAGCACAAGCTGCTTGAAGTTCATCAACTGTAATATAACCAACCACTGCCATCCTTGTCAAAATATTGAAATGCTGCAATAAGATGTTCCTCATGCTCTAGTTCGTTGAGATGAACTGTAGCAGCAATAAACTCCCCATAATCTATAGTTCCACTATTGTCCACATCAGCCTGAAACAGCTCAAACATTTTAGCTGAACGGAACACAATCAAAGATTATTTAACATGAATACAAGCTGCAGTTCAGAAAGAAAAATGAAATCATGTATGTAAAAAAGGATAGCCGATTAGTCCCCCGGTTTTCGACAGTAACATCACGTTTAAACATACTTCCTATTGACCCAATATATATTTATTTAATTACTTAAATACCAAATACTCTTTCAATGCTTGTTCCTTGAATTGTGTACTTAACATGTAATGAAGATTGAAACAGAATCATGCAACGGACTGAATGACAAATAATACAATACAAAGAGGAAATTTATAAGAAAATTAAGAGTATTTTCCAAAAAGACTAAAAAATAGTAATAAAGAATGGGAGTATATAATCAAAATACAGAAAATATTTTTCACAGAACCAACACCCTACCGCTTCCATAAGATCACGTATTTCTGTATCCATAAGGGTAGACCCATATCTTCTTAGACCAGCTTTGAGTTCATCAAAAGTGATTGCACCACTGTTATCAGTATCCATGGCCTGAAACATTTCTCTCAAACCAACAAGTGATTTACACTTTCAGAAATCATCATCTTCTGAATCGGATTCAAGTTCCAAAAGTCTCTTCCCATAAGGATTAGTGAATCGAATATCCTCCATGCTACTTTTCTCTTTGAATACATGAATTCCGATCCCTCCTTTTTGATGGGTTCGGATGGATCGACATTTAAACTTCACATGGTTCCATTCATTTTTTATAGGCACTTTATCCAAGTCAATATCTTCGGGTTCTCTCTTTTGCATACCAAAAATATATGTATGATTGTTTACCAGCCCAGTCTGACCAACTTGGAAACCTTCGTTGCCATTAATGATCACAGTGAGTTGATCCAAATAAATATCTGTAACAAGACAGAGAGCAATGGCAGGGAACTTGTTACGAAACCAGAATGAAATTGACAGTCTCCCGTGGTTGCTGTGCTCAAACCACTTTGGAATCCCTTCAGTTCCACGCAGACAAAACCTGGTGTTTCCAGCCTCATGAAGTTTCTGTTATTCATAAATAATTCATAAGTTTAGCAGCATCAACTACACTATCAATCATCATATCAAATACATAAATGAAAACAAAACCTGATCCAGTAACTTGCTTATAGACTCGGATGTCAGGGATCTGCAGCCTTCTGCAGAGAAATGTTTTAAGTTTGGCGGAATCCCTCTAATTTCTCGAAGACGCTCGCAATAATCCAAATTAAGCTTCCTTAAAAGACGACATTCTTTGATGCACTCAGGAATAATTATAAAACTATTCCCACATAGGATTAAATCTTTCACATTAGCAAACCAGGTGACACCAATTGCAAGAAATTCATCTGACACATTACCAGAGTTCGAGACGTTCTATGTTTGAAGACAACATTGAGCCCACTTTTGGCAATGAACCCAATTTCCAATAGCTACCCTTAATCACTGCCAGTTCTCGCATTTTGACAATGCTACTCGGTAACTGAACAATTCCACAAGAATTGGCATGTAATTCTCGAAGCCCAGTAAGATTTTCAAATGAATATGGCAATTCTTTTATGGGAGTATCAAGCAAGTCAAGATATTTTATATTTCTGGAAAACTCTCAAGACTTGAGCATTCAGTAAGATTGAGTTCTTCAAGAGAAGTCAACTTCAAGGGAGGAAAAGCTCGAAGCTTTGTGCAACCTGAACAGTTCAATATTTTGAGTTTATCGAGCAACCCAACCGAATCATGAATTGTAGTTAAATTCTTACAATGGCTAAATGATAATTCTTCTAAATTTGGGAGACCAGATACATCAGGTATATGTGTTAAACCTCCACAATAGTCAAAATTCAAAACTCTCATATTCACACACTTCTGCAAAAAAGAAAAGAAAAAGGAAAGAACTAAATGAATGATCATATAATGAACTTATTAATACACAAGATCAGAGAAATGAATTCATTGCACCTACCTTCAATAACTCGGGTGATGTAAAGCAACTAAACATTATCTTGCATATGACAAGTTTCTTTGGATGAAAATCAGAAGGTAAATACTGTGAAGGATATCCCGGCCAATCCAGTATTTTTAAACTATTTGGAAGATGTTCAGGACCTTTGGAGAAACGAACATCACTAATAATAAGTGTCTTGAGGTTTTTCATCTTCGCAAATGCCTTTCCACTCGATCCCACTTCTTCTTTATCACATAAAGGGGGATTCCAATATATGATTTCAATTTTATTAGTTCCCTATTATCACAAAAAACACTAATTAGCCACAATATATGTAAGATTTAAACAGACATAATTAGAGAAATTTACAAATTATAAAGGGTACAAAACATTCAGAGCATGTAATAATTCAAAAAGATAACATAAAGTGTGAAAAATGAAACCATCTACATCAATTTTACTCACCATATCTTCTTCTAAAACATTAACTATATCTTCATGGAACCATAACCTACTGCGTTTCCCAGGATTATTTGGTGATTCTTGTCGGACAATTTCTTTACCCATGTCCTCTATCAAGTCATGTAGAGTCACCACATCATAAAAATCAATCTTTATGAGAGACTTTTCAACCAACACTCTAATATGATAGTTCATGCCCTCACCATAATGAGCATTCAGAATATCTTGGACCTTGGCCAATGGATGTCCTTTGAAGCAACAAGCAATGTCAAGAAAAATACTCTTTTCTTTTCCCTCCAAAGCATCATAGCTTACTTTAAGTATCTCTTGGATCTTTTTATTGCCATTTTTTTCATACTCATTTAGAGCAGATTCCCAATCTCTTATACTTTTTCCAAACAAGTTGGATCCTATTACTACCAAAGCCAATGGAAGGCCAAAAGTATAAGTTAACGCACGATTTAAAACGTTGGTGTAACTTGGATCAACTATGTCAGTTTTAAAAGCATTCCTTCTTAGCAATTGAAGAGCATCTTTTGCGTTCAACTCCTTCACCTCATATGTTTTTTCAACCTTGTGACATGTTAGCAACTGTTTGTCCCTGGTCGTGATTAGGACTCTGCTACCAGGACCAAACCAATTAGGACTTCCAGCAACAACATCTAACTGCTCCAGCTTGTCAACATCATCTAAAATCAAAAGAACCTTCTTTCGCTGGAGCCTATTCTGTATTTCTGAAATTCCTTTTTGGATACTTGCTAACTCAATTTTCTTTCCTCCAAACATTTCAGAAAGAAGGATCTCTTGGAGATGTGATAACCCTTTACTGTTTGAATTTTCTCTCACATTTTGAAGAAAACATAAACAGGTAAAGTATTTAGCAACAGAATTATAAACTGCTAGAGCAAGTGTCGTTTTTCCAACTCCACCAATTCCATGGATCCCCACCATATGAACCCTATCATCAGATCCAATATCCATAAGCAACTTTACTTCTTCTACTCGAGACTCCAGTCCAACTGGGTACTTAGCAACAGATAACGGAACACGAATAATCTTGCTGGAGACGTCTTTGACAATCCTCTCAATAAACTCGTATTCATATGATCTGTCCCTGTTCAGTCAGAGAAGTTTAAACTAAATGCCTCATATCCATGTCTTGGTACTTATAATTCAAAGTGTTTGATATATAATCATTTAACATGTTACAAGTATTTCTTTTCTCTTTAAATCTTAGCATTAAATAATTTGACAAATGAAAATTAATAAAAAAGTAATAGATTGGTAAGTTAGGTTACCCATGTTCTAAATGAAAGCCAGATAAGTTAGCTACTTGTTGTAGAGACGTCCTCCATTTCTGCAATCTCTCCGTGTTAGCGTTGAACTTCTCTTCATGCTTAGCCAGTGCTTCTGCGTAACTACTTCTCTGATGTCGCACATCAGAAGGATCCACCTTATAAAAAACTGGCAGAACCAACCCACCATTTCCCTTAATGAAGTCAATGATGTTGGAGAGTTCATCTAAGCAAAAAGCAGAAGATGCATAACGCTCAGACAGCACAATAATAGCATTCCTGGAGTCTTGGATGGCATTAAGAAGTGATGATGTGATTTCCTCCCCTCTCTCAAGCTCCTCATCATCAATGAAGGTACGAATTCCCGCGTCACAAAGAGCTTTGTAGAGATTGCCAGTGAAACCGTGGCGTGTATCAGTGCCTCTGAAACTGAGGAACACATCGTAGAGAAAGGAAGAAGAGGAGGATGATGGAACAGCCATGAGATGGAAGAAAGGTTACTGAAAGTAAGATTAAGAGTATGGAAGGAATGTTTGGTCTCCAAAATCAAACAAGAACAACAGATAAAGAAGAAAAGTGAAGATGGATTTTCCGCATTCAACGGTTGCGATGGATTTTCCAGTGTCGACACAATCAGGATCGCAGATTTCTAAGGGTGGAATACAGCCGTCGCCCACTAATCCCAAGCAACCAACGGACCAGATTTCCTTTCCATTGTCAGCAGCATCTGCGTCGTTCAAATACTCCACTCCAAGGATCGCGCCACATCACCACACTGAACAGGGAGGGGGTGTTGAATCAGTAAGACTTGAGGACAAGTCCGGTTTTGAAGGGGGCTGTGATGTAATGCACCAATCTTGATGTTTAAGCCCAATTGCCAATACGACCAGCAACAAAAGGCTGAGTAGAAAACTTGGCTATTTCAAGGACTTCGTTAAAGGTGAAAATACCTTCATGCATTCACAAAATGAAATGTGTATTTCTTTTTTCTTTTTCTTTTCTCTCCTCTCTCCTCAATTTCTCTTTCACTCTCTCTCCTTTATCTCACCTAATAAGCTGTGTGCTGGGAGCTTCAAATTTCGTATCGCCTATGGGAAGTAGATCCATAAGAATTGTTATTTCTATTTTAATGTTTTTTAATTGGGTTTATCATCTATCATTTAATATGACCATAAAAAATTTCCTACCCATAATATTTTGTGGGACCCGCAGCAAAAAAAAATCCAACACGCAAAACGAATCTCTATAACATAACACAATCACTTTTCCTACGACATAGAATATAAATAGTCTGGTGGGCTAGTAAAAAGAGAAAGTTTTTGGTTGGATGAAAGTATGATGGTCACTTTTCAAAATAGAAAAAAAAAATTGAGAGGGAAAAAATCAAAAAAAAAAAGATAAAAATGGAAAAAAAAAATTATTTATGAAAAAAAGACCATTGAATAAATGATAAGGCGAGAGCATAATAAATTTTTCCACAGGGCATGAATCATTTTAGCAATCCTTCCTCCTCTTCTTCTTTCTCTCTAACACTCTTTTCTTGTTTTCTCATTGGTCTGCAATTCTGCTCTTGTTATATTTTGACAGTGGAGAGAATTTATGGTAGACCAGGATTATTATTATTTAGGTAATCCCTTAGTATAAATGGGAGAGTAAAATTAGAAAAAAAAGAAAAATAACAAGGATAAAAAGGAAAAGAAAAAATTAGTGTTGTGATAGGGAATATCAGATCATTGGATGGTCCTGTAACATAATAAATATTTCCTTGACAGTGACTTTTCTTTTTATTTTTCTTTTGTTAGTGCTGTAAATATAAATGCTTCTAAAAATAAAATAAAAGGTGTAAGCATCATATCAGCATGAATGGAGAGTTTTGAGCCTTCATAATGAGCAAGTCGTAGAAGTAATTAAATTTGAAGATTGTTATGAGGGTGCCGAGCAGTTGAATCCAACACATTAAAATTGAAAAGGAGAGATTTATTGGGCTGTGTTCCTTCTTTTAACGTGGGTGGCTAGGCATGCACCTCATTTATGGATGCATGACTCAATATCTGAACAGTCATCTTAATGAATGTTAACCATCTAATCACTAAAGAAGATTCTAGAAGAAGATGTAGAGTTTCTCCTCACCTTATATAAACACAAGAAAACCTTTTGTAATTGGTTAGACTAGCTTGTGAGAGAATCCTCCGAAGAGAAATTTGAGTGAAACCTCTTTTGGAGAAGAATCTTGTAACCATTATTATTAGTGAAGCTTGAGTATACCTCTAGTGTGAATAGGAAAGTTTGAATTCTTTGTAATCCTATCTATTTATAGTGAAAGATTTTATGGACTAGTATCTCATTGGTTTTACTCCTTTGCCTTGGAGGAGGTCTCTCTCATTTCTGCATTCGTTTTGGCCAAACTGATGACTTCATAGCAACCTTGAATTACCGAGTTGAGAGCTCGACATGCCAACCTTGAATTGCTTCCGCATTGATTGAAGGACCCGTCCCAACAATTTTTTCATGGGATGTCAGTTAAGAACTCAAAGATGAAAAATGAGTTTTTATTTTGATAAAGTAATTGAATTCACGATATCAAATTGCAATATTAGCTCTGCTTGCGATAAAGAAAAAGAAAGTCTTCCTGATTATATTTCGAATGTCTTTATTATTTTCGTTTAAAAAAGAGAATGCAACTTGTGTAAGAGATTGTGCACCCCTGATTTAATGAATAAATAAAAAATAAAAAAAAATGGTGGTAATAATATTCAAGTCGATTTAGTGAATATAAAAGAAGAAGAAAAGAGAAGAAGAAAGAAAAATGAATGGTGGTAATAATAATTATGAGAGTTATGTAAGAAACTTTTTTATATATAAATAACATTATCGGTCAAGTAATATGACTTGATATTAATTGATGCCACACAATGTTTGTCTCGTAGATTTGTTCCCATAAATCATTAATCTTGTAAGAGTGACTTTGCATAAAATAGTTTTTTAGGATGCTTTATACAAAGTGAAAATGTAATGCATGTCCCATATTAATTCCATTTTTAGGATAAACTCACAATTTAAGAATAGGTCTAACTGGGAGGCACTTCAAAACTTTAATCTTGTCTAGATGCGCTACTTGCTTATCAATACACTCAACTTTATTAGGAGACTGTTATTTTTGATACAAAATAATACAAATAATCCGTAAGGACTGCATATCAGTAGTCTTCTTTTACAGCCGATAAAATTATCACCTTCCTTTGGTACAAGGGTTAATGCAGATAAAAGCAAACGTTATGCATATTATAAAGCAGGGACATAGCAATTAATTAAAATCTGGCCTTAACAACATGCTTTCTTATCGACTAGAAATTTGAAGAAACGAATGAAACAATTAGAAAAAGGAAAGAATAAAGATTCAAAACGACTTCTAAGGGCCAAAGTCTTATCTACCTTGCATAATATTCTGCATTGACTATTGGATCTTTATTAATCTTATCTTCAGGAAAGAACAAGAACAAGAACAAGAACACTAACATAATAATTTTCTGTTTGAATCTCCTGCTTGTTACTTTTTCTGTTTGAATACATGGATTCTGCTTTCTTTTGCAAACTGCTCTATTGGGATAGATCCCTTAAGTCCTTAACTAGTGTTGCATATGTGACCCCTCCATGGTTCCATTCATTTTCTGAAAGTGCTTCATTCAGATTATCTTTGAATTTGATTGGCAGATAAAAATATATGCATGATCCAGCTTGCCATGTGGCAGTGTCCTAACAGTCTAGCTAGGGTGTGTAGCCAGAGGATGGTATTCAAATTGTATCTCATAAACTTTTCTGAATCAGTGAATCAAATATTCTACTTGCTACTTTCATGTTACCCCAAATGGCTTAAGCTGCAAGGAAAGAGTGGATGAGGCTTCAGTTGAAGTGGTTCATCATGTGCCTCTAAAAGGCTGCAACTGAATACAGTCACTCTAATCCCCTCCAAAAAAATGCTGCAAGGAAATAATGCATAGATAGTTTTTTCTGCTTGTCAACTTCTGTTACAAGTTTCAATTTCTTTTCTTCAGTTATTTTCTTATAAAAAACAGACAGCTGGGAATTATAAAAAGAAAAAAAAAATTACAGAAGCACAAAACAAGTTAAACCACCAAGTCTACAGAAGAAAAACCAATCTTATCTCAACTTGGTCCGTTTTGGCATTCTACTACTTAGACTGGGTTGTTTCCTTCTTTTCCTATCTTCTTTGCTGTCAGACTCATTATCATCCATTGCCTGCATCCCTCTCCGGTTCTTCACACGTCTTTCCCTTCTCCTCCTCTGAATCTTACTCCTGCTCCTCATCCTCAGACCCAACAAGTGATTCTTCACTTTCAGAATCATCATCCTCTGAAAAGTATTCAGGTTCCACTTCTGATGGTTTTTAACCTTTGTATGACTCCTCTGAGTTCTCAAAAACTTCTTGTTTCTAATGGGATCAGTGAATCGAATATCCTCCATACTACTTTTCTCTTTGAATACATGGATTCCACTTTTTCTTAGGATTGAGATTGGTCCAGCTGGGGTCGAGACCCAATTCTTGCATGTAACCTTCACATGGTTCCATTCATTTTCTAAAGCCAATTCATCCAGATTCTGTATCGCATATCCATTTGTCTTTTGCAGATTAAAAAGATATGTATGATCCATTTGCCGAAAGAACCGGACATTATCATGGAAACATAGGTTGCCATTGATGAACACGGTGGGTGTAAAATCAAGAGAGTTGTTGTCCGCAACAAGACAGAGCGCTATGGCAGGGAACTTGTTACGAAACCAGAAAGAAATTGACTGTTCCATGCTGCGGTGCTCGAACCACTCAGGAATCCTTGTTCCTGGCAAAATAAACTTGGTGTTTCCAGCCTCATGTAGTTCCTGTTAGTCATAAATAATTCATAATTTCAGCAACAATAAGTATACTATCAATCATCAGATCAAATACATACAAAAAAATAAAAATAAAACAAAACCTGATTCAGTAACATGCTTCTACTTGAAGAAGTCAAGGATTTGCAGTTTATGGCAGAGAAATATTCTATGTTTGGCGGGATCCCTCTAATTTCTCGAAGACGCTCGCAGCCATCCAAATTAACCTCCCTTAAAAGATGACATTCTTTGATGCATTCAGGAAGCACTGTGAAACCACTACGGGATAGGTTTAAACTTTTCACATTAGCAAACCACTTGAGACCTATTGCAAGAAATTCATCAGACAGATTGCCACGTTGGAGCCTAAGTCTTTCTACATTTGAAGACACCATTGAGCTCACTTTTTCTTCACCCTCATCCTCTTTTGGCAATAGGCACCCTTCCCAATTAAAAAAGTAAATCACAGACAGTTCCGGCATCATGACAATGCTACTTGATAACTGAACAGTTCCACAGCGATTCATATACAATTGTTGAAGCCGAGTAAGATTTCGAAATGACAATGGCAATTCTTTTATGGGAGTATCTTCCAACATCAAATATTTTATATTTTCCATCTTTCCTAATACTTCTGGAAAACTCTCGAGACTTGAGCATCCCCTAAGATTGAGTTCTTCAAGAGAAGTCAACTTGATGGGAGGAAAAGCTCCAAGCTTTATGCAACCCATACAATCCAATATTCTAAGTTTATCCAGCAACCCAACCGAATCATGAATTGTAGTTAGATTCATACATTGCTTAAACGAAAATTCTTCTAATTTTTGGAGACCAGATACATCAGGTATCTGTGTTAAATATTCACAACCGTCAAAATTCAAAACTCTCAGATTCACAAACTTCTGTATTAAAAAAAAAAATAAATAAAAAAAATAAAAAAAAAAAGAGAAAAAGAAATAAGAACAAAATGAATACAGTTAAAATGAACTTATTAATACAAAGATAGGGAAATGAACTCATTACACTTGCCTTCAATAACTCTGGTGACGTAAAGCAACTATCCGTTATCTTGCATATGGCTAGTTGCTTTGGATGAAAATCCAATGGTAAACACGGTGAAGGATATCTCTGCCATTCTAGTATTCTTAAACTATTTGGAAGATGTTTTGGACCCGTGGAAAAACAACCTTGTTTAATAATAATTGTCTTGAGGTTTTTCATCTTCGCAAATGCCTTTCCACTCCATTTCACTATTACTTCCTCTTTATCATATACCGGAAAATCCAAATATATGATTTCAATATTATAAGTTCCCTATTATCACAAAAAGCACCAATTAGCCACAATATACATGTATATATGTAAGAATTAAACATTCATATTTAGAGAAATTTACAAAGGGTAAAAAACATTTGTGACTCGAGCATGTAACAATTGGAAGAGATAAATAAGGTTATATATGAAAAATGAAACCATCTATATCAATTTTACTCACCATATCTTCTTCTAAAACATGAACTATATCTTCATGGAACCATAACCTACTACGTTCCCCTGGATTTTTCGGTGATTCTTGTCGGACAATTTCTTTACCCATGTCCTCTATCAAGTCATGCAGAGTCACCTTACCATGCCAATCAATCTTTATGAGAGACTTTCCAACCAACACTTCAATATGATATTTCATGCAGTCATGATAATGAGCATGCAGTATATCTTGGACCTCTGCCAGTGGATATCCTTTGAAGCAACATGCAATGTCAAGAAAAACACTCTTCTCTTCTTCCTCCAAAGCATCATAGCTTACTTCAAGTTTCTTTTGAATGTCTTTAGGTGGAATTCTTTGATACTGATTCAATGCAGCTTCCCATTCTCTTATACTTTTTCCAAACAAGTTGGAACCTATAACTTCCAAAGCCAAAGGAAGGCCAGAAGCATAAGTTAATGCACGGTTTAAAATGTTGTTGTTCTTTTGATCAACTTCGTGGGTTTTAAAAGCTTTCCATCTTAGCAGTTGAAGAGCATCTTTTTCATTCAACTCCTCCACCTCATATGTTTTTTTAACATAGTGACATGCTAACAACTGTTTGTCCCGAGTCGTGATTATGACCCGGCTGCCGGGACCAAACCAATTAGGACTTCCAGCAAGATCACGTAACTGCTCCAGCTTGTCAACATCATCTAAAATCAAAAGAACCTTTTTTCGCTGGAGCCTATGCTGTATTTCTAAACTTCCTTTTGGGGTACTTGCTAGCATGATTTTCTCCTCTCCAAACATTTCTTCAAGAAGGATCTCTTGGAGATGTTGTGACCCACCATGTGTGTTTGAATTTTCTCTCACATTTTGAAGAAAACATAAACGGTCAAAATATTCAGCAACAGAATTATAAACTGCTAAAGCAAGTGTCGTCTTTCCCACTCCACCAATTCCATGGATCCCTACCATGTGGACCTCATTAGATTCTACATCCATAAGCAACTTTACTTCTTCTACTCGAGACTCCAGTCCAACTGGGTAATCCGCAACAGGCAAAGGAACACGCTTAATATTCTTGGAGACCTCTTTGACAATGCTCTCAATAAACTTGTGTTCATATTCATCCCTGTTCAGTCAGAGAAGTTTTCTGTGAAGTTAAATTAAAAGCCTCATATCCGTGTCATGGTACTTATAATTCAAAGTGTTTCATATACAATGATTTAACATGTTCAGGGTTAACAAATATTTTTTTTTCGTTCAAATGTTAAAAAGATTAAATCATTAGAAAAATGAAAATTAATAAAAATTTAAAAGGATTGGTAAGGTGAAGTACCCATGTTTGAAATGATAGCCAGATAAGTTAGCTACTTGCTCCAGAGCAGTCCTCCATTTCTTCAACCTCTCCATGTTATCATCGAACCTCTCCATTTTAGCCTTGAACTTCTCTTCATGATTAACCAATGCATCTCCGTAACTACCTCTCTGATGTCGTACATTTGAAGGATCCACCTTATAAAAAATTGGCAAAACCAAACGACCCTTTCTATATATATGGTCAATGATGTATGAAAGTTCATCTAAGCAAAAAGAAGAAGATGCATAATTCTCAGACAGCACAACAATGGCATTCCTGGAGTCTTCGATGGCCTTGAGAAGTGACGGTGTGATTTCCTCTCCTCTCTTAAGCTCCTCGTCATCAATGAAGGTGCAAATTCCCTTATCACAAAGAGCTTTGTAGAGATATCCAGTGAAACCGTAACGAGTATCGGTGCCTCTGAAGCTGAGGAACACATCGTAGATGAAGGAAGAGGAGGATGCCATGAGAAGGAACAAAGGTTACTATGACGCAGAGTATGGAAGGAATGTTAGTTCTCGAAAATCAGACAAGAATTGATGAAAGAAGAAAAGTGAAAGAGTATAATAATTGGGTTTTATAAGAGTTATGTTGTAGGAAAAAATGATTGTGTAATGTTATAGAGATTCGTTTTGCGTGATTTTCTTTTTTTTTTTTTTCTTTGAAAAGTATGGGCCCCACAAAATGTTGTGTGTAGGAAAATTTGTTGTGTTGTGTTAAATGACAAATGCAAACCCCGTAATAATTACTATCACGCAGATTTGAAAGACTGCATATAGATTTTCCACATTCAACGGTTGCGATGGGTTTTCCAGCGTAAGCACAGTCATAACCGCAGATTTCCAAGGGTGGAATACAGCTGTCGCCCACTAATCCTAAGCAACCAACGGATCAGATTTCCTCTCCATTGTATGCAGCATCTGCGTCGTCCAAATACTGCAAGGACTGCATCGCGCCACATCACCACACTGAACAGGGAGGGGTGTTGAATCAGTAAGACTTGAGGATATGTCCGATTTTGGAGGGGGCTGTTTTTTAATTACTTGATAAGTCAACTTACAATGGATTTTATAAAACTTGGTATAATGTTATACAGATTCGTTTTGCATGCCGAAGGTTTTTTTTTATTACGGGCCCCACAAAATGTTGTGAGTGTAGGAAAAATTTTCTGATCATGTTAAATAATAGATAATAAACCCAATTACAATCTAACAAACTATAAAATATAAAGGTTTATCATCTCTCATTCAACGTGACCTTATGAAATTTCTTACACACACAAAACATCTTGTGGGGCTCGTAGGAAAAAAATAAAATTTTCGACGTGTAAAATGAATCCTTATAACATAACACAATTACTTTTCCTACGACATAACTCTCATAAAACACGCAAATATAAATAGCCTGTTCGACCTAGTAAAGGGGCATAAATCGCTTCAGCAATCCTTCCTCCTCCTCTTCTTTCTCTCTCTCTCTCAACACTCTTTTCTTGCTTTCTCATTATTTTAATAACATTGGATTGAATAGAGTTTCACTGAACTGAATCGATTATCCAAATTAATCTAAACCAATTTAATTGGTTCAGTTTGGAGTGCTACATTCATGGGTCAATTTGACCAACATCCTTACTTACCATGATAGATAGATTTAGCCCTTTTTTTGTTTTTTTTATAAACGATTTAGCCCTATTTTTTTATTTTTTTCCGTGAAAAGCCCTATTTTAATTTATACACAAGAGAGACCCCTATTCTTTCTTTCTTTTTTTATTTGATATCCTCATCTATTCTAAGTAACCTTATTGTCTAATCTCCAAATATAATTATTCACATGTCATCCTTAGGGTTAAATTGACTTTGGAATTTTGTTTTTTTTTTTTAATCTAAGGAATTGTAAGAAAGTAAAATTTTCAATATTTTACCAAAAACTTATTTTGTAGAAAAAAAATTTACCGGAAATATTAGCTCAAAATTATTAAGTCCATTTTGATTGATTGTTAAATATTAATTAGAATGTTGGATTATTTTACAAAACTATTATTGCCTTTTAAATTTACTATCGATCATCATTTTCATTCAGCCAAAAAATTGCTATAGATCCTGAAAATAAAATCGATCCACAAAACAAAATTAACATTCAACAAAAAAGACAAATCCAGACGAAGAATCCACTATCCAATCCATGATTGATGATTTCTTTTTGGTTTTTCAGCAAAAAAACAATCAGATGGAGGAAATGGAGCAAAAAACAATGGTCCGAAAATGAAGTAAAAAAAACAAATGAAGCAAAAACCCAAAAAAAAAATAAAAAATTGTCCACGATGTTGTCTTTGCATTCCAACTCGGTAAACTTGTAAAAACCATATAAAATTTTAGATGATGCGCACGTTCATGTTGAGATTGAGGTGGATTTTGATTAGGTTGAGGAATGATGTTTATGTTCATGTCGGGGTGTCTAGTACATGTTGGAGAGAACAAGAGTGGGGCTAATGGTGAGCTTAGTATGAACTCTGAAATTACGATCCCCATGTCTGCAAGGAGGGGGCGGACGCAGAAAAAGTAATTTATGTCAGCATATTTAGTGGTGGGAGTTCGACGGTAGCACCCCCAAAATTTATTTATTTTTATAATTTTCATATGGAGGAATTGACTTATCAATGCAGGAATCTTTTTCACCAAAACCAATCTACCCTGATTTGTCATAAGCAGCCCAGTGATTTTGCAGACAAATATTTAGTAACTCCTAACTAAGAATGTTGAAAAAGAAGAAAAAACATATAGGATGAATAGCAATTCTAGGCAGATAGAAACATAAACTAGTAAGAAATAATGTATAAATTAAAACTTACCAGTGAAGCAAGTATGACAGTGAATAACACATGGTAAAAACTATAGAATAAGGCTCTGTTTGATTCGTGTTTTTATAAACAGTTTTCCAGTTTTCAGAACAAAAAAAACTTGTTTGGTAAGACATGTTTTGTAAAAAATGTTTTAAAAACTAATTATTTTTTTGTTTTTAAAATCAAATTTAGAGAACATGTATGAGTTGTTTTTGTTTTATGTTTTGGTTTTTAACTTTCAAAAAGAAAAAAAAATAAAAAACATTTGTTTCCATAACTATTTTACAAAACGGTTTTAAGAACAAAAAAACCAGAACACAATCAAACAGACCCTAAATTATCTCTTTCTCTACCTGGCAAGCATGACGTTTGAGCCTTTTCTTCTGCAGTTTATTTGAGCATACGAAGAATAAAAATCAAGTCATCCTATCACTTCAGTTACTACCTGGAAAATAATATACATAAGAATTATTAACATTTAATCTCAACACAAAAGGTATTTAACATCTGCATTGGCAAAATTAATAGTGACTAACCTCCATGAAAAGCTGGTACATTGAGATGGAGGAAAATGCAAAAAAGTCCCAAAGTGACCAAGCCACCTAATTGAATTTTTAAATGCGTTAAAAAACAAAAGAAATATAAACAAGAAAAGAAAAGAAAATATCAACTTAATATAAAAACAAATCCCAAGAGTTAACTAAGCTATTACAGTAGAACGATCACAAAAGCATTCTTCGATTCTTCATTGCTTGAAAATATTGCATTATATCTTCATCATCAATCTTATCAAATGTATCACGTTCAACATAAGATAGCATGCATGCGTTAAACCAATCATCACTTATCCGATTGCGCAATTTATCCTTAACAAAAGTCATTGCAGAAAAGACTCGTTCAACACTAGCAGTTGCTACCGGTAGAAGGAGTGTCAACTTTATCAACAAATAGACCAATGGATAAACAATATCCTTTCTCTTCTCAACCATCTTCGAAGCAAGTTCATAAATTCTTTTCAAATTGACAAAATCAGAATCAGCTCTTACATCAACAATAAAATTACTCAGACTTGAAGAAAGAAAAGGAATATCCGCAAGCTCATCAAACTCCAAAGGATAAAATCTGGCAAACTCAATCAACTTTTCTTTATTAAAAATAGCAAATGAATCTTAGATCAGAGGCTTGCTTCCCAATTAATGTATACATCTCACAGATCTTTTGTAGACACGCTAATAACACCTAAAGCAATAATCTTCAGTTATGAGACAACTCTTGATTATGATAGATGATATTGATACTTCATAACATAGTCATTGGAAATGTCCCTACCAGAGATTAACCTATACCTGCTCATTAAAATCTTGTGGAAAATGTATAAACTCCAAAATTATTGACATTTTAGGGAGTTACTCAATTGCTTTCCTATGATCGTTGAATTGAATGGAAACTGCTCCTCCTCCTTCCAAGAACATGCATGGATGATGCAACCTGTCAATTTAAGAAGCATAAGTCTTGTCCCTTTCTTCACTCTTATTTCTTTTCATTGACTTTTCTAGTCTTAATCTGATCAGGAAGAAACCATTTATTTCTTTACTATACAAAATGGCGTAGATACAGTTATATGCTTACATTTACCTGTACATTAACTTACATACTAACAATTTTTACGAGGGAAATTATATTCTTATGTTACTTAAAACTTCTATCTCATTTTATACTTATATGAAAAGACGTTAAAAATTGGTGGGCCCTACTTAATTTATCTCACAATATGAAATAACTCCTCTCATACAACATGAGAGAAGTAAAACCTTTTTTACAATTAGACTAACTTCTTTTTCTATAAATCTATATTATAATTCTGCCACTTATTTTCATATAAGAGCGAGAGAAATAGAGATGTGTAATAAGTAATTTTCGCGAAAATCTACATGACTGATATTTTATTATAAAACAATATTATGTACTGATATTTAAGCATAATTCTTCGAATTCAGAAGTTGAAATTTTAAATTAATGGATTTCATGGAAGGCCAAAATAAAAAATAAATAATCATCGATTACTTCATCTTTGTCCAATATTTTTTTTTTTTTTTTTACAAGTCTTGCCACCTTTACAATCTATTTATGAATTTGTATAGAATTACATTAAGAAGTATAAACAAAAATTACATTAACAATTTTTTTAATAAATTTACATATTATATATTACTTGGTAAAATTAAAGGGGATGTGTTTTTTTTGTTTGTGTCATGCAATACACAAAAACATAAATGAGTTCCATTAAAGAGAAGAGAAAAAAAATTCACACTCACTTTTTGTACAATATGAAAGATATATTATTCAAAATTTAAATATCTATTTGTTTCTCAGTTGCTTCACTATTTTTTTCTTTGTAGTGCCAATCCATCCCGAGGTGTATTTATCACTTATAGTTCGATGATCTAAAAGGTAAATAGTCGATAAGATGTATCACATTTGTCCCTCCCAACCAGCAAAACAAAAAAAAAATGCTAATTATACAAGATTTATTTAGGGTTTATCATCTATAATTTAACATGACCACAAAAATTTTCCTACACACATAACATTTTGTGTGGCCCACAGCAAAAAAAAAACAACTCTGGCACGCAAAATGAATCTCTATAACATAACACAATCACTTTTTCTACAACATAACTCTTATAAAACTCATTTATTTATAGGATAGAAATAGAGTATAAATATATAAAAATAAAATAACCTAGTGACTTAAACTTGCACATTTAATATTTCTTGCTATGAAAAGAAGAGTAGCTTCTTTTTACAGACTCCAAAAAAATAGTTACTTCGAATAGTACTTACAATTTGATTACAATGAGGATGAATTCATCATAGACACGTCATGTAACAAGACAACAGTGCAAGAAATTGCAAGAGAAAAAATAAAACAAAGAAGATAAAGTAGACTATACAAAAATGGAAAATATCACAAATCAAGCATATATCTCTGATATTCTAGGCACAAGGTGGTAAAGCAAGCAGGGCAACTAAGCAAGCATCAGAGACACATCCATGTCTTTTTTTGTGAATCCACAGTTCATCCTTATCATCAAGATCTGGATTATTAAACTCTGGTTTGGTTGTGTAGTCTCTCTCGTCATCATCAGAAATTGAGAGAAAGAAGTTGAGAAGAAGGGGAAAAGTAGCATGTGGAGACTGTTGTAAAATTCTGATATTGATGTTTCCCTTGATCCATTGTCTTATCTCAATCAATAAAATTCTCAGCAGCAGAGAGACATAGAGTGGGGAGGTAGCGTGTGGAGGCTATTGTAAAATTTATTTATTTTTTAAGAATTTTTTTTGCAAATCTTCATGTCTGCAAGTGCGGACACGTGCGTCTAGGCTGTGCATGGGTCAGGTCGGGTCAGGTTTTTGTGCCGCAACTTGGTTTTTATAGTCAGTTATTTTGACCCGACCCGCTTTAATTTGATCCAAGTCAGGTCTGACTTGATTTGGATTGTTTGAACTAGATCAAAACCGGGTCGGATCTGACCTGAGTTGGTTTCTGAAGTGGGTCTGACTTGGTTTCTGAAGTGGTCTGACTTGGTTTCTGAAGTGGGTCAAATCCGACCTGACCCGTTTTTTACTTGGTTTCTACGTTGCAAATGACGAATTTTTGTCAAAAAGCGATGAAAATTCTTCTCTTATGAAAAATTTAACAAAAATAAGTTTTCTAACAAAATTTAGTTTTGTCAAAAGTTTTGACGAAAATGATTTCCTCCATCAAATATTTTAAACGCAAAAAAAATTCCGTAAATTTTTTTGACGGAACGTGTAACGACCCGAAATTTAAAAATCAAAACAAGGAGTCGCCACAATTTTATTTACTTTGGAAAAATTGGAAAACCTTTTACTGCAAACTGGTCTTTAAAATTTTAGATCAAGGTTCGGGAGTCTAATTATGCGCAGGGAAGGGTGGAAACTTAATCCCACTGCACCCCTGACACATCCGTTTAAAAAACGGTTACCTTAAATTAATTGTGCGAATTATTAATTGCTTTTAAATATATTTGATTTTCCCCATTAAATATAAATATGATTAAGAAGAGAAATAATTTATTAAACTTTATTTTAGCTTGACGGAAAGAGTTCCGCTCCGACGTATCCTCCGATGCAGTGAGGAATTCAAAGCACGTCGTCCTTAAAAAATATTTGTGTATTGGATAATATTCATTTACTAATAATCTTATTTTTAAAGATTAGTTAAATTTGACAGTTTTGAATCACCAAACCGTCACGGTTGAAATGACCCTAAACGAAGTACACAGGGTCGACAAGCCGTCACGGCTAAATTACCCTTTTAAACTATTTTTTAATGTCATTATATGTTTTACAAAATATGATGAATTAAACGAGTCCTGGATCATCGAGCCGTGACGGTTAAAATGATCCTGAACGAAATCACGATGTAGACAAGTCGTCAAGGCTAAATCCCCTTAAATAATTTTAATGTTACCATATGTTTTAAATTGATATAAAAATATCATAAATTTTATGAGTTCCAGAAGCCGTCACGGCTAAAATAATCCGGAATGAAACATAAGGGATTGATAAGCCGTCACGGCTAAATTACCCCTTTACACACTAAAATGATTTCATTGTTGCTGCTTGTATTGTTATAAAGCTTATGATAAATTCTATTAAATTTTGAACCTTGACATCGATTTGAACAATCAAGTAATATTAGTCTGCGTAATCGGGAAAAAAAAAAAAGTTTCGGTGACCATTGTTTTAAGTCAATAGGCTAGTAGAACTTAAACAGCAAAGCAACTGATATGTGATTTTACCCCTTTAATTAATGAGTTATGTGTATCTCATTTTATTTGAGATAAACAACTCTTCTATACATACAAAAAGAAGTTGGGTTCCACCATTTTTTTTCTCTCTTCTTTTACATGTGAGTCCCACTTATACTTTAATTTTTATAATATGAGGTAACTTTTTTACTACAACATATAAAAAATATATCCCTTAATTAATATGGGGTTAACCTTTTTTTAAGAATATACCCCTTTTATGAATTAAAGTTAACGTTTTTATAAAAGCCTTGTTAAAACGAAACTACTTTTCGTCATTTAGTATTTTATGCAAGCATTAAGAAAAAAATCCTGATAAGAAATATATATATATATATATATATATATATATATATATATATCATAGTGATCATCCTGATAAGAAAGAGAAAATGAGTTCTCTTATTATCTTTGTGTTCAAATAATATAACTTCAAATTTTTATTTTTATTTATTTATTTAAAAAGAAGGAAACCGTCTAGGCTGATGATAAAAGAAATGGTTTTATAAATGTTATGTTGTATGAAAAGTGATTGTGTAATGTTATAGAGATTCATTTTGCGTGCCAGAGTTATTATTTTTTTACTGTGTGCCCCACAAAATGTTGTGAGTATAGAAAAGTTTTTCTGATAATATTAAATGATAGATGATAAATCCTAAAAAAAACACTAAAAGTTACTGATTGTGACAAACTAAGATGATGATAAAAATCTAATATAATAGAGAAAAAAGGAATAAAATAAAAATAAACATCACTAAGCCATGTGAACTCGGTTAGTAACACGATACCTCTGCATGACGTGACAAGTAATGAACAGCTGACAGGTGATAAAAAAAACATAAGATAATAAATGGTAAAAAAACAAATAAATCATAAAGATACCTCCTTCCTAAGCTTGAAGTAGCGTAGCTTCCCAACATCAAACCAAATGAGTTCTTCACTTCTTTTGGATACTGGAGACAGAGGCATGCCAATGGATGGGTACGACAAAATAGTGATGAGATTTTGCGTATATGATAGTGCGGCAAGAAATGGGAATTATCACGCAGTAACCGGTAAATGGTGACCGATGGAGCTTGCAATGGCGTAGTTTTCCGGCGACACAGATTGGTGGCACGAGGGAGACAATAACTTTGGTGCAGTAGACGTCTTCTAGCGGTGTCGGATTTTGGTGTCTCCCCACGCCTTTTCTCTTTGGTGTTTCTCCTTTGATGTCTTCTCTAAAATTCTTTTTGTTTTCTAACTCGTGGAACCCCCCTTCTTCCTTCTCGTGGTGTTTTGCTTTCAATACTTTTCACTACAATGGACTACAAACTCTTACTCCGATTTCATCTTTTCCTCTGCATTCTTTCTCCATTATTTTCCCCCTTTTTTAGAACACCAGAATCCTCCCTTTTATATAAAGAACGATTTTTGTTCTTTTCGTATCGCTTCTTTCTCATTCTTTTTTATGCTAGCAGCACTCTTGCTTTGATTATAAAACTTGCTTTGAAACCCTTATCTTTTTTTCCACTTTCTTGTCATGCCTTCTTTAGGCTAAATCCCAAATCAACTCTGGTTCTTTTTCCCTCTACGTACAGACAAGGTTTTTGTCTTCTTCAAGAGAGGTGTCGACCAAAAAGACCTGTAGCCATCTTCATTGGACATGTGTTTTTCAATTTTCTGAAATTTTCCTTCTTGTGAATACTTCCTTGCTTTGGGTCCTTGCGTTTGTTTTCTAGCCTCTGTCTACTTTCCTCAATCATGGATTAGACTTTGCATGCTAATGTTGTCCTATGCGGAATTGGCATCTAGCTACTTCTGTTTTCCTTTTTTCTTTTTTTAATTAGCTCATTGCAAATTATAAAACAAATATACTTCTTTTAATTTCCTTTTTCAAATCCTTTTTTTTTATTTTAAGGTAATAGAGGTTCACAAATTTGGATTATTATTTTTTTAATCATTTTGTATTTTTGTTATTTTTTAAATATTTGGGACAAAATTGGGTGTTCACAGAATGTTTTTCGTTCAAAATTTTGATAGGAATGTGTTCTGATGAAAATTTCGATGGAAATTATTTTGAGGTAAATGTTTCATTCGAAATTTTTGACGAAATTTAGATTCTCTAAAGGATTTTGACAGAATATTTTTTCCGTCGAAATTTTTTATCGAAATTTTTTTCGTCAAAAAATTTTACGAAATTTTTTGACAAAAATGTGTTCCGTTGAAAATTTTGATGGAAATATTTTTTATCAAAAAAACTTGACGAAAATATTTAGTCGAAAACTTTCGATGGAAATGTGTTTCGCTAAAAATTTTGACGAAAATTTTTTTATGTCAAAAAGTTTAACGAAAATGTTTTCGTCGAAAACTTTCGCCGAAATTTGAATTCTGTAAAAAAATTTGATGAAATTTTTTTCCGTCCAAAAAATTCGATGGAAATGTGTTTCGTCAAAATTTAACGAATATATTTAGTTGAAAACTTTCGATGGAAATGTGTTTCGCTAAAAATTTTGACGAATTTTCTTTTTTGTCAAAAAATTTAACGAAAATGTTTCCGTCGAAAACTTTAGCCAAAATTTGAATTATGTAAAGAATTTTTATGAAATTTTTTTCCGTAAAAAAATCTCGATGGAAATGTGTTTTGTTAAAATTTAATGAAAATATTTTGATGAAAATATTTAGTCGAAAACTTTCTATGGAAATGTGTTTAGCTAAAAATTTCGACGAAAATTTTTTTCGTCAAAAAGTTTAACGAAAATGTTTTTATCGAAAACTTTCGCCGAAATTTGAATTCTGTAAAGAATTTTGATGAAATTTTTTCCGTCAAAAAATTTCGATGGAAATGTGTTTCGTCAAAATTTAACGAAAATATTTAGTCGAAAACTTTCGATGGAAATGTGTTTCGCTATGAGTTCCGACGAAATTTTTTTTTGTCAAAATGTTTAACGAAAATATTTCCATCGAAAACTTTCGCCGAAATTTGAATTCTGTAAAGATTTTTGATGAAATTTTTTTCCGTCAAAAAATTTCAACGAAAATGTGTTTCGTTAAAATTTAACAAAAATATTTAGTCGAAAACTCTCGATGGAAATGTGTTTCGCTAAAAATTTTGACGAGATTTTTTTGTCAAAAAACTTAATGAAATATTTCCGTCGAAAACTTTCACCAAAATTGGAATGCTGTAAAGAATTTTGATAAAAAATTTCCGTCAAAAATTTTCGACGGAAATGTGTCTCGTCAAAATTTTTGATGAATATTTTTTTTTTGTGAAATATTTTGACGAAATTTAGATATCTAAAAAAAATTGACAAAAAAATTTTTACAAATAATTTTGATGAAAAAAAATTTCGTAAAAAAATTTGAATTAATTATTTTACGTTAAAACATTTCTTTTAATGTAATTGTGATTTTTTTTTTTAACATAACGGATATTGGTCAAGTTTTGGGTCAATGAGTCATTATTAAAACAAGTCAGGTCTAAAACTGACCCAAATAAAAGTGAGTCAGTACTTAATCCAGTTAAAAAAATAGGTAAATATAGATCGGGTCAAGGTCAGATCAGAGACCGGGCAAGTGAACCAATTTTTTTGCACATCCTACGTGCATCAATGTGGGTCTGTCCCTGTCTGCAAGCTCCAATCTGGAAGGTTTTTTGGTCCAATCGGGTTATTTTGGTCAAATGATTCGCAGTTTATTTTTCTCTTCTAGGGAAAGGATGAATACCAACAAATGTGTGGTATTTTTTGGTTGGGATTTGCATCAACTTTTACATAGGATATGGAAATCCAGGAAAAAAGAAATTTCGATATAATTTTCATTTTTTTGGCTACAAAGGTGAAAATCCAATTTATCCAAACTCATTTTAGGTAGAATTACATATTACTTATTAAAGTGAAAAACATGAACATCCAACACAAGCCATAGTTATGCAGAAGACTCGACTACGTGTATCAACCCTTATTATTTTCTATTTTCAAAGATTTGCAACTCCAAGTTATACATAATTATACTTGCTACTCTAAGAACACATGTAAATCAAGTGAATTTTCATCAAGGATTTTACCATAGAAGTTCTTCAAACAATTTTATCACTGGTGGTTCCCATATAACACAAATTTTTGCATATGTAACCAAACTGAGTAGAAATTATTGGTATCAACACACAGATTCAATCTCCTCCATCACTATCAAACGTAGCCCAAGATAGCAAGGCAGCAGATATAGCATGGCAGAAACCATCACTGCAAATACAGTAATCAAACATGGGGGTAAGTGGATCAGATTCTGAGTCTACAAGTTAGCAAGCAGTTCATATGGCTAATATTGAAGGTCCACTGCTCACTCTCCCATCAATGAATCTCGCACCTTGTCATGCCCTCACAATTTAGCAATGTTCTTCTGTCCTTTTTCCATGAGCTGCACAGTACACACTTATTAAGTTAATGTATACTTGTTTCTTCAAGTTAATTTTTTTCTCCTTGAAATACAATTACATGTTATGTTACTGTTACACATGATGTCCAATGAAAGGGACTTAGTGATCCAATGCATTCTTTTCCCTGTATTTTGAATTGAAAATTTCACCTTGTTTATGTGTTATCTGTCTAAAAGAAGACAAGCTATATTATAAGAATGGGTACAGATTATTAGCCATTTGAAGCAAAAAAGAATACGATAGATTAAAAAGCTTCTATTGAATGCAATCTGTTTTTTCCAAGAGTGTTCAATCATGGAATAGTTATTTTCTGTCTTCTCATTTGCTTGGCACCCTATGCTTCTGCGGGCAAACTTAGAGCAACAGCCTAGAGGCCTAACAAGCAACAACTTAGTAAAGGCCAGTAAATAAATGAAGACACTAAAAATATATTGATTCTACCAACGTAATAAAAATTGAATGCTTCTTCTGTAGGAAGGAAAAGTATCAGAATCACAACTAACTAAAAAAGATGTATCTAGATACATATCAGAGCTTTTCAATAGACTACATTTATCACAGTTGGCACCACAAGAAACATGAAGGATATGTCACTGAGTTCATGAACAATTGTTTGTTATTTCAAACCACAATTTGGTTGCACATTGAGGAAGTAAAACAGAATAGGAGTAGTTAAGGGGGAAATAAAGAAAAGAAAAGAAAAGAGTGTTGACATTTTTCAAATTTGAAGAACTATAAAACACACAAATCAAAATTGCTAGATTTCAATTTCAAGATCCCAAGTTCATCAGTCAATTCTTGTCCATTTGTCACATTGAAAAATAGGAGACAGTAAGTTACAGGATAATTAACCATGATTATGACTACTTAGGAGCCAATGGCAGCTTTTATGATAACAAATATCACTATATTATGATAGTTTAAGCAAAACTATCACCATAAGCAAAAGGAAGCACTTAATATTAGAACCATTTAAAATCTTTACCTTTAAATCTACCAAATACGTTGTGGCTGTTGTACAAATCGTGTTTCAGAAATTTCCATGTCCACGAATCCATGCTTTTTCAGCAACTGGCGCTTTTGTTAATCTGAACTATTGAGATCATCATCTAATTTTCTGTTTGTATACGGATCAGTGAATAGAATATCCTCCATGCTATTTTCTGTTTGAATACTTGGATTCCATCAACTGCATTGCTTCGTTCTGATAGAGCTGGGTTCCAGAGCAAGAACTAAATATATTTTTCCTTCCTTTTAAATTTATACTGCATGTCCAAAATACACCCCAACCTATTACAGAGACCCATACTGACCCTTTTGACCCAACAATACAACGCAACCAATTTTCAACGATACAACATACCAACTCAACTACCTAACAACTGTCCTAAGTGCTCATGAATATAAAACTGAACACGTGTCCCTACTTCACATAATCCTGCATCGACAAAGGTTCTTTCCTTCTTCTGACCAATTGTCTTCGTGTAACATCTCCAACTCAGGTTCTTCGTCGCTCAGACTCCGACTACATCCACAAAGGTTCTTTCCTTTTTCTGACCCTTTGTCTTCGTGTAATATTCTCCCACTCAGGTTCTTCGTCGATCAGACTCCGACTACACATTGGATCTTCAAAAGGCTGGATGTTGAACACACGGAATTTAACAAGTGATTCTTCACTGTCAGAATCATCATCCTCTGAATCGGATTCAGGTTCCACATGTCTCCTCCAATAAGGATTAGTGAATCGAATATCCTCCATGCTACTTTTCTCTTTGAATACGTGGATTCCGATCTGGTCGTTTTTAAGGATTTGGCTGGGTCCACATTTAAACTTCGCATGGTTCCATTCTTTTTTTATAGGCACTTCATCCAGGTCAATATCTTCAGGTTCTCTCTTTTGCATTCCAAAAATATATGTATGATTTTTTACCATCTTGTCAGTCCAACCAGCTCTGAAGCATTTGTTGCCATTAATGGTCAGAGTGGGAAGATCATAATGGAGGGTAAGAAGACAGAGAGCTATTGCAGGGAACTTGTTACGAAACCAGAATGAAATTGACCGTCCCTTACTGCAGCCCTCAAACCACTTTGGAATCTCTCCAGTTCCAGGAAAATAAAACCTGGTGTTTCCAGCCTCATGCAGTTTCTGTTATTCATAAATAATATTCATAAGTTTAGCAACATCAACTACACTATCAATCAATCATCATATCAAATACATAAATAAAAAACAAAACCTGATCCAGTAACTTGCTTATAGACTCGGAACTCAGGGATGAGCACTCTATTGCAGAGAAATGTTTTAAGTTTGGCGGAATCCCTCTAATTTCTCGAAGACGCTCGCAATAATCCAAATTAAGCTTCCTTAAAAGGTGACATTCTTTGATGCATTCAGGAATAATTGTGAATTTATTGGACGAGAGGATTAAATCTTTCACATTAGCAAACCAGGTGAGACCAATTACAAGAAATTCATCTAACAAGTTGCACATATTGAGTTCGAGACGTTCTATGTTTGAAGACACCATTGAGCCTACTTTTGGAAGTGAACCCATTTTCCATCCGAAACCCACAATCACAGCCAGTTCTCGCATTTTGACAATGCTACTTGGTAACTGAACAATTGCACAATATTTTGCATGTAATTCTCGAAGCCCGGAAAGATTTTCAAATGAAGATGGCAATTCTTTTATGGAAGTTCCATGCAAGTAGAGAGATTTTATATTTTTCATCTCTCCTAATATTTCTGGAAAACTTTCAAGACTTGAACATTCAGTAAGATTGAGATCTTCAAGGGAAATCAACTTCAAGGGAGGAAAAGCTGGAAGCTCTGTGCAACCCGAACAATCCAATATTCTAAGTTTATCCAGCAACCCAACTGAATCATGAATTGTAGTTAAATTCTTACAATGCTTAAATGATAATTCTTCTAAATTTGGTAAACCAGATACATCAGGTATCTCTGTTAAACCTCCACAATAGTCAAAATTCAAAACTCTCATATTCACACACTTCTGCACACACACACACACAAAAAGGATAAGCGTAGGAATAAAAATCAAATCAATATTTATTAATACACAAGATAAGAGAAATGAACTCGTTACACTTGCCTTCAATAACATGGGCGACGTAAAGCAATTACCCGTTAGCTTGCATATGACAAGTTTCTTTGGATAAAAATCAGATGGTAAATACTGTGAAGGATATCTCCGCCATTCCAGTATTTTTAAACTATTTGGAAGATGTTCAGGACTTTTGGGAAAATGACTATTTCTAATAATAAGTGTCTTGAGGTTTTTCATCTTTGCAAATGCCTTTCCACTCCATTCCACTTCTTTATCACACAAGGGGGAATTCAAATATATGATTCCAATTTTATTAGTTCCCTATTATCACAAAAAGTATGAATTAGCCACAATACATGTACACGTGTCAGACCTAAACAAGCATATTTAGATAAATTTACATATTATAAACCGTAAAAATCATTTGTGACCCGAGAATGTAACAATTTGAAGAGATAAACAACGTTAAACATGAAAAATAAAACCATCTATATCAATTATACTCACCATATCTTCTTCTAAAACATCAATTATATCTTCATGGAACCATAACCTACTGCGTTCCCCAGGATTATTTGGTGATTCCTGTCGGACAATTTCTTTACCCATGTCCTCTATCAAGTCATGTAGAGTCACCGTACCATACCGACCAACCTTTATGAGAGACTTTTCAACCAACACTCTAATATGATGGTTCATGCCCTCACCATAATGGGCATGCAGAATATCTTGGACCTTTACCAATGGATATCCTTTGAAGCAACAAGCAATGTCAAGAAAAACACTCTTTGATTTTCCCTCCAAAGCATCATAGCTTAATTTAAGGATCTCTTGGATCTTATTATTGCCAGTTTTTTCATACTCATTTAGAGCAGATTCCCAATCTCCTATACTTTTTCCAAACAAGTTGGATCCTATTACTACCAAAGCCAATGGAAGGCCAGAAGTATAAGTTAATGCACGATTTAAAATGCTGATGTAACTTGGATCAACTTTGTCAGTTTTTAAAGCATTCCATCTTAGCAGTTGAAGAGCATCTTTTTCATTCAACTCTTTCACCTCATATGTTTTTTCAACCTTGTGACATGCTAGCAACTGTTTGTCCCTAGTCGTGATTAGGACCCTGCTGCCAGGACCAAACCAATCAGGACTTCCAGCAACAGCATCTAACTGCTCCAGCTTGTCAACATCATCTAAAATCAAAAGAACCTTCTTTCGCTGAAGCCTACTCTGTATTTCTGAAATTCCTTTTTGGATACTTGCTAACTCAATTTTGTTCCCTCCAAACATTTCAGAAAGAAGGATCTCTTGGAGATGTGATAACCCTTTATTGTTTGAATTTTCTCTCACATTTTGAAGAAAACAGAAACAGGTAAAATATTTAGCAACAGAATTATAAACTGCTAGGGAAAGTGTTGTCTTTCCTATTCCGCCAATTCCATGGATCCCCACCATGTGAACCCTATCATCAGATCCAATATCCATAAGCAACTTTACTTCTTCTACTCGAGACTCCAGTCCAACTGGGTGCTTTGCAACAGACAAAGGAACACGAATAATCTTGTTGGAGACGTCTTTGACAATCCTCTCAATAAACTCATATTCATATGATCTGTCCCTGTTCAGTCAAAGAAGTTTGTGTGATGTCAAACTAAAAGCCTCATATCCATCCATGTCTTGGTACTTATAATTGAAAGTGTTTGATATATAATCATTTAACATGTTCAAGCTAGCTAGGTTAACAAGTATTTCTTTTGTCTTTAAATGTTAAGATTAAATCATTGGACAAATGAAAATTAATAAAAAGGTAAGAGATTGGTGAGGTAGGTTACCCATGTTCTAAATGAAAGCCAGACAAGTTAGCTACTTGCTGTAGAGTCGTCCTCCATTTCTGCAACCTCTCTGTGTTATCCTTAAACCTCTCCTTATGCATAGCCAATGCTTCTCCATAAGTCCCTGTCTGTTTACGCACATCAGAAGGATCCACTTTGTAAAAAACTGGCAGAACCAACCCACCATTTCCCTTAATGAAGTCAATGATGTTGGAAAGTTCTTCTAAGCAAAAAGAAGAAGATGCATAATTCTCAGACAGCACAACAATGGCATTCCTGGAGTCTTGGATGGCCTTGAGAAGTGATGGTGTGATTTCCTCCCCTCTCTGAAGCTCCTCATCAATGAATGTGCGAATTCCCGCATCACAAAGAGCTTTGTAAAGATAGCCGGTGAAAACGTAGCGAGTATCAGTGCCTCTGAAGCTGAGGAACACATCGTAGAGGAAGGAAGAACAAGATGCCATGAGAAGGAAGAAAGGTTACCAAGTATGAGTTTGGGGGAAATGTTAGGTCTCCAAAATTAAAAAAAGAACAGATAAAGAAGAAAAGTTTTATTGACTAAAGGAAGGAGTATAATAATATTATGACGCGGATTACACTCTTTCGTCCCAACCGGAGCACATTTTTATTGACTAGAGGTAGAGGAGTATAATAATGTAATGACGCGGATTACCATCCTTCATCACAAGCCGAGCACACTTTTATTGACCAACCTGAATTTTCTTTTTCTTTTCTTTTTTTTATATAATGTGAACGGGTAGAAAGCTGATAAAAGAGTGATGAGAGTTTGTTCTTACTTCTGAACATATAATGATATGAGGAGCTTACTCTTTTTCAATTACCCGAATTTCCTTTTTTTTTAATCTTTTAATGATATATATTTCATTTACCTTCCTTAGTATACTGCATTGAGCTTTGGATCTTTATTAATCTTATCATCAGGAAACAACAAAATTACATAAGAACAAAAACACTAATCTTATCTTTATTCTGCATGTTACTTTTCTGTTTGAATACATGGATTCTTTTTTTTTCTTTTTTTTTTTGCAGAATGCTTTCTCTTTAGTTTATAATTTATTTTAGGAAAATGATATTACTATCAATCAATTTCACTCTTAGATCAACTATATCGATCAACGGTTATATTTATTTTCATCTTTATATGGTTATGATTTTTCATATTTAATACTTTATATTTATTTTTATCTTTGTATGGTTATGATTCTCCATATTTAATACATAACCATACAAAGATAGAAATAAATATAACTATTAGATCAACATAATTGATCTAATGGTGAAATTTATTAGTAGTAATATTAATTGGTTGTTACAATATCCTAACCTTTTATTTTATATGTATAAATATTTAAAGGGAAAACACTTTCTCATTGAACAGGAGAGTTGTGACTTGTTTTGTTTCTATGATGGTGACAACATTTATATGGGCATTGATCATGCTTGTGGTTTTACCATGGCCCTGTGAGAGGATCAGGCAAGCAAACATTTATGGGCATGTGACTGGTAGAATGCTGGTAAGGTAGCAGCTACCTTCACTTTAGTAATTAGTTCAACTTGCTTGCTGCTGCACACTTTTGGAGTGAATATGATAGGTTTCTACACGATTTCAAAGTAGAGAATGGAAAGAAAGCATAATCTCACACGGAAAGTATGAAGACTATACTGAATACTAGAAGTGTTCTTACAAACAGAAGAATTACTA
This sequence comes from Gastrolobium villosum, assembly GCA_032173675.1. Taxonomy (NCBI): domain Eukaryota; kingdom Viridiplantae; phylum Streptophyta; class Magnoliopsida; order Fabales; family Fabaceae; genus Gastrolobium; species Gastrolobium villosum. The sequence continues at coordinate 187,993 of JAVKPL010007898.1, read as the reverse complement.
CAACAATTTGACAACTATAATGCTGTTACAGAGAATTAAAGAGAATCAATTATAGCCAAAAATGAAAGGAGAGAAATAACAATGAAGGAAGTGATAGTCCAGTAGCTTTAGAGAGGCTACGGTCTCTCTCAAATCCCAATTTCATTCCCTACTAATTGCTTGCGTTCTCCATTCCTTTCATCTCTATTTATCATCATTCTTCAGCAGCTTTAGCATTCCCACGCCTTCTTAACCAATTTCCCTGCATACTCACTTCTGGAATATTCTCTTCTACCTGTTTTGTTTAGTCAGCATTAGGGATGTGCATGGGTCGAATGGAACCGGTTTTTTTGAAAAACCGAACCGAATTGGTTTAAGTGGTTCGGTTCGAAAGTGGTTCTCTCTCTAAAACTGGTTCGGTTCGGAAGTGGTTCGGTTCGGTTAAAGTGGTTCGGTTCGATATCACCGGTTTCAGAAGTGGTTCGGAACCGGTTAGTCGACACTCTTTGAAAAGAAAAAAATTAAAAATTTTAAAAAATAAAGTTATAAAAACTAATTTGGTTTGGTTTGAAAATGGTTCGGTTCGGTTCGGAAACAGTTCGGTTCTCCGGTTCTTAAACTGGTTCGGTTCTTAAACCGGTTCTAAAAACCAGTTCGGTTCATGAACCGGTTCTTTAAAAACCGGTTCGGTTCATGAACTAGTTTTTTAAAACCGGTTATTTGATGGAGCGGTTCGGTTCGGTTCATGGTTCGACCCACTTTTATGGTTATTTTGCACACCCCTAGTCAGCATTGAGAGGTGTGGATCTCCTATAATGCTTCCTATTATGCACCTATACAGTTGGTATTGTATCAGAATAGCTTAGGAAGTTTCTCCCTCTCTCTCTCTCTATAATGGTGGTATGCTTAATAAGTCATTAGCTTTCTGAATGATATCACCATTTTAAGAGCAGGTCTCTAAAGTCTCACTTTTAGTCTTCACAATTTGCATAGCATAATTACTTATATTAAAACTATTCAGTCCCGTAGAATCGTATAAGAATACCTCACGGGTATGCGCTCAGAGATATTTAAGAGATAGATATTCGATTGACTTATAGCTAATACTCCAATCACTGCGCATTATCAATGGGCATGTAGCCAAGTCGTGTGGGTGTGTGTACAGTGTTTGCAGTAATAGTATATAGGTCAAAAGTGTGTAACCGAAATTTTAGTCTCTTATTTATAAGGATTACTTTCATAGACTTGGGCTTTTGAGATCTCCTAGTTAATATAAAATTTGCCTTGATTGATGGGGATATAAATCTTATCCCTTTATCCTCTCTCTCTAGATTATATGGTTGTGATATACCTATTCAATCTTGCTAGTAATAATGTTGTTAGGATATGAATCCAATCCATAATAAAAACTTTCAGAACATTGATTGCAGATGTGAATTCTTGCAAATCCTCGCAAGAATGAGGGTGCTGAGTACTCTAAGAGGAGGGCCATTTATATCAGTAATCATGCATCTTCAGTTGACATATTTCTTTGATTCTGCGCTATTCACCAATGACTTCTTCATTTTTTTATCGTGCCTACTTGAATTGCTTATGGCAGTAGAGCCTTTAAGAGAAGAAGATAATACAATCGACTAATATTTCCTAAGATAAAGAGAAGAAAGTGAGGATTTATTTTTAATGGAGTTTTGGAAAAGTGCTATAAAAATTAGGCATCAAAATTGTGCAGTATAAAACATCTGGGAGGATATTTTCACATGCAATATGAAATTGGCAGTATAGTTGTCGGAGAATTACATTTTTGATAGTTTCATCAGCAAAATTATGAAAACATTCCAAGCACATGTTACTCAGAGACTACTCTGATCTGATTATATGCCAAATTCTATGCAGATTCAACCATTGTGGAGACACTACTTTCAGAATACACAAGGTCTTATATTTGTGGTAGATAGTAACGATTTGAAAGAATTTCAGAAGCTGGGAATGAGCTCGATAGGATGTTGAGTGAGATCAGTAATTTAAACAATACAAGCTTTGCTTTTAGACATAAAATTTAAAAGCTGTTGCAATCATCTTGATAAGCATGTGCATTGCAGGATGAACCATGAGATGTTACACTGATTTGAATTGCATGATGCAAAACCACTGACACCTTGAGCTCAACAACTACCACTTGGAGCGACAACTTTGCAGAACGCTTTTTGATATGAGATTTTTGTAACTAATTCCAACATAGCAAGCCCCCATGAGAATGTACCTTCCAATTTTCTAGCTTGTACTATTGAAAGCTAAACCTTAACTTTGCACCTTTTCCCTGTGTCAAGAACATCTATATAGCTGAAATTAAAACATATCCTACATTGCGATTCATTAGACCAAGTAGATGGTGTTCATGTCTTTAAATGATTGGTTCTGCTCATTTGTATATTTTGCAGTGTCATCAACTTCATTAATACACCAGGTTGGTCATAAGTTCAGGTTAGAGACATTTTTTTTTTTTTTTGATAACAAGGTTAGAGACATTTAGAGTGCATATATTATTACACATTTATAAATAAAAGATAAAAAATATTTTTTTTTATTTGAGCAATAAGGTGAAGATCAATTCAAATCAGTTAAAATGTTTGTCTTGCAAGTTGGAAAGTACAAGGTGAAGAACTATTTAAACCAACTAAAATGTTTATCTTGCAAGTTGCTTTAATTTTAAGCCAAAGGTATATTTCGAGGACCTTGAATAATTATATGCATACGAAAAATAACTTTTTTTAAGTGAGTTTGTTTTAAAATAAATAAATAAAGGTATATTTTTATTTAATCTTGAAAAAAAAAAAATAACACAACTAATTAAAACCGGTTTTGAATTTAATAATCGGTTTATGATTCATAATCAATTTTGATTTAAAATAATTTCAAAATCAATTATGAATCATAAACCGATTTTGGAATCGCTTTGAAAAAATGAAAAACCAGTTTTAGAAAAGAAAATCAGCTTAGTTTTCAAACCAAGCCATTTAAAAGATTCGATTTTTGTTAATAAAAAAATTGCTTCATGCACACCCCTATTCATCAGTGTGTGGATCTCCATGTGCATTTAGACCATATTATTGTCCTTAAAGTTAGGACAAATAAATGACACAGTATTGTTTATCTCCATCACCAGTTTATCAAAACCCAAGTTTATCATTGTAGAATGCTGAATCACTAAACTATTCAGAAATTGCCTCACAAAACAAAATTCCTACTTTATTATCCAACTTTACTAATACCCATTTTCCTCTTTCTTGAAATAATGTTGCCGCCAACTAAGATTATTAGTAAGCAGAATATGGTTTTCAAATTATGAAGTCAAGATAATTTACTAACATGTAATAAATAAAATCTTATAATAGTAATTTTCTTACTAATTCACAATCAAATAGCATTCAATTCTCTAACACAAGCAAAAATTGTCACTACTAAAGCAACGGATTGAATTCTTGTATATTTTCTTCTAGAAAAAAAATTTCAATCGTGCACCTCATTCAAGCACTCTAATCTTTGAACACATCTTGTTTTGTTTCATTTATATGGAAGATCAATGTATACGGCAACTAAAATTAGTCACATCCATATAGCAATTACAAGAAAATTTACCGGTGACCATGAATCTCAATTCGCTCTATCATCCAACTAATTGCATTGCTGGAGCAGGAAGAAAGGAAAACAACTAGAAGCGTAATTGCACGTCTAATATCAACAATACCTTTATTTCAAACAAGCCCATTTCCTCATACGTGACGATAAACCTTGTTGATGTTGCTGTTGCACAAATTGTAGTAGAAAAATTTTCCTGTCCAGTTCTTCCCATGCCTTTTTCTTCTCCTCCTCTGAATCCTCCTTTTCGTCGTCTTCCGAATCTCGCAGGGTATTGGCCTCATCATATGCTTTTTCACTGTAAAAACCATCATCCTCAGAATAGGATTCAAGTTGCCCATCCTCTATATAGTATCCCACAAATTCCCGAAATCTCACAACCCATCCTTCGTCACGTTCAGAATCAGGTTCCCAATTACTACTCAGATCAGGATTAGTGAATCGAATATCCTCCGTGCTATTTTTGTCTTTGAATACATGGATTCCAATTCGTGATTCACACTTAACCTCCACACGGTTCCATTCATTTTTTAAAGGCACTTCATCCAGCTTAATATGATCTTCTGGTTGCATACCAAAAAGATATGTATGATCCCATCGCTGGTTGTCAGGCCAACCAGTTTTGAAACCTTTGTTGCCATTGATGATCAAGGTGGTTGCATTATTCCAGTCATTTCCAAAACACAGAGCAGCAATGGCAGGGAACTTGTTACGAAACCAGAATTGAATTGGCCGTCTCATGCGGTGGCTGGACTCAATCCACTCTGGCATCCCTATAATTCCAGGCAAACAAAACCTGGTGTTTCCAGCCTCATGAAGTTTCTGTTATTCATAAATAATTCGTAAGTCTAGCATCATTAACTACACTATCATCAAATCAAATACATAAATAAAAACAAAACCTGATCCATTAACTTGCTTATAGACTTGAAAGTCAAGGATGAGCATTTTGCTGCAGAGAAATGATTTAAGTTTGGTGGAATCCCTCTAATTTCTCGAAGTTTCCAGCAATCATCCAAATTAAGCTTCCTTAAAAGGTGACATTCTTTGATGCATTCAGGAATAATTGTAAATTTATTCCCACTTAGGTTTAAATATTTCACATTAGCAAACCAGGTGAGACCCATTGCAAGAAATTCATCTGACACGTTGCAGGACTTGAGCTCAAGACGTTCTATGTTTGAAGACACCATTGAGCCCACTTTTGGCAATGAACCCAAATTCCATCGCATACCCACAATCACAGCCAGTTCTCGCATTTTGACAATGCTACTTGGAAACTGAACAATTCCACAATCTGTGGCACTTAATTCTTGAAGCCCGGTAAGATTTTCAAATGAAGATGGTGTAAAACTATTTGCCTCATGTGTAATATTATGTGTCAATTGATTTAATTAATGAAAAGGGCATTATGGTAATTTTGACTATTAAGGGAAGTTATTTAAAAGTAACTGCTGATAGGTGCAGTTATATTAAGAGGAAATGGTCAGTTTTTCTGATTAAGGGATCTGACAGAAAAAAAAACGTCCATCTGGGTCTGCCTATGAGAGTTGTATCCAATCCCTATCAAAGAAGATACAAGAACAGAGAAGGGTTAAGACTCAGAGAAAAGATTCTACCATCAAAGTTCTTCCGCAATTATGGACAAAGGTATGTTTATGTGAAACTCATGAATTCTAAAGATCCCCTTTCATGTTCTTGAATGTTTGTTGTTGAACATGAATTATTGATTAAATGCTTACATGTGGTATCAGAGCATGTGTTTAAGAATTTATGTTTTTTCATAAATAATTATGAATGAATTTCTGATTCATGAAAAATTAGGGTTTTCTAAAATTTATGTTTTTCCGAAATAATTTTGTATGCACGTCGGTTGATGCAAATTATGGTTTTCGGATAATCTTATTTACTGTTTTTGCAAATTACGCACAGAAAGTTTATGCTTTAAATTCATTTACTTTTGGTATTTGAGTTTGCTGTCTCGGTTTTCACGCTTGAAGAAAAAAATGACAGTTTATGCAGTGAAAACCAAATTGGAAAACTGAACTTGATAACTTTTCCAATTCGTTCAAATTGTAAAAGCATGCCAATAGGAGTCAAATAGTAGACAAAACCTAATGTTAGTTGCTGTCAGTTGCTGTCTCGGTATGCCATCTTTCTTTATAGGACTCCTAATGGCTTTTCCAATTGATTATTGTACACAAAACCTTCTCGGTTTTCGTGCTTGAAGAAAAAAAAAATGATGACAGTTTTTTTTTTTAATTGATTTGAATGATTATGTGATGTGGTTGGATTAAAATTAAATGTGAAAATTTAATCCCATTATTATTTATGTAATATTAAAGTTTTGAAATTAATTATGATAGATTTGTTAGTCACCAAAGTGGCCAAATCTTGAAGAGTTATTTTAATTTCAAATATTATGAATTTTATTTCAATTACCATGACTGTGATGCTATGAATAGTATGAAATAATTTTCTGGTTGTGGTATATTGAAGTTCATTATTATAGAACAGTTGGGGATCAACCCAAAGGTTGATTATTTGTTTTATAAAATGAACATGGATGTTGGTATTGTTGGCATATTTCCTCACATTTGGACATCCAAAGATGACAAATATTTATGATAGGGGTATGCATCATTGCCAAATTATGTGAAATTTATATAGCATCATTACAGTTAATGTTGTATGTTAATGGATCCCCAAAGGTGAACATTGATATGCATTGAAGTTAGTATGTTTGAATCTGTGAAGTATGTTAGTATGTGGCATGTATGAATCAAAGCATTAATGTTTAAATGTTATTCCTTGCAGTACCTGTTGCCACACATTCCATGTTCTCAACTGTTGCAGTTTTTAATGGGCTGAACTTCTCTGAATGGAAAGAGCAAATCCAATTTTACCTTGGGGTAATGGATATGGATTTGGCTCTTAGAGAAGAGGAACCTGGTGCTATTACTCCTGAAAGCACTGAGGATGAAAGGAACCATTTTAAGAACTGGGAAAAATCCAATAGATTAAGTCTGATGTACATGAAAATGAGTATAGCAAGCAACATTAAGTCAGCTCTTCCACAAACTGAAAGTGCCATTGAAATGATGAAACTTGTGGAAGAGCGCTCCCAAACTGCTGATAAGTCTCTTGCTGGGACACTTATGAGTACCCTGACCACCATGAAATTTGATGGTTCGCGTACTATGCATGAGCATGTTATTGAAATGACAAGCATTGCGGCAAAATTAAAAGCATTGGGAATGGATGTGGATGAGAACTTCCTGGTGCAGTTCGTATTGAACTCATTACCGTCTGAGTATGGTCCTTTCCAAATGAACTATAACACCATGAAAGATAAATGGAATGTGCATGAATTGCACAGTATGTTAGTTCAGGAGGAAACCAGACTTAAGAATCAGGGAGCTCATTCCATCAATTATGTAAAGCATCAAGGAGCTGAAAAGAATAAAGGTAAGAAGCATGAGAAGAAAGGAGGAGGAGGAGGACCCCTTAAAGTTGATGAGGCCTCTTCTTCTAAAATCCACAAAAAGGAAAGTAATGCAAAGATGAGGTGCCATTTCTGTAAAAAGGAAGGGCATTTCAAAAGGGATTGCCTGAAACGTAAGACTTGGTTCGAAAAGAAAGGTAAGCCTAGTGCTTATGTATGTTATGAATCAAACCTGACTGAAGTTCCTTATAATACTTGGTGGATTGATTCTGGTTGTACTACTCATGTTTCTAATACAATGCAGGGATTCCTTATGACCCAAACCACAAGGCCAAATGAAAAGTTTGTCTTTATGGGCAATAGAGTGAAAGTTCCGGTGGAAGCTGTTGGGACTTACCGTTTAATTCTCGACAGTGGATATCATTTGGATTTATGTGAAACTCTTTATGTACCTAGTATATCTAGAAATTTAGTTTCAATTTCCAAACTTGATGTTGCTGGATACTCTTTTAAATTTGGTAGTGGTAGTTTCAGTTTGTACAAGCACAATCATTTGATTGGTAATGGTACTTTATGTGATGGATTATATAAATTATGTCTTGATAATCTTTATGCTGAAACACTTATGACTCTGCATCATAATGTTGGTACTAAACGTACCTTAATTAATGAGTGTTCCGCTTACTTGTGGCACAAACGTTTGGGACATATTTCCAAAGAAAGGATGAAAAGATTGGTAAATAATGAAATCCTTCCGGATTTAGAATTTACTGATTTAAATGTTTGTGTGGATTGTATTAAAGGAAAACAAACAAAACACACAAAGAAAGGAGCCACAAGGAGCACTCAGCTTCTTGAAATTATACACACTGATGTATGTGGTCCGTTTGATGTTAATGCCTTCAATAAAGAAAAATATTTTATCACTTTCATTGATGATTATTCACGTTATGGTTATGTCTATTTGCTGCATGATAAGTCTCAAGCTGCAAATGCTTTGGAGATTTATATTAATGAAGTTGAAAGGCAATTAGACAGAAAGGTGAAGATTGTCAGGTCTGATAGGGGTGGTGAATATTATGGAAGGTATGATGAAAGTGGACAACATCCGGGCCCATTTGTTAAATTTCTGGAAAAGCGTGGTATTTGTGCTCAATACACAATGCCCGGTACACCGCAACAGAATGGTGTATCTGAAAGGCGTAATAGGACCTTACTGGATATGGTTAGGAGTATGTTAAGTAATTCTTCTTTACCCGTTTCATTGTGGACTTATGCTCTAAAAACTGCCATGTATGTATTGAATAGGGTTCCTAGTAAGTCAGTTCCAAAGACTCCTTTTGAACTTTGGACTGGAAGGAAACCTAGTATAAGACACCTGCATGTTTGGGGTTGTCAGGCAGAAATTAGATACTACAATCCGCAAGAAAAGAAACTGGATGCAAGGACAATCAGTGGTTATTTCATTGGTTATCCAGAAAAATCGAAAGGGTATAGATTTTACTGTCCTTATCATACTACAAGGATTATTGAATCTGGAAATGCAAGGTTCATTGAGAATGGTGAAGTTAGTGGGAGTGAAACACCACGTAAAGTGGATATTCATGAAGTGAGAATACAAGTTCCATTGACTTGTAGCTCTAGTAAAGTTATTGCTCCTTATGCTATTGAACCAATCAATAATAATGAAGGACAAGTTAATGATCCCACTACTCATGAAGAAATCATTGTTAATGAACCGAATGAACCCATAGTAGAAGAACCACAACAGATAGCATTAAGAAGATCTCAAAGAGAAAAGAGACCTGCTATTTCTAATGATTATGTGGTATATCTACAAGGGTCTGATTTTGACATGGGTATTCAGGATGATCCAGTAACGTTTTCACAAGCCATGAATGGTGAAAATGGTGATAAATGGTTAGATGCTATGAAAGATGAGTTGAAATCTATGGAACAGAACAAGGTTTGGGATCTTGTTGAGTTACCAGAAGGGTGTAAGAGAGTTGGTTGTAAATGGGTCTTTAAGACCAAACGTGACTCTCATGGTAACTTAGAACGTTACAAGGCCAGACTTGTTGCAAAGGGATTCACTCAGAAAGATGGCATTGACTATAAAGAAACTTTTTCACCAGTTTCAAAGAAGGATTCTTTAAGAATTATTATGGCATTGGTGGCTCATTATGATCTAGAGTTACACCAAATGGATGTGAAAACTGCCTTTCTAAATGGAAATTTAGATGAAGATGTGTACATGGACCAACCAATGGGGTTCATAGAAAAGGATAAAGAGCACATGGTGTGCAAACTTAAGAAGTCAATATACGGACTTAAACAAGCTTCACGGCAATGGTACCTTAAGTTTAATGATACTGTTGTTTCCTTTGGATTTAAAGAAAACATCGTTGATCGATGTATATATCTGAAGATCAGTGGGAGCAAGTTTATATTATTGATTCTGTATGTTGATGATATTTTGCTGGCAACTAATGATCTTGGTCTTTTAAATGAGACTAAGAAGTTTCTCTCTAGTAACTTTGAAATAAAAGATATGGGTGAAGCAACTTATGTGATAGGAATAGAAATATTCCGTGATAGATCACAAGGACTGTTGGGTTTGTCTCAGAAAGCATATATTAATAAAGTTCTAGAGAGATTCAGAATGGAAAACTGCTCATCATCTCCAGTTCCAATTCAGAAAGGAGATAAATTTAGTCTCATGCAATGTCCTAAAAGTGAATTGGAACGAAAAGAAATGGATGCAATTCCGTATGCATCATTAGTTGGGAGTTTAATGTATGCTCAGACTTGTACGAGACCAGATATTAGCTTTGCAGTTGGGATGTTGGGTAGATACCAAAGTAATCCCGGTATGGATCATTGGAAAGCTGCAAAGAAAGTTCTGAGATATTTGCAAGGAACTAAAGGTCACATGCTTACTTATAGAAGGTCTAACAACCTTGAAGTGATTGGATACACAGATTCAGATTTTGCAGGATGCGTAGACACAAGAAAGTCTACATGTGGTTACCTGTATCTTTTAGCTGAAGGAGCTATATCATGGAAAAGTGCGAAGCAGACTGTAATAGCTGCGTCCACTATGGAAGCTGAATTTGTGGCATGCTTTGAAGCCACGATTCAGGCTAAATGGCTACGGAACTTTATTTCAGGGCTTGAATTGGTCGACAATATTGAAAAGCCGCTGAAAATTTATTGTGATAATTCCGCAGCAGTCTTCTTTTCTAAAAACGACAAGTATTCCAAAGGTGCTAAACATATGGAATTAAAGTACTTTGCCGTTAAAGAAGAGGTTCAGAAACAAAGAGTGTCTATAGAGCATATTAGCACCGATCTTATGATAGCTGATCCCTTGACGAAGGGATTACCGCCCAAGACATTTACTGGTCATGTATGTAGAATGGGCATTATGTCAGCTAATGAATGATGACAATTATTGTTATGTATTAAGTATTGACACTCTGAGCTCATTGATGAATATATGTTTCTGTTATTGTCTTATTTTCAATTTATGAATGCATGCAAGTATATGTGATGATATTGAAAATGTTTATGGTCCGTTATGAAGACATTATTGTTGGACATAATGTATACTTCCTATTAAAGTATCATGTTAGGAAGAAGAGTCAATATAGTGGTACATGGAAGGGACTATGCCGACTTGATAGCATACAACCGCCATGACTCTTGTTGATTTTATTTCTAATAATGAATTATGATGAGGTCAATGTACGGAACCTTAGCCTAGTAAATGCGCATTATAATGAGTGTTGATTAAATCATGAAGAGACACCTCATGACATGAGCCAAGTGGGAGAATGTAAAACTATTTGCCTCATGTGTAATATTATGTGTCAATTGATTTAATTAATGAAAAGGGCATTATGGTAATTTTGACTATTAAGGGAAGTTATTTAAAAGTAACTGCTGATAGGTGCAGTTACATTAAGAGGAAATGGTCAGTTTTTCTGATTAAGGGATCTGACAGAAAAACAAACGTCCATCTGGGTCTGCCTATGAGAGTTGTATCCAATCCCTATCAAAGAAGATACAAGAACAGAGAAGGGTTAAGACTCAGAGAAAAGATTCTACCATCAAAGTTCTTCCGCAATTATGGACAAAGGTATGTTTATGTGAAACTCATGAATTCTAAAGATCCCCTTTCATGTTCTTGAATGTTTGTTGTTGAACATGAATTATTGATTAAATGCTTACAGATGGCAATTCTTTTATATGGGTTTGAGACAAGTCAAGATATTTTATATTTTTCATCTCTCCTAATATTTCTGGAAAACTCCCAAGTCTTGAGCATCCCACAAGATTGAGTTCTTCAAGAGAAGTCAACTTCAAGGGAGGAAAAGATCGAAGCCTTGTGCAATATGAACAATTCAATATTCTAAGTTTATCCACTAACCCAACCGAATCATGAATTGTAGTTAATTTCGAACAACGCTGAAATGACAATTCTTCTAAATGTGGGAGACCAGATACATCAGGTATACGTGTTAAACCTCGACAACCGTGAAAATGTAAAACTCTAATATTCACACACTTCTGAAAAAAAGGAGGAAAAACAAAGGAATAAGAACCAAATTAATAATATTAAAATGAACTTATTAATACATAAGATCAGGGAAATAAACTCGTTACACTTGCCTTCAATGACTCGGGTGACGTAAAATGACAATACAATATTTTGCATATGAGAAGTTTCTTTGGATGAAAATCAGATGGTAAATATTGTGAAGGATATCCCTCCCATGCCAGTATTCTTAAAGTATTTGGAAGATGTTCCGGAGGTTTTGAAAAACGACCACCACTCATAATAATAAGTGTCTTGAGGTTTTTCATCTTCGCAAATGCCTTTCCACCCCATCCCACTTTATTAAAATGGGGGGGTTTCCAATATATGATTCCAATTTTATTAGTTCCCTATTATCACAAAAAGTACAAATTAGCCACAATACATGTATATATGCAAGACTTAAACAGACATATTTATAAAAATTTATATATTATAAAGGATAAAAAAACATATGTGACTAGAGCATGTAATAATTCGAAGACATAAATAAGGTAAAATGTGAAAAATGAAACTATATATATCAATTTTACTCACCATATCTTCTTCTAAAACATCAACTATATCTTTATGGAACCATAACCTACTGCGTTCCCCAGGATTATTTGGTGATTCTTGTCGGACAATTTCTTTACCCATGTCCTCTATCAAGTCATGTAGAGTCAGCTCACCATTCGAATCAATCTTTATGAGAGACTTTTCAACCAACACTCTAATATGATAGTTCATGCCCTCACCATAATGAGCATTCAGAATATCTTGGACCTTTGCCAATGGATGTCCTTTGAAGCAACAAGCAATGTCAAGAAAAATACTCTTTTCTTTTCCCTCCAAAGCATCATAGCTTACTTTAAGTATCTCTTGGATCTTTTTATTGCCATTTTTTTCATACTCATTTAGAGCAGATTCCCAATCTCCTATACTTTTTCCAAACAAGTTGGATCCTATTACTACCAAAGCCAATGGAAGGCCAAAAGTATAAGTTAACGCACGATTTAAAACGTTGGTGTAACTTGGATCAACTATGTCAGTTTTAAAAGCATTCCTTCTTAGCAATTGAAGAGCATCTTTTGCATTCAACTCCTTCACCTCATATGTTTTTTCAACCTTGTGACAAGCTAGCAACTGTTTGTCCCTAGTCGTGATTATGACTCTGCTACCACAACCAAACCAATCAGGACTTCCAGCAACAGCATCTAACTGCTCCAGTTTGTCAACATCGTCTAAAATCAAAAGAACCTTGCTTCTCTGGAGCCTATTCTGTATTTCTAAAATTCCTTTTTGGATACTTGCTAACTCAATTTTCTTTCCTCCAAACATTTCAGAAAGAAGGATCTCTTGGAGATGTGATAACCCTTTACTGTTTGAATTTTCTCTCACATTTTGAAGAAAACATAAACAGGTAAAGTATTTAGCAACAGAATTATAAACTGCTAGAGCAAGTGTCGTTTTTCCAACTCCACCAATTCCATGGATCCCCACCATGTGAACCCTATCATCAGATACGATATCCATAAGCAACTTTACTTCTTCTACTCGAGACTCCAGTCCAACTGGGTACTTCGGAACGGACAAAGGAACACGAATAATCTTGCTGGAGACGTCTTTGACAATCCTCTCAATAAACTCGTATTCATATGATCTGTCCCTGTTCAGTAAGAGAAGTTAGTGTGAAGTCAAACTAAATGCCTCATATCCATCCATGTCTTGGTACTTATAATTCAAAGTGTTTGATATATAATCATTTAACATGTTACAAGTATTTCTTTTCTCTTAAAATCTTAGCATTAAATCATTAGACAAATGAAAATGAATAAAAAGGTAAAAGATTGGTGAGGTAGGGTACCCATGTTCTAAATGAAAGCCAGAAAAGTTAGCTACTTGCTGTAGAGACGTCCTCCATTTCTGCAATCTCTCCGTGTTATCCTTGAACTTCTCTTCATGCTTAGCCAGTGCTTCTGCGTAACTACTTCTCTGATGTCGCACATCAGAAGGATCCACCTTATAAAAAACTGGCAGAACCAACCCACCATTTCCCTTAATGAAGTCAATGATGTTGGAGAGTTCATCTAAGCAAAAAGAGGAAGATGCATAATGCTCAGACAGCACAATAATAGCATTCTTGGAGTCTTTGATGTCCTTGAGAAGTGATGATGTGATTTCCTCCCCTCTCTCAAGCTCCTCACTCATCATCAATGAAGGTACGAATTCCCGCGTCAGAAAGAGCTTTGTAGAGATTGCCAGTGAAACCGTAGCGAGTATCAGTGCCTCTGAAACTGAGGAACACATCGTAAAGGAAGGAAGAGGAGGACGCCATCAGCGTATGGAAGGAGAGCTGGGTCTCCAAAATTAAACAAGAATGGATTAAAAAGAAAAGTGTGAAGGAGAATAATAATTGAAATGTCTTTCATTTTTTCTTTTTTTCTCGCTCTTTCTTTTTTGTAATTTTATATGGACTACATAATATTTACATGACTAACAATAATTTTATCTTCTAAACAAAAACTAACAATAATTAGTAATTACTATGACGCGGATTACCCTCCTTCGTCCCAAGCTGACCACACTTTAATTGAAAGACCACAGATGGATTTTCCACATTCACAGTTGCGGTGGATTTTCTAGGGTCGGGACAATCAGGACCGCAATTTCTAAGGGTGGAATACAGCTGTCGCCCACTAATCCTAAGTAGCCAACGGACCAGATTTCCTCTCGATTGTAAGCAGCATCTGCGGCGTCCAAATACTGCAAGGACTTCATCGCGCCACGTCACCACACTGAACAGGGAGGGGTGTTGAATCGGTAAGACTTGAGGACAAGTCCGATTTTGAAGGCGGCGGTGATGTAATGCACCAATCTTGATGTTTAAGCCCAATTGCAAAATGAGACCAGTAACAAAAGTGTGAATGGAAGACCTGGCCATTTCTTTTTTTCTTTTTATAAATCACATGGAGGCAATTTTATATGATTAAAATTTTAAATTTCTCCCAGAAATAATGTTAAAAGGAGATTGAATACATACTCCTAATTCTCTACCAACCCTATGTGTTAACTCAAATACCATCATTTGGTGGCCTTATATAATGCATGTCCCATATTAATTCAAATACCATCAACCCGATTTTTTATGATGCTTTATACGAAGTGAAAATATAATGCATGTCCCATATTAATTCAAGACTTTAATGTTGTCAAGATGTGTCACTCTACCGATACGACGTGTGACACGACATGGCACGACACTCCGATACGTCAATTCTAAAAAATTATGAATTTCGACACGTTGGGACACGTTTTGATATTAAATAATATTTTTAATTTATATAGTGTATATTTCATTTAATATTTAATAATATAACAAAAAATGAAACTAAATTAATAATACTCATCAACACGTTATAAAGATGGAAGCTTTAATAAATAAAAAAACTAGGATGAGAGAGATATAATATCAAATAGAGAGGACAAATCATATTAGAGAGATCAGAGAGAATGAGATACAACAAGAGCACAATAGGAATTGACAACAATGATGTTGAGATGATTTCTTATCTACTTAAGAGGAAAAAAGATAAAAAAATAAAATTGATATGATGAGGTGGAAGCTTTATTAATATATTTTAATTTTTTTTTAAATTAAAAAAATTAAAAAAGAAATTATAAAAATTATAAAAAATTAAAAAAGAAATTAAAAAATTAAAAAAAATTACAAAAATGTCATTTGACCGTGTCGGACACGGTCAAATTCGCGTGTCGAAATGTTCAACGTGTCGGAAAATAAATCTTGTAAGAGTGACTGTGTAAAATATTTTTTATGATGCTTTATACGAAGTGAAAATATAATGCATGTCCCATATTAATTCAAAACTTTAATGTCCTTCCTAAGTGTCACTTGCTTATGAATACACTCAACTTTATTAGTAGACTTTTATTTTTGATACCAAAATAATACATAAGATAATACATAATGAGTAATAGGTATATATTTTTCTTACGTTGTAAGAAAGAAATTATTTTATGTTGTAGAAATAAAAGTATAAGTGAGACTCACATGTAAGAGCCTTTTTTTGTATGTAGAAAAGTTAATTTATCTCATGTAAAATGAGATAAATATAACCCTAAGTAATAACCGCATATCATTTTTTTTTTTGCAGCTGATAAAACAATCACCTTTCTTTGGCGCGTAGGATAAATGCAGATAAAAGCAAACATTATGCGCATTATAAAGCAGCGACATAGCAGTTAACTAAAATCTGGCCTCAAGAACACGCTTTCTTATCGATTAGAAATTTGGTAGACACGTAACGATATGATATGTACCAATAAGGGTATGATATGGAATTGAGAATGGTAGAATATGATATGGGATTGATAATCCTATTGTCTTATTTTTTTATAACATCCTATTGTCTTGTTTTATCCTAAATAATGTTTCTTATCCTTTTGATGTAGCGGATTTCAATATTTATAAGTAATATGATAAGATTATGTAGAAAGAAAAAAAAAATATAATGGATATAAGATAGGATAACTTATCATATCTTACTTTTATTTCGTGTTTGGTGGGTCAATAGCATATGATTAGCTTAATTTATTGAACATATGAGTCAAGTAAATCAGTAATTAAGATTACCAAAAAAAAATCACCAAAAAAAAGATTAAATCTAGATTTTTTTCTTCTTATAGTTATTAAGGAATATACAGTCCCAATTCGATATATTCGCACAATCTCATACAAAAGTCAAATAACTTTCTATACTGTTAAAAAGGATTTATAAATGGCTTGAGGTGTTTCCCCGCAATTTCATTTTATTTATTTAATATTTACAATCATTCTTGTAGAATTAGTAAAATTATCATTTTTTTATGTTACCAAAAAAAAATTATCATTTTTGATATTGAAAAATATACAAATAACTTTTCAATTAATTACAAATTAAATCAGGAAACATAAGAAAATTACCAATTTTTTGCTTTAAATTATGTAAATATTAGCCTAATTGATATCTTAAACTGCTTTTGCATATTAACGTTTAGATCCTTTTTTTTTTATAAATGCAGCATCCTTTTCTTAGTTAGCTTATGTTTGGTTTAAAGAATGGAAATCAAGCTTTCCTTATAGGGAAAAAATTAACCTTTTTATCTCCAATCAAATCATGATTTGAGATTCAAATTCATAGTTGAAGATAATTTAATTCCAAATCAACAACTTATGTTAGTGTAAGAACCTATGAATAATAAATTTAAAAAATAAATAAATTTTATATCTAATTTTAACTATTGATCTGCTTTAATCTAATGATTTTAATTTATTAATCCCGTGAGTCTTTATATATGTGGAATCAACTATTGAAATTGAATGTAAAATTTATCCTGCAATTTTTTTTTTAATATGAAAAAATATTTCAAATGAAGTAATCAACATAAGGTTTAACAATTTTTGTTTTAATTGAAATGGTGAATAATAATTACCTTGTTTAATGATACCAATTTTTTTCCCTGAAATATGGTTTTTATATTTAACTTATAATTAAATCTTTTTAAGCAAACTTTTGAAAAAAATATTACCTCTAAAAATTAATTGGTTAAGAAATGGTTATTCTTTAATTCTTTTTAAAAGTTGTTTTTTATTTATGAAAAATTATTAAAATAAATTTTAAAAGTTTCTACTTATAAAAAATATTTAATTATCTTAAAAATTTTCAGACATGTTTTTGAAAAAAACAATAATAATTAATTCAAAATGCAGAAACAAGTGCACGCTAGAACATGCATTTGTTTCTCTCATGTGAAGTTCGTCTTATAATTTGATGCAATTAGAGAAATGATAATCTCAGTTAACGTGTAAAATAAATAAAAATTATTATTAAAATTAAAAAAAAAAAATCAAGCATACTAATAGGGGTTTGATTCGGTGATCTCTATGCTCGTCGGGGGAGATTAATCTTCGGCGGTTGGTAAGAGTGTAGATAGATTAAGTTAGGTTAAACTTTAACTTAAATAACCTATGTCCATGTAAAATATTTTAGGCCTAACTTGTCTTGTTAGTCTTATACAGACTCAAATTATAAGTTTGACTTGACCTATATTTAAAAAACAAAAATCTTGGCCTACTAGCCTGTTTAAACCAATTAAATATTTAATAATTAAAATAATATTGCTTTATTATTCAAAATTATTAAAATAATAATTTTATTTATTTTATTGAAAATAAATAATATGATATAGGCTGATCTGTAGGCAAGGAAACTCGGACACTCCAAAAAATAGGGAGAGTCGTGTCCGACACGCTCTGACACGGTGTCGGACACGCGGTCAACTTTTTCCGACACGTTGACCATTCCGACAAGCAAATTTGACACGCGTTCCGACACAGTCAAATGGCATTTTCGAAAAATTTTGATTTTTTTTAAAAAATTGAAATATATTAGTAAAGCTTCTACATGATCATATCAATTTTTTTTCCTTTAAGTAAATAATAGATCATCTCAGCATCATCGTTGTCATTCCTGTTATACTCTTACCGTGTCTCCTCCTCCCTAATCTATCTCTAATCTGATCAGATCTCTCTCTTTCATCCCAGTTCTTATTTTTTTATTAAAGCTTCCACATTTTATAATGTTTGATTGTGTTCTTGATGTTCTTATTTTACAGTGTATTCTTTTAGTTCATGTTTTTGCCTTTTGTGAAGAACGCTGCTACAATTTTTGTTATTGGGTGTCGGTGAATTTTTTTGTTGCTGTTGCCATTGGTTACATCAGTTTTTTATTTTTTTTCTCCCTTTATGTTAGCCTTGGATTCCGACTTTGAATCAATTTTTCTTATGTGATTTTGGATTAGAAAAGAAAGTTGAAAGATAATATTTTGATGGGTATTATTAAATTTTTTATTTTTTGTTAAATTATTGAATATTAAATGAAATATACACTACATAATTTAAAAAAAATATTTAATATTAAAATGTGGCCCAACTAGGGGTGTTAACGGGCCGGGCCGAGCCGAGCTTTGATCTTAACGGGCCAAGGGTATTTTCTGTATTTAAACGTATATATTTTAAACTGGCCTTAGCCTGTTACCTGTCACGAATATAATATTGGCCTGTGGCCTGGTTTATTTACAAAAAATAAAAGTCTGTGTGAAGCCTGTCTTAGCCTGTTAGCAAGTTAAAGAATAAAAATAAGATAACAGAATTCCACAAAAAATAAATTTCCATATAGAAACCTTAGCTTCCAATTTGCAGCAATAATTTATAAAGTCTACAATAAAAAAAAATTAAGTGAGAGAAGGTTGATAACAGGTTATATTATCTTAGCCCGTTATAAAAAAAGTGTAAACAAAAATAAAAAAATAAATAAATTGACACAAACAAGCGGTGCATAGTGGAACAAATGAATTTTTGTGGGTTTGTTTGTGTGAAGGAGGATGAAGGATAATATAGAACAACACTAGTAATTCCATAAATATACATAAATTCAATATATATCCAAATAGCATAATATAGAACAAAATCATTCAAAAAGTTTGTTAAACCAATAAAATGAGATGAAATAAATTGATGAAAAAGAGAGTTATTACAAGTAGTATAAAAAATATAAATAAATATTTATATACTAGGTTAGCCTGGGAGGCTCTAAGGCCGAGCTTCTGAATTAGAGCCTGAGGCCTTTTTATTAAACGAGCTTTTATACAAGTCAAAGCCTGGTTCCAACACGAGCTTTTATTAAACGAGCTCAGGCCTTTACGAGCCGAGCCAAAGGCCCCTGAAAGGCCTCTGGCTCGTTTACCACCCCTAGGCCCAACGTGTCGAAATCCATAATTTTTTAAGATTGACGTGTCGGAGTGTCGTGTCGTATCGTATCACGTGTCGCGTGTCGTGTCGGTGCTACATAGCGTGTAGGCTTATACTCCAGTATATAAAAGAAAATCTATAACCTATTTTCTGGATAAGTATTTTTTAAAATCTAAGCATGCTCTATTTGACTATATTTTAAAATCTGACCTGATATAGGATAGGCTGCAGGCCAACCTACTCCATCTACATATCTAATTAGTGGTGCAAATGGGGCCGGACTTTGGCCTTCCTGGCCTAAGCCTATTAAAAAATATTCAGCCTATCAAAGGCTTTGTTTTATAGGCCATGGCCTATTCTTCAAAGTTAGAAAACCTGATATGGCCTACAAGCCTTATAGGTCTCCAACTACAGATATTAAGCAAAAAAATAATAATTGTATAAAATAAAGAAAGTTCCATCGTGCATGCACTAATATTTCTCATAAGAATTAAAAAAAGACAAACAAGAGTCAACATAATACCCCAATTATTTTTTTTTTTTGATAAACATAATACCCCAGTTCTATAATGTATATCAATTTTTTTTTTATCAACATAGTACCCGAGTTCTATAATGTGATTTATCCAAATTGATTTGTGATTTATCAAAATTTAAATGTATACAATCTAACTAGATAATCAAATAAACAAATGTTAATAAGTGTCTATAATTTTAGATTATATAATTGGGATAAGATATTGTAACAATCAAATAACGTTACTATCAATGTTACTACCATATCTTAACCGTTAATTTCCGTCAATCAACGGTTATTATTTTTCAAATCAAACTCATTAATTAATTATTAATTCGCAATCAATGATAATCGTTGATTGGCGGAAATCAACGGTTAAAATATGGTAGTAACATTATTGGCGGAAATCAAGGATAATATTGGTAGTAATTATCCTCTCCCTATATAATTCAGAAAAAACCAAATTTCTCTTTTTTCTTAACAAAAAAAAATCTCACAATAAACTTGTTTATTTTTTAATTATAAAATATTTTAAATAAAAAAAAAAGTTAATTGAAAGATTATTTATAAAACAATTAACGAGTCCATTAAGTTTTATCTTGACGACAGTTTTATATTCCTCCTCGTTTCAAAGTACCGAATCCATTGTGCCCTAATTGTTCTGACGCTCCACCGCCTCTACTTCCGATCAGCGGCGCCGTCGTTGTGTCACCTGAGGTACCCCTTCCCTCTTTTTCTTCAATCTTCACTCCCTTCTATTTCACTTCTTCAATTGATTCGGCAACCATCTTAGAAAGAGGTGCAGATTTATTTCTCTGAGAAAATAAAGGTTTTGGGTATTTTTCTTTTTCGGAAAATCATGAGTTTCTTGTCATATGGATCGGATCCTTTTGAAATTTGGTTCAGTTACTTTCTTTCAAAAGCAAAAAAAAAAGATAGGGGGGAGGGTAGGGTTTTTGCTTTTTTACTTGTTTTTAATGTTTGAATGTTTATATTTTATTGAACTTCAATACTGTAATTTTCCTTCTTTTTAATAGTGGGAACTCTGCTTAAGCCCTTGTGATAACTAAGTTCTTTAGCATTTTTTGGTTATTTGAAATCGATGTGTTATCCATTAAAAGTGCAAGATTTTTTTTGTTGAGAATCCGGTTGCGTGTTTTTTAAGAGGATTGGAGGATGCTGAATTAGAAGCAATAGTATTACTGCTCAAAGTCTATGGCTTTGACATTATAGAATCTTGTGAGCTTGGCAATTTTGATTTCAAGACTAATTGGCTTATTTTGTTCCCTCTATTTTGGGAGTCTTAAAGTCTGATTTTGGAATCCTCAAAAACCTTAGGGCTGCTGCAAGTATTAATTTTGATTAATTTTTTGCGTATAAGCGAGGGGTTTACTTGTAAAGAGTGGTATGATGCCAGTGATATGCGGCACTGATGGAATGGAAAATAAGATTAGTTGTCTCTTTAATTTTTATGTGTTTCTGCAGATTTTCTGATTTATGATTTAGTCTGTATCACTCCTTTTCCATCCATTTGGGTTGGAGAGGTTGAGGAAGTGTTGCTGGTTGAACTCTCAGTGTTTTTTTTTTTCATTCAGATATCTGACGGTTTTTTCTTCTTCTTCATGTGCATTCATGCAGTCGATTTAGCAGGCATTCTGTTGTTCTGTTTCATTGACAAAGTGACAACAAAATGGATGATTGGGGTAATGATATTCTGTTTCAATTTTTTGTTTGTACATACCTTTCAACTGTTGTTTAATGTTAATGCAATTACTGGAATCTTTTTCCTTTTGTCAATTTTTTAATTGGGTATCTAGTATGTTTCTACTTTCAAACAACTTATTTGTGTTGGTCTTTGATAGTTTAATTTTTTTTTTTTTTACCTCCAGAATCCAGACACCATCTTTAGTATTTTCTTATTATTGCTTATTCTAGATCATTCTCATTAATAAAGAGGATATTAGATTTGTATGCACTACAAAATTTTCATCCAAATCTTTGATCGTTGATGCTAATTAATTTGTTAGGTTGGGAAAATCTGATAAATTGCGCTGAAATTATAAGGTTCTTCAATTGACAGTTCACTTGCACATTGATTCATTATGAGTAGTTTTGGAATCACTGAAACTGGGGTTGATTCGATTTAGAATCAATTCATATGTTTCTAACTCATTATCACAAAAAATTGATTTGTAGATTACTTTTCATGTTTGAAACTTGAAAGATTAAATTAGCTCATTGCGTTAATAATGTTACTTGATTGACCTTACGTAGAATAGGTAAAATACTAAAATGGCTGAAGTAATGAGGATGAGTTGGTCAATTCAAATATGAAAACTATAATTAAATCACATTCTCTCAAATTCAAGCTTATTTCAGTGAATTTCTAAATGTACACAACTAATTTCATAAGATTTTGAAGTCAAATAAATCTCTACTGTTGACTATCCAAACGAAAGATTTATTCATAAATCAAATCAATTTCTAAATTTTGTGATTGCAAACCCACTATGTATATGATTATAAAAGCCTAAAATCTAGTATAATAAATTAATAATTATGTCAAAGTACTCTCTTTCTTCTTTTGTATTTGTATTGTTAATTTAATAAATGTTTGTATATTTGTTTCAGAGGATGAGGAAATTGCTCCTATTGAAGTTGCATTAAAAGACCAACCTAAAAGTAAATGGGATGATGAAGATTTGGATGAAAATGATGTGAAGGAATCATGGGAGGATGAAGATGAGCCTGCTCCGGTATGAACAATTAGAAATGATGTCACAACAGGGCATAGTTCATTTACATCTGTATGGTTGCATGTAATTTTTAAAGATAGTTTTTTCATAGTTAGCCAATTACCTTCTTATTAGTATTAGCTGATTAGCATGCCGTTTTTTACTTTTACAATGCCATAACAACAACACTTGCTTTTACTCTTTTATATTTTGTTGATTAATAGAATGCTGAATCGCTATAGGTGTTAGTAAAAATCATTCATTTGTACTTAAGTCTGCTAGTACATTGTTATCTCTATTTTATCTGTCTATTTTCTCTTAAAGGAAAAAAGGATTTTTTTTTGGGAGGGAGAATTGTTTAAAAATAAAAAATGGTGTAAATAGCTTAACTTCTACACTTTTAAAAATTATTAGTACAATGAAATTTGAGTTTCATAATTACTTTTAATGAAGTGATGCTGTGTTTCTTATAATTATGTTCTTTTCTGTTGTTACTAATTGCCAGTTTTTTTTTTTGTTTCTTTGCATAATATTGTCAGGAACCTGCAGTACCTGCTGTAATAACTACTGAAAAAGCTCCCAAAAAATCTTCTGAAAAAGCTACCGAAAAGAAGGGAAAGAAAATAGAACCAGTAAAGGAAGAACCATTGGATCCTGTGGCTGAAAAACTTCGCCAACAAAGGTACATTATTATCTATCTAATTTGTTTACCCTGACATTCCTTTTAGAATGTCTCGTATGGGTACCAATGTCATTCCTTTTTACACACAAGTAACAATGTGTAGGTTTGCCATGTATGCTGGTTAGCAAAATATGAATGAGCTAGTGCAGATTGTAATAAGACTGTAGTGCTGAATCTTCTCCTTTGTTATTTAGTTGCTTTCATGGACTTTTTTATGGCAATTTGGTTTTGGTTGCATGATAAGGGGTCTGTCCAAACTTTGTGTGTTGTTTCAGTACAATTTATCTTTGTTATAGAGCTAGATCTTCTTTACTTCTTCTTGAACGTGTATTGCGGTGATTTTCGAGGTATGCTTTAACTAGCTATGCTACTCACATGATTAGGAGCTGATTTTTTACTTTTGTGGTAAAACAGCTATTTACCCCTACCCTCAGCTAGAAGAAAAGAAAAGATGGATTGCAAAGTAGGGAAGGGTAGTGAATACTCCTAAGATAAAACTAAGATGAAAGCCACACCCGCCAAGCAGAAACAGAACAAAATCCCTCACAAAACTATTATTAAAAATTAGTTCTACAGTTTCTATGCAAATTTACCAAAGGAACTTCACTGCAGAACCTGTGTGCTGAACATCATAGAGAGGCCAAAGAAATAATCATGTCCTAGAGAAAGACTAAAAGATTGAGACTTTCTTTTCACAATTTCAAGCATTCCTCTTTTAACCAAAGTCATTTAAAGTACAGTGAACAGTGCATTGCAATAGGACTTTGGCTTCCTTACGGCTGCTAAAGCCTCTCAGATTAGAAAATACTCCGAGAATCCTCTCCAAAATTATGGTTTGCAAACGAGTATTGGGCTAGTCATATTTGTTCTCTATTCATTGTTGCAATTAAATTTGATATTTAAGTGGTGTCTTAGATAAATCGCCTCTCTTTTATTAAATTAAATGATGATTGTTATAGAATGACCACACATTTAAAAGAAGCAGATTGCTAATTTAAATGATGCTCATTTAATTTTAATCTACTCTTTCTATCACAGACTAGTTGAAGAAGCAGATTATAAGTCCACCAAGGAATTGTTTGGTGGGGGAAGTGACGAAAAGAACCTTGATACTTTTATACCAAAATCTGAGAGTGATTTCGTGGAGTATGCAGAGCTCATCTCTCACAGGCTTCGTGCATTTGAGGTGAGTTAGATACTTCTGTTCCCTTCCTTAAATATTTGTCTAGAGAGAGGGTATCCTAATTTCCTTTTTGACGAATGCAGAAAAGTTATCATTATATTGGTTTACTGAAGGCAGTTATGAGACTATCAATGACTTCTCTAAAAGGAGCAGATGCTAAAGATATTGCATCTTCGATAACTGCCATTGCAAATGAAAAGATAAAAGCAGAGAAAGAAGCCAATGCTGGCAAAAAGAAGACAGGTAACTTCATCTTAAATTATACATTGTGTTTATTATGTCTCTTTCTTTTTTGGGTGTTTTCAAGAAATTTTGTCTGTAGGTGGCAAGAAAAAGCAGCTAATTGTTGACAAACCTGATGACGAATTTGTTGCTGATCGATATGATGCTCTGGATGATGATTATAATTTCATGTGAAATTTTTTGGTTCAGTTCCATTCAGATTCAGTCAGGGGATTCAACTATTTCAACATTGGAAGTTGGGACAAGACCCTTCGGCATACCCTTGTCAAAAATTGATGAGTGCTGTCCTGTATTTTGTCTAATAAGAGTGTGCATCGGTGTCGTTTTCATTCGTTGTCAATTTTGTCACCATTTTGTACTTCCATGTTAGATTTTTATTAGATGATTTATACAAGTTAAAGTTTGAAGATGAACGTAGCAACATTCAACATTACTGCTACTTTGGGTACATCAATGTTCTTGGATTGTAAGAATCGAATTTGCCTTTTTCGTGTTAAGGGAACTTGGGACATGCCATAGTCTTTGCATGTTGAGATTGGATGTTGATAGCATTTATCGGGACATTGAGCATACTATTCCTTTTTTGAATACAATATATCTTTAATGTCAAGGATTCAATTTTTTTTTTCTTTTCGAAATTGTCATGGTACCATAGTCGCTGAGATAGTCAATTACGATGGATAGGACACGTGTCACTTCTCCAGTGGCTGGAAGTTCTTATTGCACCAAAGTAGTTGACTACTTCAGCACTGGGGACGTGACATGTGTCTTGTTCATAGTAGTTGACTATCTCAGCAACTATGATGCCGTGGCAGTTTGAAAAAAAAAAATTATACTCCGTGACATTTAGGTATATTATATTCAAAAAGATGGCAGAATAGTCCCGCATTTATCACCCACTGATCACCTATAAGGACTCGCATGAGAATAAGCGTTGTTTGATATCTACTACAATGTGAGAAACATATAGAAATGAAAAAAGGTTTAAAGGTTGCGTCACGCGTTAACTTTTTAGTTCCAAATATTAGATTCGTTGGATTACGATTACTATTTTATTGAGTTTAATATAAATATTTAAGATATCTTATGTTTCTTTGCAAAATTTATGAATTTTATAAATTTATATTCATTTTTTGTTCATTTATTGAATATTAAATTTAATATACACTACATAAATTAAAAATATTATTTAATATCAAAACGTGTCCTAACGTGTCGAAATCTAATATTTTTTAGAATTAACGTGTCGGAGTGTCGTGTCGTAATGATAAAATCCTTAGCTATCATTACCAAACTGATATATAAGCGTTGTTTGATATCTACTACAATGTGAAACGTATTAATGATAAAATCCTTAGCTACCATTACCAAACTGATATTTCTTCTCTTTTCCCCGTTAGATTAAATGAGTAGAAGGTTAAATTATTGTAAACATCTCTTCCCCTCCTTCAACCCAAAAAAAAGTGCTAAAATAATTTTTTAAGTGAAATATTGTTAGCAAAGTAATAACTAATCAATAAAAAGAATTATGCTAATGCATTATCTTAATTTTTTTAGTTAAAATAATTTTATATAAAATTGCAACTCTTTTTAAATCCTTTTTTATTTAATTTTTTTGGCTTAAGATATTTTTACATTTTTTAAAGCGCGAATTTAGTTCCTTTATATAGACACAAACTGTTGTCAATTTTTTAGTGTGTTTTTTGCTACCATTGTGGGTCCTGAACAAGTTAGCCAAATTAGTGTTTTAAAAATCGAAACATAGGGTGAGCCAGCGACACCTACAATCAAGGTTCGGTTGTTTAACTATTAAAATTTATAGAACAAAATAATATTCAAAATCGAAGCTTTAAGTCATATAACTAGTTTATAGTCTAATTAGTTAACCGGTCCGTCTAGTTTAGTTTTTAAAATTGTACTTAAAACTCTAATCCACAAAACACATACATGACAAGACTTACATAAAATAAATTTTAGGTATATAATAATTACATCTTATAGTTTCACTCGATAATCGATATAGATTTTGGTCCTTGTTAATTATTTTAGACATCTGTTCTTGTAGTTTTTACATATTTAGATTTTAGTGTCTCAAAATTTAATATTTAATAATAATAAAAATTATAAGGACTAACCTCTATAAAAAAATAAGACAAATAAATAGAGAAAAGATATACTTATAATCTATTTTCAGTCCAGAAATAATAATAAAAATTAAAATCATATCAAGGTAAAACAGAATATCAAAACAAGTAACAAAGTGTTTATCGTCCACAACAATGCGAAAAAGCCACTGCATGCAGAGAAATTTAGGGCACGAAGTTACAAAATATTGAAAAATAATAATTAATCAATAAATGTGATTCAATAAATTATAACCGTTAAATTGATTTTGCCGGCCCTAATTATTTTAGATATCTGTTCTTGTAGTTTTTACATAGTTAGATTTTAGTGTCTCAAAATTTAATATTTAATAATAATAAAATTTATAAGGACTAACCTCTATAAAAAAATAAATATAAATAAACTATAGACATTAGACTCAAATAAATCATGAACATAAAAATTAATACAAAAATTTAAATGAATATGATATATATATATAATAATAACATCTGAACCAAACTATATACACTAACATAAAAAATAATAACATCTGAACCAAACTATATACACTAACTTTTGTACATGTTACCCAAAAATAAATAAATATTTGTACATGTTATTGATGTTTTGGTTTTGAAAGGCAACTAAAGTTGTTCTGTAGAAGTGTGACCAAAGGATGATTGTTATTGGCTTCGAATGATGAATGGATTTTCCGTGTTTTGCTCGTGCTATCCCAAACCGTGTTTCCCTGCTTCTTCAACGGTTCACCTCTGAATTTTTGAAGCCACAAACACACCCTCTTTTGATCTTATTTTCCCTATCACTTTCCTTCCTTCCTTCCTTCCTCTGCTTGCTTTTCCTTCGCTGCGAATGTGTGTCTTCACACCACCACACAAGCGGTGAAGGTTTTGCAAACATGAACGGAAAAGCCTCCGTCTCCAAGGAGCTCCATGCCAAGCACACAAAGGTTCCATTTTTCTTCCACCCCTTTTCACAATTTTTGTTTTATTTTATCAATCCCTATGTGGGTTATATGAAAGTTGGATTTTTTTTTTTTTGTGGGTTGATTGTTGCTTGGTGCTTAAGTTATGTTTTATTTAGTTATTTTTTGATTTTTATTTCTTTTTTTGTGACTGTGTTTGCAGATCTTAGAGGGGCTTCTTAAGCTGCCTGACAATAGGGAATGTGCAGATTGCAGGAACAAGTATATATATGCTTTTCAGAACCCATTATTTTATGTTAAGCATAAACATTAATGATTTTATTCACGAAGCTTAAACTATAATAGATCATTAAATAGTTTTTTTTTTTTTTTTTGGGAATATATACATATTTTAGTACTTCTATATATACACAAGGAGATTGGTTGTGCACCATACTTGTGTCATTGTGTAAAGTTTGGCATTTGATTTTGCATTGAAATTATTGAAGTTTTTTCGTGGTTTATGGAACTCATAATTTTAATATTTCAGGGCACCACGATGGGCCAGTGTGAACTTAGGAATTTTCATTTGCATGCAATGTTCTGGAATTCACCGGAGTCTTGGAGTGCATATATCAAAGGTTTATATATACAACTTTTCTTCTGTATCGGTTTAGAAATTCATAATGGCTGAGCCTTTCTGATTTTGTAACTAGGTGCGGTCCACAACTTTGGATACATGGTTGCCAGATCAAGTTTCTTTCATGCAATGTAAGAAACTATAAAATCTGTTCTTACTTTCTTAGCCAAAAGTATGATTAAGCTAATTATGAGATACTATGAGTAACTGTTTTTTCTTCTCCCCAGTACAAGAGGATCATATACACAAGGAGATTGGTTGTGCAACATACTTGTGACATTGTGTAAAGTTTGGCATTTGATTTTGCATTGAAATTATTGAAGTTTTTTGGTTGTTTGCATAAAATGGGATCCATTTTGCAAAAAGGTGGAGAGATTGATGAGGATGTAAATTATAGATGGGCAAGTGTGAACTTAGGAATTTTCATGTTCCCTCTTAAGCATGCAATGACTTGCAATGCTATATGGAGGTGAATGTTGACCAGCACATAGGCAGCATGAGCATAAAATGGGAGTGCATATATCAAGGTGGATGTGTGGTTATATATACAACTTTTCTTCTGTATCGGTTTAGAAATTCATAATGGCTGAGTTTGATTTTGTAAGGTAGGTGCGGTCCACAAAAAGTTTATTACCAAGAGCATGGTTGGGCCCAAGTTTCTTTCATGCTAAGCCCATTTGTAAGAAACTATAACCCTATTCCACCTCCTATAAATACTCATTAGTTGGGGTGGAGGCTAGGTCAGAAGAGAGGATTTTGTTTGAGAGAAAATTTGAGAGATCTCTAAGGAGAGTTTGAGAGAAACATCTATAGGGTAGTTTGATTATCACCATTGCTGGAGAGGTTGAGTTAACCACCACATTGATGTATTTGATTCTTGTAACCATTATTTTCATAGTGGATTTTGATCTGGACTAGGTCCCGTAGTTTTTACTTCTTCATTTGAGAAGGTTTTCCACGTTAAATTTTGGTTGTGTTCTTCTTCTCTCTCCTATTTGTTTTTGATTTTTCAAGACCTGGTGATATACAGGCCGAGTTTTCTTAAAAGGGGATAGTAAATCACACAAAAGGCTTCCTAGCCGAGTTTGAGGGAACCATTCCACATGAGGTATGTAGATAGAAGATATCAAGACTTATGGAGTGAGATATAGTGTAATATATAAGCATAGTGGAGGGTTAAATCCGTTGTTATTCTAATGTTCAAGATGGTTCTTTTTTAGTTCTTTTCCTCTTCATTTCCCATCTTCTTCTTTTCCCCTTCGTTTATTACTTTTATATTTGTATATATTATTTCTATTTTTTTCAACCTTTTCGTATTTTTTATTTGGGTTCATCTATCACCGACCCCAATTAATTTGAGATAAAGGTGTAGTTGATGTTGATGTTTGTTGTTTGCATAATGGCTACTTACCTACTCTCTTGATTTGTGTGTTTCATGCAGTTATGGGTAATGCCAAGTCAAATGTGTACTGGGAGGCAGAACTGCCGCCAAATTTTGACAGAAATGGATATGGAGTTGAAAAGTTTATTCGTGCCAAGTAATACATGACAGTACTTCAAACTGGAAGATCAAATTTTCATCTGCTTTCCCATTTTCTACTGTTATCAACTTGCTTGAGATATTTCAGGTATGTGGAGAAAAGATGGGCTTCAAAAGGTGGCCCACAAGCAGCTTCAAAGTCAGCTGAAATAATCTTTAATGTGAATGATTCACCAAATGTTGTGGCCAAGAGTAGTATTCAAAAGAATAGGAGATTGTCTCTTGAGGAAAGCATTCTTGTGAACCACATGGCACATATCCGGCCTCCAGTAGCAAGATCTCATGAGGTATTCATGATTTATATGAAGTTCAATCCCTGACTAAAGAATTTTTTTTTTTTGAAAATATTCCAATCGGTTCATTGCTTCGCAACTAATCCGATTCGGGGCGAATTAAGGCTTTAAACCCCTCCCAAAGGTGGTACTGGGGACCTGACTAAAGAATTTTGATTGTACAGATACATGTTTCAGCGGATCATTTAATAAACAAGTCACATGCACAATTGCACATACATGGTCACAGCTTGCATTTTATTGTCTTTTTATTTATTTATTCCCCTCTGCTAAATAGCATGGTTCTCTTTCTGTTTTGTTTACTCCTAAAAATTTTGGTTGCCTTTCAAGATTTACTAATCCCAAAAGACCAAGATATGATTTGAAGTTTATATTTTCAATTCAGGACTCCTCAGATTTGCAAAAGAAGATGTCACCACCATTAAAGAAGCCATACGCATCACTTGATTTTGATAACTCCAGTGGAAAGAGCAATGGTACTGTTGATCTTTTTGGCTTGCTTTCTATCCATGATGATAATAAACAGGATGTCTCAACTGTACCTCCTTCAAACTGGACAACATTTGATTGTAAGATGATAATACTTGTATAATAAATCTTTGTAATCTTTCCTCTATTTCCTTTAATTCACTTCATTATAAGAGTTCTTGGAGAACTACAGCTTTATTCTTCATTTCGTTAAGTTTTTTCTTCTTCTAATATCCTTGCACCCTAGTTGCATCCACAATAGAACAAAGAAAATGTGGCATTTCATGTTATGCACTTCCAAATTATTAAATCAATATTTATGTTTGCAGGAGAAAGGAATGTGCCGTATAAGTTCATGGATTGTTGAGTTAGCCCTTTGGGTAGATGACACAAAATTATAGTTGCAGACGGTCTTGCAATGTTGCATGAACATTGAGCTGCATTAGTCTGGTGTGTTCTTCTCATTTCAGTTTTATCAACGCTAATATGATGTTTTTTTTTATGACCATATTTTGTTTTGATGACCCTTTATCCTAAAATGGAGAGACCTGCTTATTCTGTGGCCTTAAAATTTCCTTAGCTTTGGAATAATGATAAAGTTGTTCCGTTGTGGCCAGAAAGTCATAGGTTCTGAGTAAATAGACTCTTTGCAAATATATAAGAGTAAGGCAAGTAACCCTCATCCCTATCCTTGCAACGTTGGGGAGCCTTTAAACACTGGGGTTTTGCCACTTTTTTTTAGGTGAAGTCTGCTCAAAGTTCTTATAATACACTAGAAGCAAAAAATACCTATTGCAAGGAATGTTTTGGCTGCTGAGTTACATTTCTTTTTCACTGATTCTGAGATATAACTGTGCTTCCAATTTGTTTGACGGGGTATACTATTGCAAGGTTAATGTTAATCGCTAGCCGGGTACCATTTCTTTATGGGTCACTGATTCTGAGATATAACAATGGCAATATGATGCCAATTTGTTTGATGTATATATATATAGAGGAGCACCTTAGGAAATACACACTCTGAACTAGAAAGAACCCATATTGATGTTCATTCAGAACAACTTTGTTTGATAAATGGCTTATTTGTTGAAAGGAGTTTAAAAAGGTTGTGTGTTTTCACAGGTTTGAGGACAAAGTTTTCAATCAACACATACTGCAGCAGGATATATAAACTAGGCTCACATTCACATCTGCTCCACTTTCGCGTTGATATATCACACAGCCTGAGGTCGCCCACAAAATGGTTTGATTTGCACTGTAGCTCCTATTACTTTATCCCTACAACATCCACTGATTGAGATGGAGAAAGGGATCAAGGAAATGACAGTTGTAAAAATAAACCATTGATTTTGTTTCTTATGATTTTATATAAAACAAAAATTTAAAAATCTCGCTTGATCCGAAATCCTGAATTGTTTAAGTAGTTCAAAAGAATTGATAATATAATGAATCAAAGGGATTTAAAATTGTGCTGTCACTGCAGAAGTATAATCTTCTATTATAAACTCATCAAATTGTGTGACTTAATTTTTTTTATTTTAAAAAAATGTGGGCCTTACTGGTGAATGTCTCTACTGCAAAATCCCAAATATCTGCTTCACTGTAGAGGTATAAAGCCCTAAATCAAAATATAAAGTCGTGATATACAGACTTGTGTAATTGGTACATTCCACCCAAATCAACTTTCAAGCAAACGAATCGCAGTCAGCAATTGCGATTACACGAATCTTATATAATCAGGAAGTAGCATAGCATGCAAGACCAGTAGTGTTTTGGACAAATGGATGCAAAAATTAGAGTCAAAAAAAAAACCCTAATATTTGCATCCATTTTTCCAAAACATTACTGGTCTTGCATGCTATGCTACTTCCTGATTACATAAGAGTAAGGAAGAAATTATTTTATTCTTGGTCAACTTCCAAACTCCAAAAATGCTTGAGTATGGTTACAAATTCAAAAGTAACATCTGCAGTATATATATGTTGCACGCATTTACTTGAGAGCATTGCATATTATAAAGATTTTACCAATTGAATCAATACGCTTTCAATAAAAATAAAATATTGTTATGTAATTACGAAATCAACCTAAAATGGAGACCATTTTCAAGAATATCTGAAGAGAGTAACTTCGATAATATAGGAATAATACTGTGTGTTTTCTCTCTCTCGATATTTTGTAATAGCACTTGAACTTTTGGAGCGTTCTCGATTTCTCCATTCATCACAAATGGAAAATAGAATTGGCGCTCCCACGATCCTTATCGTAAGAACGTCCGCATTGTAGCTGACTCTCTGCAACAACAGAAACAAAAACCGTTCTCTCTATGTATAAAGGCGGGAAAACTCGCAACCTTCCACCACCGCCATGCTCATACCTTCTCACTCTCTGAAATTTCTAACATACTCTCTCTTAATATCTCTCTCAACTTCTTGTTCTTCTTCAGTGCGTTGAAAATTGGCTTTAAGATTTTTTTCTCTGCGTTCCTTGCTAGCTTGTGTCACTGCGGAGATTACTGTAGGTACCTCACATTTTACCTTTTATTTTCTAGAGAACATTTAATCACGCATTAACTTGAAACATTTTCTGATCAGTCTATTCTTTACACGAATTGATTGAGCTTTAGATTTCGATAGTTTGCACTTGCAGAGAGAATATTCTGTGAAGTTTAGCTCTGAACTTCCAATTCCATATTGTTTTATACAATTAAGTTCTTTCGGATCAGTTAATTAGCTTAGTTTTTTTTTTTTCCTTGTTTGTTTCGAAGGGAAATGGAGGGACTGAGGCCAGCGTGGGCTGTCAAGGCTATCGTTGTGATCGTAATCACTTCGATTCTTTTCCGATGCGTCTGCGGTGTTAACCATACCGTCGGTGGAGCTTCCGGCTGGGATCTCGGTTCGAATCTCCAGGAATGGTCTTCTACGACCACGTTTAACGTCGGAGATGAGCTTGGTACGTACCTACATTTTCTCTTTCTCTCTATCTTCACATATATTAATCAAGCCATGCACTACTCTCTTCGATTCCAAGAAAAACGTTTTCCGCCAAAACAGAGCACTTAGGATCTTAATCTTTGAGCAAATTAACGATAGAGAAAAATAAATAGTTAGGTGAAGTTCAGTTCGATTTATTTGAGTTTTCATTTCGAGAATTTCAGAATCCATGGAAACTACGTTAGCTGTTTGTTTTCTTTGTACTTTCTATACATTTTCTCGGCAGCCAAACAAACTGCTGTACGTAACCGTTTTCGTTCTCGAAGTTTTGCGTATTTAACAGAAAGGGAGACAAAAGCGAGGGTATTTTTGACATGACGGGATTTTTATTTTATTTTTTAAATTAAAAACTGTACAATTAAAATCTAAAACGTTCTTCCGTTTGGGATGGTTTGGTTGGCAGTGTTCTCGTACACGCCGGTGCATGACGTGGTTGAAGTTAACCAACTGGGTTACGACACGTGTACGATCTCAAACCCCCTTGCCACGTACGACACCGGTGACACCGTGATCCACTTGACCGAACCGGGAAACCGCTACTTCGTCTGTGGCCGAATGGGCCACTGCCAACAAGGCCTCAAAGTCCAAGTCCAAGTTCTGGCCCACTCTAACAACAACAACAACGGAACCGGTGATGGTCAAGACCAACGTGGCGGCGGCGGAGGCAGGAGCCGTTCTCCGCCACTTCCTGTTTCTCCACCTGCGGATGCACCTTGTGATTGTTCCCTTGCTGAAGAGAGCTATACGCTGGTGCCATTGATTACGCTCGTAATCATCCTCGCATTCACTCGCGTTCCTCTCTTCTTCGCCTTTTCGCATCTGTTGGTTTTTATCTGAAGCGTCGAGCTAGCTAGCTAGCTCCCACCGTGCATTTCACCTATGTGTCGTTTTTGCATTTCGTCTTTTATCACGCCCTCTTCCTCAGTGAGCATATATGATTGTGATTTTGGGTTAGTCAGTTGTTTCTGTTGGTGCATTCGAAATTGATTAATGAGTTTTCTGTTGGTGTAATCGTTTCTTTCTTGTTGAGACGCAATGCACGCTCAATGTGAGTACATTTTAGTTTTGACTTTTTAATAATAAAAAAATTCATCTAAGTTCTTTAATTTATCAATTGCGTGATCTTTCATTCAAATTATAGAATTGATGTGAAAGTTTTTCGGAGAAGTTGATCAATATTCACGTGGTTTGGTTTGTTCCAGACTCATCTATGATTTGTAAACTTTTTTATTTGTGTGCTTTGTAAAAAATAAAAAACATATCTTTTTGAAAATCACATGGGCATGTGACAAAAAAAGAAAATCACAAATACATAATTGATTTTGAAATAAATTATATGGACATTAATGAACTTTTTCCAAAGTTTTAAATAAACAAACATTTTAATGTGATATGTCTTCCTTTAACTATATTTAACAAGGGATAATTAATAAAGAGTTTTATAATTCAAAATTGAAATCTTATGTTGTACAAATAAAAAAATATGTGGGATCTATAGGTTAGAAAAAAAAATCATGTGCAGGATTTATGTAAGCACGGAAATCGACCGTCGAACATTTCATAAAAATAATTTTTTTTGATTTTATTTTTTTCAATTATCTTCGACGGAATTCCCTTTTCGTGAAAAATCTATTTTTCCGTCGAACATTTCATAAAAATTAATTTCTTTTTTATTATTTTTTTTATATTGTTTTTGACGGAATAATTTTTCCGTGGAAAATCTTTGTGACGGAATCACAATTCCGTCGAAATATCATTAAATTTATTTCATTTTTATTTATTGTTTTCAAATTATTTTCGACGGAATTTTTTTTCCAAGAATCTTCGATTCCGTCGAATATTTTTTACGGAACTTAATTTCCGTCAAAAATTATCGACGATACATTTTCCGTTGAAATTTCCGTCTTTAATAAATTTACACTTTTCTAGTAGTGTATGTTGAATAAGAATTATAAAATCCATTAATAAATCGAAAAGTAAGGAATAAGCAAAATAAAATATATATATTTTTCATATATATATATATATATATATATATATATATATATATATATATATATATATATATATATATAAAGAGAGAGATAAGTTAAACCTTGTGTTTTTCTTGCAAGTCTTTTACAACACTATCTGCAATTCAAAGGCTGAATTAGTTTGGTAATTTTTCACTTATGGCCCTTTCAGTCTTCAGAGGCCCCGTTCGTCAATGCTTTGCTTTTCTTCCACAGCTTTTAACAAAATAAACACGATCCAGCTAATCCCAGGCAATGATGTCAGACGCTCGTTATTTTACATCTTACACCAAACAGTTCTTGTGTTGTGTGTTAATCGGGCAGCGGCCACAAGCTACACCCACAATTGTAGGTGTAGCCAGCATCATCTTGCCTACCCATTCTTAATCTTATCATCAATTCCCTAACCCAACAAAAATAACAAGTTTAACGAATAAGAAAGATGCTGCTGCTAGCTTGTAATTAAATTGTCGTAGGCACCGACTTTGGATGTATAGGTGATGTCCCGATTTATCTACAAAAGGAATAATATAGCTATGGAAAATGATTCTTGCAAATAATTTTTGTGCACACATTCTCACATGGGGGTATTTTTGATTTCTATACTTTTCTAATATGTAATATATTTATTGGGTTTGAATGATAAATAATACATTTGTTAAAAAAAAATCACAAGATTTAATTATTTATTAATTAAATAAGAGATGGTGAAGATCGAAACCATAATACCAAAATCTTAATATCATGTAAAGAATTAATTCAATCCAAAAATTTAAACGAAGCTACAGTTTTTATACTTCTCTGACAATTTTTCTGGTTCATACTTCTCTAACAATTTTGATCTAAGAGAGAGAAGAGAGAAGGGAAGAAATGAACAGTGATGATTTGGTTTAAGTGAGTTACTTTTTACGTGCAACTTACTCTTGCTATTTTCAACCCAACCAAGAAGGAAATTGGAACAAAGAAGAAGAAAAAATAGTCCAGCAAGTCTGTCAAACTCCAAAAGGTTTCACCGAACGATATGAGCTTAACTTCTCCAAAACTATTTTCATAGATACTCGGGGAATGTACTTGGCATTATTTCAATATGCAATAGTAGTCCCCACTTTGTTTATTCAAGACTGCTCCGAGAAAATAAGGGGAGTTAGCTTACATACGGACACATGAAATGATTTTTGTTAGGCAGGCTTCCTTTTGTGTTTTCTAATTATCAATTACCTTCTTGTCAGCATGAAAAAGGGAAGAGTGTTAATGAAACTATTTTGGTTCAGCAATTAGATTTTAGAACCTGAAAGCCCATATCAGGGCCAATTTTGATTGCTGGTCTTGAAGCCATTGCTTCAACTTAGTGTTAATTAGCAGTGCCTGAATAGCTTCTTGCTGCAGTGCAGGAAGCACTAACTGATATCATGCCCTATACTGTCTGGGTCCTTATATTCCCTTGATTCAGGCCCACAGCTCAAATGTGCCATAACAACGTGTACAAGGATTTTGTGGGTTGTTTCCGTAAGTGGTTAATAAGAAAAGGACCCGTCTTTGATAATGGCAAACATTGGGTCTTATTCTTTGGTCCTCTTGCTAATAGATTCTTCTTAATCAATTTTTGGACATAATTATTACCGTAACTGTTGTGTAGACAACTCGGCATCAGTGCCTTGCCCCAACTTGCTCGTTTTCTTTGACTTGATAATTATAATTTCTATTAGGGTTTGATTTTTATCTGCAGCTAAGTTATCTGTAGTAAGTCCAATACGACGTAATTTTGGTACAAAAATAATGGTGTTCTTGAAATTTTAATTTATTTCAGAATTATAATTTTTTAAGATTTCAATAACAAAACGATATCGTTTTGAAAATAAATGCAGATAATTTATCTGCATTAACTACATAAATATTTTTTTCCTTTCTATTATAATAAAATAAAACTAGTTATTGTCTTCTTGAGGTATACTGCAGAATCCATAGACAAAAATACAAAGAAAGGGTTAAAATAGAAGGAGAAGGCGCGAAAATTCAAAAAATAAAACCGAGATTTTCTAATTGAGTTAAAGGCACTTTGCAGGCAGAAGATGGAGGGTCCGCGTGTGTGGTTTCTTATATATAAAAACTTTCACTAGCTGGTTCCACTTATATTTCAAATTGTACAAAGGTCCTACTTCTTTAATAGGTTCTGAGCTCAGAAACCACTCAAAAGTTTGTGACACTACGACAAACATGGGGCTTTTTTGTTTCAATTTTCACTTGGCAAGTAAAGGGACAACTTGCTTTCCGACCTTAGGAGGTCATAATTAAAATGAACGCTTGAAGAAACAGCAAGTTCCACCACATCTATAATGATCTATACCATTCTGACAGATAAGATTCATGTGCGTATGTGTATTCACTAAGTTTATTTCCCTAATCTCATAATTTGTTCCCAAAACTAGTTGTGCCTTTAGAGATATTGACAGGATAACCAATCTGCTTAAGCCAAGATGCACATCTTAATTGAAGGTCCCGTGCAACCATGCACAGTTGAAGGGACAACTCAGTGTTAACGTTACGTTTAATTCATCCTTGTTCATTCACTTTAACCCATTTTCCAAAAAGAAAAAAGCTTTGGTTCTTTTCTAATACCATAACATACCAAAGGGGTTCCAAGTGTCTAGACCAACTCCATGAGTTCATTCCATCAATAAACAGTAGCAACTATCACGTCCTTGCATGTGTAGGGTTGTTACTTGTTATTGGTAGGTGCGGGTGATATTGTTCAATTGGTATGAAATCCAGGTTTCTTCCCTCTTCCTTGTATATATCCGTTTCCTTGTAATTAAAAGAATAATAAAAAAAAAAACAACTTTCAACAAACATTTTAAAGCGAAATGTAATATCCCAAGCGCTGACGAGGGAGGGGAATGCGCCGGTGCGAAAGGGCATGGATAATGAGCGGCTCCTGGCAAGCTTCCAGCGATGGGGTGCATGAATGAATCGAATCAACACCCGAAAGAGAGGAATTCCAAAAACTATGCTGGTATGGGATGATATTGTTGGGAATAACTTATAAGAATTAATTTGTACTACCTATATTAACAAGATGCATCTACTTTTTGGTAGCCCATAACGGAAAAACTCCATAATTAAGCGTGCTTGACTTGGAGCAATTCTGGGATGTGTGACCTCCTGGAAAGTTTTCCCAGGAAGTGTGCGAGTGAGGACAAAGCACACTCTAAAAAAAAAAAAAGAAAGAAAAACAACTTTCAACAAACATTTTAAAGCTAAATTATTTGGCAAATTAGGTTGCATAAAATTGTACATTCAATTCAAGTAATCCTCTTAAATATTATAGTGCTGCCTTGGGTTCAAACTATATAATCAATACAAACATTTTGTAATATAAGAAACACTAGACTTCTGAATAGCTAATAGAGCATCTACAGGAAAGATCTAGATAAAAGAAAAAGCACCACATATTAGGGAGAAACTAAATTATGTCCACTATGTCACAAGAAACTTGACAAGAGAAAAAAAGTCCACAATGTGTGATACTTGTCTTGGCTTCTCCACAGTCTCAGCAGCAAAAATATATACACAGCAAATCCTGCCAAGGGAGAAAAAAAATAGTCAACATAGAGAAACCGACAAATGGAATATGTATACGGGATTAGATGTACTAATGTAGATTATATTTTTCTACACTTCAATCAAGTGTTCGGTAGGTGGAACAGCCTAATCAAAAAGCTAGATTCATTTAACTGAGCAAACTACTATTTATGTTTCGCCAGATGTTGGAAGTTGAAAGCCAAAGCCCAATACTTCAAGAATATAAGATGACATATATATGTACCATGGAATCACACTGACACTTTTGCTGTCATACAAATGCATATTTGTATATACAAGAAACTCTATAGAATGCTTTCTGAGGTCATACCTCGTAGAAAAAAATAGTATAAAAAAGCTCAACAAACATTTGATTATGTTTAATTTAGACATAAAAAGATTCCACACGAAAGTGCTGTACTTAACTACTATTTCGAAAGATTAACCTGTCAGGCGAAGTTTCCTGATTGGTTTTATAACAACATCACATATGTTATATATGATAATAAACATAGTTGACAGTAAAATTCTGCAGAATACATAAATTTGGCAATGTGTTGAATGCAATGAGAACTGAGTACTAAACTAAGATAGAAAATTGATAATATATCTATACATGTACCTTAAAATGGTTAATATACTTCAAGATATTCTCATTTTGCTAGATTTTTTCTGTGACTGGTGAAAAATAAAGATTAACCACATCAAACCCTGCGATTGACCAATCCCCTGAGACGCTGGTAAGATTCAAGCCTCTGTAACTTCATTTGATTATTGAAATTTCTGATGAATGCTTCTGCCCTGTGATACAATTCCTCTGGACTGATGGACTTTTCCCTCCTCAACGATGCTCTATCGTTGAAAGTTTCAGACTTTTTGAGCTCCTTTTGAGCCCAAGCCACAGGGTCATCATCACCCTCACCTTTGTCATGGAATGGTTCTGCCTTTGCAATCCTTGCACTCCATGTGTCACTCTTCTTCAGCTGTGGCTTCATCGTTTTCCCCTGTCCCTCCATTATGGCCCTCCACGTTGCTTCCAGTGTGTCATCACCCTTGTCACCGGAATCCGGCGAGAAATAGTCGTTGGTGCATTTTTCCGGTGATGGGTCAGTGATGAATTTGTTGCAGGACAAACCAGAGTCTTTAACTTCTCCCTTTTCTTCTTCTTCTTCTTCTTCTTCTACTTCTACTTCTTGTTCAACCTCTTTTTCTTCTTCCTTGGACTCATTGGTTTGATTTTCTTGCTCGGTTGAGTGGGTGGTGGTTGTATGCTTAAGATCAGAGGGTGCATATGAATCAGAAAAGGATATGGGGTTATTTCTTTTGTGGTTAAAGTTGGAGGAAGCTACAATGGTGATGATGATGAAGTTGACTATGATATAAACGAATGGTAGTGTTAACCAGCTTCTTGCTGAGACCCAAAGGCGAGGAAGAGTTGAGAGAACAAGGTGGAATGTGTATGGGACTATTGCCACTTTCAACAAAATAAGAGTGGTGATAACCCCCATGGACATAAGCACAAGCTTTGAAGCCCATATAGCTGTTTCAAATCTGTTTGATTTTAGAGAAGATGGGTTTTGAAAAAGATCCATCATTGACAAATTGTAACACTACTAACAACTCTTCACAACCCCCAGAACTAAACAAGAAAAAAAAAAGTACTTTTCTGCTAAAAGCTGTTTGGCAAATGAGAAGAATAACACCCAGAAATTAAAAGTTTGGGGGGAGGAGTTTAGCTACTAGGAAATAACCAAGCATCAGTTTTTCATAAGAATTAGAAGAGAAAGAAGCTTTAGAAACTGAGGTGTGAATATCAAAATAGATATCTGAAACATCTGAAAGTTTCATCAGGATGTTAAGAAGGGGTTGCAGAAGCAAGGTTTAAGATGGATTATTGAGGATCCTTGAGCATGAAATAGAAAGAAAAAGGGACAGAAAGAAAGTAAGTGAAGAAACTGAATACAATGTATAGAGAGATCTAGAATCTCAGGCCTCTCTATAATACAAAGAATGAAAGAAAGCCTTTTAAAGAAAGAGAGATTTCAAAGTTTCACAGTCTCAGGTGGTGCTGTTAGCTGCAGAAACAACAAAAATTCCATTAGTACAGGGTAGGGTGGCTGGTTATAGAATAGAGGACCACAAGAGTCAAGATGGGATTTAAATGAAGAACTAAGAGGCTCTCTTCTTACACATAAACTGTTGT
This sequence comes from Gastrolobium villosum, assembly GCA_032173675.1. Classification (NCBI taxonomy): domain Eukaryota; kingdom Viridiplantae; phylum Streptophyta; class Magnoliopsida; order Fabales; family Fabaceae; genus Gastrolobium; species Gastrolobium villosum. Next base: position 146,428 of record JAVKPL010007898.1, on the reverse strand, counting down.
AACCAAGACAGTTTTTGATGAATTTCCCACCGTCGGATGATGCTTCAGAATAGTTTATGAGTTTTAAGGACTACATAAATTTTGCACCCTCATCTTCATTTTGTTACTATTGTAGATGATGATAAAGATAGACATACCATTTTTTTTTTCCTGAAATTGTTTGGATATTCTTTATGGAAAAGTCAAGCAAAAGTAAACGGTTGAATTCGAGTGGAAATTATACAATTAGTTAATCAACTATAATTATTTTAGTTGTTAGAATGGTTTAGTTTTTTTAAAGAATTCTAACCAATGTTTGGAGGTGATAATACCAACTTTCGGCACCACTAAGCTAAAGCTTCGAAACTAACCATAAGGGACTAAGGGTACATGCTTTGCATATAAACATAAAAGTATCATATCTATGTCAATTTATCGCTAGATTCTGGATTGTTCTTTCTTGCACCGGTAATGCTATTAGTAATGCTAGTTTCAGGCACCTCATCTTTTAAGAACTTGTACAATTATCCATGTGATTTCATATAATTTAAAAGAAAATTGTTCACCCAAACTCCCACCAAATCACTCATAAATATATGTAAAAAAATTGTTCATGTAAAAGTTTTTCAATTAATATTATTATGGGTTTTATTATTCTTCTTTTACATAAGATGATTATCTTATATTGTAGAGAGAAAATGAAGTGGGTCCCACCATTACAAAAAAAGAAAAAATGTGATGTGCAAAAATCGAAATGAGAGAGTAAGAGATAAAAAGAGAGCTTAACTGTCCACTTTATATACCACAGCAATGGTTTTTCTTTATTTTATTCGCTGAATAATATTTATTTATTTATTTTTTTTTATTTATTTTCATTTTCTCTAATTCCATACACCACTAGCTGATATGAAAAAAGCACAAGGGGCAAAACCACAAAAGATTCTTTAAGATGTCAGGCAATTAATATTCTATTTTTATTACTGAATTTTTCCATAATCGGGTATAAAGTTGGTTCCACCATAAGCTGGCCAATTAAGTTGAGCCTTTAGCTGAGCTGAACACTGTCTGGGAGTGTGTGTATAAATAAGGTGGGGAATGATATTCATGCGCTGTTGATATCAGCATGCATATACAACCTTGACATATGAAAATGTTTCCACAAAGTCATATAAAATTAAAAAAGTAGTTTTGATAATTTTCTCAGAAGTTAAAAAAATAACTCCTCAATTTTTTTTAAATGTTATATTTTAAATATAATTTTTTCAAAAAATGATCTAAATCTAGCTTTATTTATACTCTTATAATAATTTTCACGCCTTAAGTTGTTTTAATTGTCCCTATGAAATTATAAGGCTTGTTAATATCTCCTAAACATTTTCTTATCTTTTTTTTTTTTAAAAAAAAAATTGTGGATGTTGCTCGTGGGAGGCAGGGGAGACTAGAGGAAATAGTAACTGTATTTTCACTAAGGATAAACACTTAATTAGGTAATAATTTATTTAAAAAAAATTATTTTCGATTTGTGATCTACCTTATAAAGTGCATCTAGATAAGAGGACAGAGCGACAATCCTAAGAGATATTAGGTTGCAAGTTGCAACACGCGTGCAATGTAATCTCTAGCATTTATATATTTAGAAATTGGTCAAAAATTTGGGTAAGAAAAATGAAAAGCATAGTTCACTATATTGGAGCTGTATAATAGTATTTTGTTGCTAGTTGAGTGAGTGGTGGCATCTGGCATGGGGTCAATTGTCTTACCCCAGGGAACCAGCCACCTACCGACACACCCCAGCTGCTAATAACGCCCCTCTCTCTCTCTCTCTCAAGCTTAAATGTCTAATAATCATAACTACAACAACACTTTTCTTCAAGCCGGGTTTTCAAAATTGAGCTACAACCTTCGTCTTTACCGTGAAACAGTTTAATAATGCTTTTGTTTTTTTGGTGAAATAATGTTTTTGTTTTTAAAGTTAAGTTCCGCCACCATATAATATTGGAAAAAATGTGTATCATTTTAAAAGATATAAAGTTATATCATTTTAAATGAAAGAAAGAGATAGATAAAGTAGGAGAGAATGGACAAAAAAATATAAAGTGTGTAGGAAAATTTTTATGGTGAGTTAAATGATAATGATAAACCCTTTATTTTTAAAGCAAACACTCTTCCCAAAAATATTTATCAAAATATAATTGCTTTTATCAGTTCTAACTTCTATGCAATCTTATTAAAACCTGCTCGGTGATTGACCCGGTTGAGGTACTGGATCACTGGTTCAACTGCATGACCCGGTGATTATATTTAAATCTATAATTTATATTAAAAGAATTATAAACATACTCAAATAATTATATATATATATATATATATATATATATATATATATATATAAATTCTAAATATTTAATATAAAAAATAAAAAATTATTCATTATTATCCAATAAAGTATCAAACAAACATATAATGTTTGTGATATTGGTGTTTCAGGTTCATCAAACGACATCTCTAACTATAAATCAAACCAAAACTTTCTACATAATGCATAACTGAGATAATATTAGTATTGTAGATACATAACTTATGTAGTCAATAAATAACAGATCACAAAAATATGTTAATTATGATTTTTTTTTGGAAAACTTTTTTTTTTGAAAATATTTTTTTTAGAACCCGGGTCAGGTCACCGATTAACCAGCCTGGGTCACACCGGGTCTGGTGCTTGGTCGGTCCAATGTGATAACCGGACAGGTGAGATGATCGGTTCACCGGATTTTCGGGTCGACTCGGCTGGTTCGGTCTGATTTTCACAACATTGGCTCTACGTCTGAATAACTTTTTGCAACTAAATAGTTATGTTACAAACTTTTTATTTACAAATTTTACTATATCTTATCAGTTAGACATAGTGTAGTAGCTTGTAAGTTTATGAAAGAAAAATTGTCAATATAATCATTCTCATAATGGAAAATCTAAAGATATTTTTTTTGGGTGATTCTAAAGAGTTAATATTTAGGAACTCTCTAACTAATTATAAACTGAAGAAACAAAGAAAAATATGTACAGAGCTAAGAACGAAATCTACTGATAGGACGGCAGAAAAAGTTTAATAGAGAAACTCCATATTATCACAAATATCTCTATATCAATCATCACTCATTTTGACAAATTCTTTAACTAGAGAAGACTGATTTATAAATATCGAGGCTTTGAAGCTTATTGATGTATAGTAGTACTGTTTGATAAGTACTTAAAACTAAAACTAAATATTGCATAGAGTAGAATTGGATCTAAATCCAAATGGTGAGGACAACTTACCCTTTAAAAAAGGTCTCCCTGATTAGTTTGATTGTAAACTTAGTCATTCAGAGTTGAAATAAAATATCTTCAATCATTGGTGAAAAAGGAAAAGAACATAACTTGTCAAAAGCCTCGTTATGCTCGCTTCACGGGATTCTATTTTAATGTTTTACGCATAATAAATTAAACTGCGTTCAATGATTTAACTATGCATTAGAATGTTCTATTTGGTCTATAATGTTTTTCAAATATGGCTAGGAATCTATAGGGCTGCATATAAGAAATCAAGATTAGTTAGGTGCGTCAGAACGTGCATTGTTTGGTAAAAATATGTAATTTAAGAATTGGGTAATCCTATCGAGAAAGTCCGGAAAGATATAGTAAAAAAATGAGTATTATTCAGGGCTTGGGGAATTATATATCATCAAAATGTTAAAACTACTTTATCTTAAGTTACTACAGTTCGAAAGAAAACAAGGCCACCTTAGTAGAATTTAATGATTAGGGTTATGTTTGTTACATTATACAGGATAAAGCTTTTAATTGTATAAAATAAGTTATACACTATATAATATTTGTTATTCAATGTTTGATGCATCATACATGATAATAGTGGATTAAGAGTGAGACAGGATGGTGATTGAGGGAGGAAAATACCACAACAAAGACAAAGGTTAATATGGGATTAGAGTTTTATATATTCTTTTTTAACCTTATACAAAATAATCATATCGAGCATTATCAGGCCACCTAATAAGTTTATTCTATAATCATTGGATAAAATTGGGTGGACTAATACTTTTATCCTACCATATGCTATACCAAACTTATGATAAAAATATACCATATAGTATAAATATACAATCATGCATTTTTTCCATTTACCAAATAGGGCCTAAAATTAAGAAATTAGATAATATTAACAGCGATAGCCTTTTTAAATAATAATTAAAAAAATGATGAAGTGTACAGGTCAAAGTGTCAAAATAAAGAGCTTAAGGGCTTGTTTGGTGGACAGGATAGGATAAGGGTATGATATGATATGAGGCTGATAAAGGTAGGATATGATATGGGACTGATAAGCCGATATCATGTCCTGTGTTTGATTAGCACCTGATTAGCAATCTGATAAGATTATGTAGAAGGAGAAATGAGAAAGAAAAAACAAAATATAATGCAATTAATAAATATAAATATATTGGGTAGCGTGAGGATATATTGGGTATTTAATATTAATATCATATCCTATTGAATCCTAACCTAGCTTCCCCAACAGGATAAGAAATCATGTATTGGATAGGATAAAATGTGACAATAGAATAAGCTAATCATATCTTATTGACCCACCAAGCAAAAGATAAAAGTAAGATATGATAAGTTATCATATCCTATCCTCTTTATCAGATACTCCAAAAATGCCCCAAGGGTTTGATAGAAGAGTAAAAACAGAGATATATCCTGTTTCTTAGCATGAATTCACTCATTCTCTTTCCTTGCTATCTACTAGTTAATGTCTATATCAATCGAAGCACAAACAAAAAAAGAAATAAGCTTCTGAAGAATAGATGATTTGCATTTCTTGCTTCTTTTTACATCTCTTGAAATTCCTTCTTTTAGAGTGTCTTACACTCTTACGAGGATTCTTGAACAATTAGTCCTTACCGTGACTTCAATTCTTGGAAAGTACACAAGTTTTATGCATATTTCTAGTTCATTTTGAGGTAAGTGCTCCCAAACGCCAACTGATTGCCCACGCGTTCCTAATTTTTATCCATTTTATAAATTTTAAGTTTGGATCTCCAAAACGTACTGTATCCAAATTGTGTCAATAGTTAGCAACTTTTTAAGACATGAACTAACACTTAACACTTGCACACATTATTGAACACAATCAATTTAATCTTGTCAACCATTCAGCTATAATTAAAGATGAAATCGAAGTTTACCAAGAGAAAATAAAATGAAATCGATAACTAAAAATCATCTACGATCAACGGTCAAATATCTTTTAAACCCAATGGGGTAGCTCAATTGGCTACACAAGTTAAGTAAGTGGGGAGAGAATCCGAGTGGCGGAGTCGGCCTCTCAACCCAGGTAGAGTTAAGGAGAATTTAGCTGGTGTCAATTACTAAAACGTGGAAGGTTATTTAGCCACGTTAAAACATGACTAATTTTCGAAAATAAGCTAGGGCCAAGACACTCCCTCCACCCAACGTGGCTCCGCCACTGGTTTGATTCTTACCAAATACATATTTAGGAAATGTCAAATAGCTTTAATTATGATTGAGTCCTGACTCAGGATTAAATCCCCTAACCGACTCAAAGAATTTAAACTTGTGGGGATATCGGGAGCTGACTCTCCTTGAAGAGATAATTATGGTCGGTATATCAAATATATATATATATATATATATATATATATGGGATAAATAAGATCTCTGTTGTAGGGAAAATAATTTGGTTATGTTAAGATAAGACAAAACAAAATCATTTTCAAAGTGTCTTATCATAGTTTTTTATTATTATTATTTTTTGTCTTTTAGTGTTGCATGACATCATGTAACATGATAAAATAAAGACCCATATATATACCAACACCAAGCATACTAGTCATTTGTCAAATCAATTTCAAATTCTAACCAACATCAGTATAAATGTGAGGCTCAAGAAAGTCATGATATCAAATTCACACACAAAGCTAGTATTGTCATAAAACATTAGAAATAAAACGGAACTAACCAAACATAAAACCACATTGCTTAACTACATGTAAATAAACATTTTGCAGTCTCCTTTATGTGTACTTTTGTCATAGATTTTATAATTCATCATTAATGGTATACTCTTTAGTAAAAGACGAAAGAATAGTTCGCTGTGCTCACCACACGGCTCCGTAGAATACTATATACTCTATATAAAAGTTAAGATGTACTATTGTCCGAAAGAAAACAAGGCCAACTTCTTAAAGATTCCATAGGTATACTAAACTGCATAAAGTAGGCAATTATTAAGCCTATCTTATTAACCAAGTACTTTTGGTGTGTTGGCTTTCACTACTCTTCAATTCTAGATATGAAAATTTAATTATCTTCCCAAATTTTAATGAACAGAAGAAGCCATATTGATCCCAATGATTGGACCTGCTGTAATTAATTCATACCTCCAAATCTCCAATGAATGTTTTATCTTCTTGATGTTCCCCAGAATGGTCTTGATTCACATAATAATACTATTTGTGATATACATGGAGTAGCATTTGAGAAAGTGCACTATCCCTAGGGGAAAAAAAAGTATTGTGGGCAAGAATCATAGCAAGGCAAGGATCATATCATGATGAAAATTGAAAAGAGGGCCACAAAATTTTTAGTGACCAAAGTACTTAGCTTGGCAGAAAAGCGTGTGACATCCTGCAAGTTAAATGGGCAAGAACAATCCCAAAGTTTTAAGGGACCCATCAAAATATATATATTTTTTACTTCCTGTTTGTCTCTATAGGACCCTCTTAAAATTCAAAACAACCCCTCTTCTTCGGGAACAATGATCAAAGTACCACTGTTCACTAATTTTTTTACCTAAATGTCACGCGAACAGTCTTATTTTCCAATTTGTCACGGGAGCAAGTTCGCTACCCGATGTAGCGAACTCGGTTTGCTGACGTGTCGTATTTCTAGTTGATAACAAGTACTAAAGTTAAAAAAGTAAAAATAAGTCCACTAGAAACGTGACACGTCAGCAAACCGAATTCGTTACACCGGGTAGCGAACTTGCCCCCGTAACAGATTGAGAAATAAGACTGTTCGCGTGGCATTTAGGTAAAAAAGTTGGTGAAGAGTAGCACTTTGGTCATTATTCCTCTTCTTCATCGTACACTATAGCATGAATAAAGAAAAACAAACTACTCACAAAGAAGTTGATGAAAGATAATTGAAAGAGGCCGAACGCCGCCTGGTGGAGACCCACCAATATCATGTAGCTAACAACAACTCCATTGCCACAAACCTAGCTAGCCCCCTTATACAATGTGACCTCAATGTCCCCATCCTTAGGCTTCAAGACTACCCACATTAAAGGTGCTATCAAATTCCATTGCTTACAGCTAACTAAGCCAACAAAAGGAAAGATGATGATGACATTTTTGCATTTATTTTTTTATATAATTTTAATTTATTCTAGCATTAGTTCAATTCTTTAACAAAAAATTTATATGCTTAAGTTTTAGGTGTTGCATTTTCTCTTGCTACATGAATGAATAATTGTCTCCCACTCAATCAAGTGGGTTCATTGATTTAAAAAAATAATAGATAAAGTGACTAGCACATATTTCAATTTCTCTATAAGAGAAAAAAAAATTCTGTAACAGCAAACTTATATGGGTCCATTTTTTTTTGTTGCTGTAGAACTTTTTCTAGTGCAGCAGACACAGAAAAGTGAGACCCTATCATTCTTTTTTAGAAAAAAGGATCCAGCGGTGTATTTTAGCTTTTTTATGTGTTGCTGCATAAGTTTTTTTTTTTCTTTTGCAACGACAGTAGAAGTATATATATATATATATATGAGAAAATTTTGTTTTCCTATAACAGTCAAATTTAAATTTGTCACATTTTTTTGCTGTTAGATAAAAAAAGATCAATGATGTCACATGCTAACAAATCAGAGTCGTTGATCTTTTTTGATCTAATGGCTCTGGTGTGTCAAATTTCAAATTTTTTTGCAAGGACAACATATATATATATATATATATATATATATATATACGAGGATAACATTTCTCTAGCTACTTAAGATATATTTAATGTCAAGTCACCCCTTATAATTACGTACTCTGCAGAATACATAGTTATAATATTAAAGTTTTTTTTTTTTCTCTTCAGAAACTTGTTATAAAAAGGTGGTTGGAAAAAAATAAAAATAACTTTAATATTATAACTATATATTCTCCGGACGTATACATAATTTTAATATTATAACTATATATTTCTCAGATTACATAGTTATAAAAAGGTGGTTGGAGAATTTACCAAAAAAAAAAAGGTGGTTGGAGAAAAAAAATTTCATACACACACATATATATATATCAAGATTATTTTCCACTAACATAATTTATGCTATAATCTTGTCTATTAATTCTATTTATATCTAATGGCTCTGATTTATTAAATATGTGAATAGTTAGAGACAAACAAATCAATAACCATTATTTGATATAAAATTTCTTATTCTTATTTAATTTGAGAATAATCTGCTCCTATGTATATTATTTTTTATAAAGAATTTTTTTCTTAAACATATTTTTATATAGAATTTTGATATAAAAGAGTTACATGAACGAGAAATAATTAATCATTTCCTGGTTAGCGTCGTATTATATGCCCTGATAAAGGTACTAAGGGAAACAGCTTACAAAAATAAAAAGGTACTAAGGGAAACAGGATCATAGCTGTTTCAGTTGACCCTTAAAAACTATCCTTGTTCCTAACTAGCTACACTTGTTAAATTAGCATGGTCTTTAACTTTAGTAGAAGATCTTTGGTTTAGCCGTATGTTTAGGCCTCCTATGTGAGGTGATCTATAATAGATTTATATCCTTGCAGGGCCAGATGAAGAAAGTAACCATATTCAGGACTTCATTGTTAGGAAAGAAAGAGACAATGACTCATAAGGGGAAAAAAAAGTCTTATTAAACTTAACACCATTTTACACAAACTAAAAAGTCTTCTTCTTTCACCAAAAAAAAAGTCTATATATATATATATATTATATATATAAATATATATATATAAATATATAAATATATATATATATATATATATATATATATATATATATAGATCCTTTGACACCAGTGTCAAATTTAAAATTTGACACCTTATCTGATAGTCATTAGATAAAAAAAGATCAACGACTCTGATTTGTAAGCATGTGACACCATTGATCTTTTTTGATTTAATGACTCTCAGATGAGGTGTCAAATTTCAAAATTGATACCAGTGTCAAAGGATCATACCTTATATATATAAATATAATATATATATATATATATATATATATATATATATATGGGAAAAGTATTTCTACAGCCACTTTAGATAAGATTATCTACAGCTAGTCCTTTATAACTAAGTATGTTATAACAATAAAGCTGTTTTTTTTTCTTTCCTCAGACATTGTCGGCTGAATGGCGGAGAGAGAAAATAAAAATTTTAATGTATGACCAGTCATACTTAGTTAAAAAGGGTAGCTGTATATATATATATATATATATATATATATATATATATATATATGGGATAACTTTATCTCTGTGTACTAAATCATAACCATTCAAAGGTGAATCAATTAATATAAGAAAATAAATAAACAAAATGACGTAATTTTAAAGAGGAGAGAGATAAATATATATCTTAAATTGCTTGAGAAATATTTTTCTTATATATATATATATATATATATATATATATATATGGCTTATCGTTTCTCAAGTTGCTTATATATGATAACTTTATCTCTGTCCACTATTATCATAACCGTACAAAGATGGATCAATGGTGATAAAAGAAGAGAGAGAAAAGGAAATCATAATCATTCAAAGGTGAATAAATAAATATTAGGAAATAAATAAACAAAATGACGTAATTTTGAGCCGGCCAAAGATAAATATATCTCAAGCAACTTGAGAAATATTTTTCTCATATATATTAGCTACTGTTGTAGACCTGTATAAGGCCCATATATTAGTTATTGTTGTAGACCCGTATAAGGCCCATATATTAGTTATTGTTGTAGACCCATATAAGGCCCATATATTTGAAAGGCCCAACAAAGGATGGACTGTTGAACAACATACAGATAGCATATCGGGCCCAAGGGAAGAAGGTCCAAATGGTTCAAACTTTAAGTGAGCACTATAAATATGAGCTAAAGATCACAGGTATGGACTAATCTGTTTTACTATTATCACGCAATCATAGTGCAGACACACCACCTCCATTTTGACTAAGGCCTCATAAATATGTAGCACCGATACTGACACGGGACACGAGATACGATACGACACTCCGACATGTTAATTCTAAAAAATATTATCTTTCGACACGTTAGGACACGTTTTGATATTAAATATTACTTTTAATTTATGTAAAGTATATGATATTTAATATATATATATATATATATATATATATATATATATATATATATATATCGATTTTGCAAAGAAATATAAGATATCTAAAATATTTATATTAAACTCAATAAAATTATAATTGTAATTCAACGAATTTAATAATTGGAACTAAAAACGCAACGCAACGTAACCTTTGAATCTTTTTTTGAAGCACTATAAATCGGATGTTGGAGACCACCTGTATTGACTAATCTCTCTATACTATTATTACGCAATCAAAATGCACACATACACACCCAGTTTTGTTTCATAACTCATAATTGTATACAATGATTTGCTACTCGCAAGATATCTAATTCATAGGTATCCACATAAAACACAAGATCTGATATTGATCCACTAACCCTCGACTTCTCTATCATAGTGACACAACAGTTATAATCATGGTTTCCAATCTATTTAATTTGGTCACAAATTTTTTATTTGTTATCTGTTTATCATGACCTAATTGTTCAGTGTATTCATCCAGAAAGGTCATTGTTTCCCATTGATATTGTAATAAAACACAATAAGAAAAATAAATTTCAAAGAACATTATATACGCCCGGTCGTTATTATTTGGGTTAAAGCCAAACGACAAAAAGCCATTTTTCTCGGTTTCTAAAAGCAAAAAATTTCCACTAACACATGCAATCAATAAATAGATTCTCAAAGTGGATCCGAATATATACATGAGTGGGCCAAAGCCAACCACTTACCATTGTGGATTCATGCCTTAAGTTCAACGTTTACGATTTAAAACAATTTGTTTTTCATTTTTCAAATATCCAATGCATAATATAGTTTGGTTATATTTACAGTTGGAAGACCCCAGAATAATCAATCATTGACCATTCTAATTTTACCTAATTCTACATTGATTGAACGTTTGGTACCTGAATTGCTTCTTGAAGCGGAAGCTAGAAATGTCATTTTCCTTTATCAGTTTTTGGGCCGGGACGTGCAACTTTATTCTTACCGTACTTCCTCAATCCTAAGGAAAATTTCCTCCTTGGTTATTTGGAAAAAAAAAAATTTGTTAAAAAGAAAAATATAAAAGAAATACCCATGATGGTCAAAGATCAATTGCATAATTAATAATTATTTATTCAAGTGATAAAGAGTTTGTTAGAATTTTATATAGGTATGAAAATATTCAAACCAAACTAATTGAATACATATCAGTGTTATTAAAATCGGTCTGATCCAGATTCAGTTGATCGAGAACCAATTCAATGATCGGTCATGCATATAAACCAGTCAAGAATAGCTGAAGCAGTCATATTCCACCACAATTTCACTTAATTTGGGGATTGAAATTTGGCATCTAGGGGAAAGAAAGTATGCTAACCACTAAGTCAGATCATTTTGGTTGTTATATTATTTCTATTTGTATATTTATTATAGCGTTTATTTGTTCTCCAATCAATATAGATAAATTATTTATATTGAATCCAAAACAATGTCGTTTTGGGACAAAAATCAAAGAATTTTTTTAATTATAATTTATTTCATAATTATAATAGTGCTTCTCATTATAATTTTTTAACCCAAAATAATATCATTTTGAAAGCAAATATAAATAACTTATCTTTACATATATCTTTATATAAATTTATTTTTATATAAATTTAATTTACTAATGATCCACTCGTTGATGCACTCGTAACGCGATCATCAGTTACTAATCCGAATTTAATAATATTGGTAGAGATGAACCAATTCAAGGTAAAAAAAAAAATATCAATGGAGAAACATTAGCCTAAGGAATTGCGTATAATTGAAGAGCATATACATGTATCCCAAGGTTTGAGAGTTGGGTGGGCTTCTATCTTTACCTAATGTCACCTTAAATTCAAACTTTCTCGGTATTAATATAGGTCTTCTAACACATCGCTTTCAAAGTCTACATATATTATATTCACAACTGTGATCCCTTCTATTCTCAAACTGTTGCTTTTTCTTTGTAACACCTGTCACATTACCGGCGAAGGTATTGGTGTGTACCCATTTCATGATATGTTGCTTAATTTAATGGAAAAAGGGCAATAGATAGTTCCCGGAAGCACCTAAAAAATTGGGAAAACATCTCCAAAATATAACTGAAAGGGACAAATATAAAGAAACAAAAGAAATGGGACGAAAAAGGTTAGGGGCATCTTCTTATTATTCTGAATTGTTGGCCTCAAACATCCCCATCACAATTTTACATAAGACAGAAGGGTATGGATATATGAGTATCAAAAGTGAATTTTCCATCCAATAAATCATCAAATTTGCACATGACATTGTCGGTTTTGATGTCAATAGTTGATTTATATATATATATATTTAATGAAAGCTTAGTACTAGCTAACACACATGCCCCTCTTCTAACCTCATTAATTAAGAACTAAAAGAATTGAATATTTCTATCTTATTGTCCAAGGAAATTGCAAAGAACCTGCACGACCCTTTTTTTTTTTGGGTTCCTTCAAGCTCTATACATTGGATCATATGGCTAATTTGCATAATGCATGTAAACTTGACCAAATACCTTTATCATTGACGTGCTGAATGAGAATTTTGTTGAGTATGTTATATCCACTTAATTATGTGCACATGGGTCCTATGAATAGTTGATATGTCACATTGATAACGATATTGAAATGTATGGATTTGAATTTGATTGCAACCGTGCCTCACTTGACACACAATCAGGTCAAAGTTCAAACCATCATAGTTTTGAAATATTCAAATTGGTTCTGCTTGTAAAAACATTTGCTTCAAATATCATATCATTATTTTGTGACTCATTTTAAAGAATGGAAAATACATGGAAATTGGAACCAATGCTCGTATCTTCGACCGTATAATTGTGGTCCTACGGTTCCATTATGTTACTAATAAAATGTTCAAGTTGTGGATTAGCTTGGTGGCCCTCATCTCTGAAAAGACAAGAAAAACAATTAAGTAATTAGGATAAGTACAATTTGGTTTAGCTTTTAATTGAGTGTGACTATTTTTTTTATATAAAAACATAACTATTCAATTATTTCAAAAAATTGGGCTTGAGATGTGTGTCCTTAAGGATTAAATTATTATTTTTCAGTAAGTTATCATAATTACTTTTAAAATAAAATATTTTTAAATTATGGCTCTCTGTAACCATTTTATTCAATCCACAATGTTGCAGCAAAAACATACTTCTTACACATACATTATATATACATCAATCTACCTAAAGAACCATTTGTTTTTAGTAAATCTATCCAAAGTACCATCTCTCTCCAGGAAGGGTTTAAAGCCTTAATTCTGAACCCACCCTGAATCGGAGTTGTTGCGAAGCAATGAACCGATTGGAATATTTTCAAAAATAAAAAAATACTGTGTAGGCTTTCCCTAAAATTTGTACCGTGTCGTGAGGTTGAAATAGGACAATTTTCCAATCTCCTAAACTTTTATGTGCCCAAAAATATCTAGCTGACTAGCTACTTCTATTTTAACAATAAAGGCAATGATAATGCAATCGAATGGATTCCATGATTAAGCAGGCAGTAATAGATTCGATAATAGAGAAATTCATTAGCGTATAGATAAGTTTTATTACTATTAACTATATCAATTAATCATCCATCATCATTATATATTAAATAATTACATAAATATTAATAATTATTTTATATTCAAAATAATAATGTATCAATTGTTAATTGATTTAGCATATATATATATATATATATATATATATATATATATATAAACAAGATCTACATGATCCTTTTTTTTGTAATGGATATAATATTAAAAAAGGGCAGAAGATAAAAAAAAAACAAGCAGACATGAAATTATGAAAAGTTCATCCTTGGATGATTATTGATACATTGTACTTGTCTAGTTGTCTCTTGGACTTAAAATATTGTGTTAGAATTAAATTAGTTCAGATTTTTGTAATAATTGAAATGGTTTAGCTTTTATGCATTGTAAATTTTAAATTTTATATATTATTATCGAATCATGTATTATTACATCTAGTCAATTTTTTTATAACAATATATAATTAAATAGTGGAAAACTCCGAGAATTAATCAAAATTAATTGATACTTCGTATTCAAGTATCAAATAAAAAGATAGGATGCTTCCTATTTTTGCCCTGTCTGCTTGCCCCCTCACAATGCTAGCACATAGGTAGCTATATCTTCCTTACAACAAAAAATCCTGTAGGATCACCTCATAGAGCAACTATTTCACTAAATTTCATAACAAGATTTATTAATTTGGAAATTAAGATTCATTCCAGTGAAAAATATAGAAGTCCAAAGCTCACAATACCTAATTTAATGGAATTATAAGTTGACCACTTTTACGTCAATGATTCATTAAGTTCGAACTGTCACCTTCTTAAAACTCCAATTTAGATTCATTCGATTTAAAACATAAAGTTCAAAAGATTAATAATGCCAAATTTTTTGACAGAATTATAAGGAATTTGACCAATTTTAATTGTTGATTTATCAAATTCGAACTTTAGCTTCTTCAAACTCCTAAACATGATATCTATAAAGGGAAAACTTCAAAAATCCTCCTTTTCCTCAAAATCACTTAACCTCCTCCCCGACATTTTTTAATCATTTATCTCTACTTAAAATTTCTTTATCACCCCCCTAATTTGATTTTTCATCAAAAAATTTGTTAACATGGTTAAATTTTTTAAAATGTACCAAAATTACCCTTAATAGAAAAAAGAAAAACATAATTTCCTCACAAACACAATTTTAGACAAACTCGCGTAAGCAAGACATGAATGTAAATCAACGATTAAATCCTACCCCTATAGAGCAGTTACCAATTCAAAATGACGATCTAAATAAAAGCAAGGCCAGTTATACTTCAACAATTGAATTCGAATAAGAGGAAACACAATACTTCTTTTATTCTACACTCCCAGCAAACAAAAGTATACAGGAATCCAATCTGGTGGCTCAACCAAAATTGTTCCAAGGGTATATACCCTACAGAGCTGTAACCAATTCAAAACACCTTGACATGATTGAAGCACTAGTTTAAGCCTCCACTGCCTAGCTAAACCACCCTCATCAAAGGCACAAAGCTATAGCTTCAACATGCACCTGACTATACATACACAAACAAACTAGAGGAACAAAAACACCTCAAAGTTGACCCAAATTTAATGTTTTCATTATCAGCTGATTTGAAACAGAATAATTTAGACTAAATAAATTGAATTTCTAAAAAACATAAGTTGCTTTAAGAAAGCACAACCAAACATGCCCCTCGAGACAAATTCCCAACCAACCCCAGCACTTCAAAGTAAAAAGAAACAGCAAGGGTTTTGACATAATTTCATATTAATAAGAAACTGAAAATCTCGTAACATTATATCACACACCATTAAGCAATCTGTAAATATAAGTCATTGTTAATAGAAGCACATCAAGTGTGCAGTACCAAGAAAGAATAAGAACATCAGTTCAACACATCAAAGTTCTGAAATCATGATTAAGGCGCAAAAGATATAGTCATAGACTCAAGCACTCAAGTGCCATGTATATGCTCGAGCATCCTTGGAAAACCACGTACATCGAAATATCTGGGATTCACCTATAAAAAAACCTCATGTAATGAGCATATATATCAACTCAGCCATTAGATCAAACAATATCAATGGTGTCAAAGGAATTTTTTTGGCAGTTTAGCCAAAGTTTGATGCATGTGAAAAAACCTCTACACGCATATATGAAGCATAGGTGAGAAGAATATATATATATATATATATATATATATATATATATATATATCTAAGGGCAAATTTTTTAATAATGTGAGCTTGGATATAAGTGAATCAATGGTCAAGATTGACAAATTAATCCAAAGAACATTAGCCAATCATTATAAAAAACAAAAAATAGAACCCAGCTATGGCAGATTGCCAGTGTAGGCACTGCCTATGCAAAAATGTCTCAATGTAAAATGGATATGCAGCATAGATGAGAAGAATACAACAAACAAGCTTGGTATAAATTAAACAAAAGAACATTAGCCAATCTAAAGCTCATATGTTCCTTCACTCCCTTTAATCATATATAGATTAAAAAATCATCATAATGACCAGTAGAAATCAATATCCCCACAAAAAACATAAGTTGGTAAAAAGATTAAAGCAGAGCACTCAGACAAAAGGTAACTTAGCTTGGCTTCTTTTCCATGCAAATTATAATTATGAAAAAAAGATTGACCATCAAACTCAGAAAATATTTTCAATTCAACAATACAAAGAGTTGCATTAACCTTAACGCATCTTATTCAAAGGAAAGAGGTGAAAGTAAAATGGACATCTAGTCAGAATAACCTAGTGAGTAAGCTTCTTCTTCATCAAAGCTTTCCAGGGTTACATAGACAGACAGGTCAAAGAAAGACTACAAAAAGGCCGACCCAGTTCAAATACCCACTTCGTGAGTGTCTGGGGAAGGGAATACTCTAGGCAAAGAAAGACTACAAAGCAGAAGATTTTTCAATTTGTTTAAAATCTCATGATATCTAAAGACGGCACCAGAAGAAGGAAAGCTAGAATAGAAGTGTACTATCTAAGCTTAGAACTGTCAGAAATTTGCAATTAAAACTACAAAAGAAGTTTGTAATTTAAAAACAGCGGAAAAGATAAAAAATTAATTTTATCTCCAGGATCAAAACAAAGGAATCATCAAACACCCCATACACAATGTGTATTTTTTAATCCAAATCTGCAGGATAAGACAAAGATTGATGTCAATCCGTCCAAACATGAAGAAACATGGAGCTATACTTAAGGAAAGTATTAAAAAAGAAAAAAATTCAGTGACCATTGTCTCAGCTATATCTCTGAATGCAGGTAAAACAGCTCAACAGCTACGTTCTGTTTTTCAGCAGTTGAAATAATTAAAGCTAATTGTGCAAAAGAATAAAAAAAAAAAAAACAAAGTACATGAGTTGATCCATCTTAGCTCATTTATGACTCTATGAGGACTGACCTACATTGATACTAGGTTTGTTTCTTTTAAGAGCACAATTTTATTCTTGCCTTTCTGAGTTCAACCAGAGACCTGTGGAGTTAAAAGGCAGAAATCAGCAATGCTAAAAAAATACTTAAGCACATTAAGTAGGGAATAACACTAAAACAATAGATCGAAACATAAGAGCACAAGGCAGATTTTCACCAGATGATTCCAGTAAAGAAGTTGTTGAAATTTGTGGCTCCAGACAGTGAGAACAAGTAGGAGAGTAACTCATATATGAAAGAAGCTTTTTTGGGGTAAAGCATCTGAAAATATAGAATAGTTTTTAAAACAAACAGATTAAGCAACAAATTTGATTCATAAATTACAATTAGAAACTTTTTCCAGGATGTTATTTCTAAAAAAACAAACCAGCATTAAATAAATCTAAAACCTATGCAAGAAAAGGGTAATAAAATTGAACCTTGATTCACAATCAAATTTTCCATGCAACATCACAGACAGCCAAGGAGGAGGAGGAGCAGCAGCAGTAGTCGAAGCAAGTGCAACCACCTCACATACTGGTGCAGGTATTTTGACCTCCATTTCCCGCACCAGCAGTAGGAAGGATTTCATTGATTGCTAATCAGAATCATCATATACACCTCCATCATCAGACAAATCATCAAACGATCTCATATCAAGCTGGTAACGCAAGATCCCACCTATCCCGCCAAAACCTCTGCAAAACTGTGAACCTTCTTGTGATTTATTCGTGACAAACTCAAGAGTGCAACCAAACCGCTTGTATTCATTTGCAAACCACTCCAGCAGAGATAACTTTTCCTGAACCTCATAATCAGCAGAGCTCACAGGATCCCGAAAATTGTTCTGGTCAGCCTCCTGTTCCTTGTTGAAGTGCTTAATGATAACCTCTCCAGTAGTACTATTTTTTAAGACATACCTATTCAAATCCAGATTTTCCCAGACAATAAGTATCTCAACAGCTCCCATCTCCAGAGCTTTTAGAGTATCATCAACCCCAAATATATACTTTCCAGTATCTTGGCTAATTTCCTCAAAGTATTTTCCAATCAATCGCTTCTCTTGGATAAACTTCACATTTGACAGTATTTCAGCAGATAGTTCAATAGCCTGATTAAACCCATTCTCCCCTCCGTAGGATACATCTGCAACATTAAGTATTTTTGCCTGAAGTCGAGGATCAAACATATCTGACTGACTAAGCTCAGTTTTGAAATCAGCTGATCCAGCCAGTATTAATCCAGAAACGTTGGGCTGGCTGGTAGCGGGATTAATATAAAACTGGGTTGCAAGCTCTGCAGTCTTCCTCACATAGTTATGACGCTTCTCCATGCGAAGACGGGCAAACCGTAGAGCTGATTGCCCTCCTCTTCCATGTTTCTTTGGGAGATCCACACTAAACTTATGAAGCACCTCTCTTGTATTACCACTCAAGGTTCCAAACAGAGTACCATTGCCATCCATGACAATAAATCCAAACTTGTCATCAGACTCCAGGAGTTCATTTAGAGCCTCGATATGAAACTTGTTGTCACAAAGATAGAGAGACGCATTGATAGGTCTGAAAGGCTCAAAATCAATAGTCACCTTCTTTTCCTTCCCATCGTCAGTCACAATTGTGCCAGTATACAGAACAAGCCCATTTGGAGGAACCTTGTTATAAAGCTTAAGCCTCTGCTGAGCAGAAGTGATTGCACCAAGAACAGACTGTCGATTCACCCTGCTTTTGATGTTTGAAGCAGTTCCAAACTCATCACCAAGCATCTTGGTAACACGCGAGATTTGATCACGTGGGGGCATGATAAGGGAAATCATACTCGTCCCATTTCCTCTAGCAGCCTCAAGAGCCTTGATCAATTTCTTGATTTTCCACACCTCGATGTTCTTATCAGTCTCTTGAGCATCAGCCATCTCCGAACAATTCTACACCAATAACCTTGGAATGAATAAGAAGGGAAACAATACCCAAAACTCTCACATAAATTTAACAGAAAACAGTGTCTTGGGCGCAAATATATTAGAATCAAGATATATTATTTAAAAAAATAAAGATAAATCCATTTCTCATTTTGCTTCATGCTTACCTTCTCCCTCCTGTAAAGTTGCAAATAAAAAATTCAGACCCAATAAACCACAATAAAAATCCTAATGTTAAATAGAATAAACTAGCAACATTGTCTAGCAATATAGTAACTTATACACCTAGGTGGCTCTAGAATCTAAAGCATCACAGAACACAGCATGTACATTTAATATTAGTCCCAGTCCTTTAAGTCCATCAATCCAGAATAACACCAGTATCATAAGAAATCGCAGCATTGAAAAACTGTAAAGCAAATAATATATACATATGAGATCAATTGATAGAACATCGAAATTGCAGAATCACTTAACCGAATTAGAGTATAAATTAGCGTAGAAAGGTAACCTGTTATTGCGAAACTGAGAGAGGCCCTAGGATGCTCGATTTGATTCTAAAGTGGTGTGTTTTAGGGTTTTTGAATTGCGATTAGAGCTTCTGTTTGCATCTGGTTCGCGTCTGGTGGCTATTTCTTCTAGCTAGAGGGGTGTTGTAGGTAATTTCCTCTCTAAATTTATTATTTATTTATCTCATTGATATATTTTCCTCTTTAAATTTTGATGCGAGATATTTTGCACTGACAACTTTTTTATCAAAAAAAAATTAGGAGGTGTTTGTTAGAGAGAAAAAAAATTACCGCCTAAATAGAATTGCTATGAATAAAGTGGGAAAATGATTTTGGTAGGAAAATTTCAAAAAGTTGTTTGGTACGCTAAAATGTTACTGAAAAAATTGAATTAAATATTCTGAGTGTATATTTGGTTGAAGGTAAAATACTGACAAAAAAAATTGATTAAAAATACTAAAATAACATTTTTTATACTTTTTGACCGTGAATATATATATATATATATATATATATATATATATATATATATATGGGGCGGTATACTTTGACACCGGTGTCAAATTTTAGAATTTGACACCGGTGTCAAATTTTAAAAATTTGACACCGGTGTCAAATTTTAAAAATTTGACATCAAATCCTAACAGTTAATTTCTGTCAATCAACGGTTATAATTTATTTGGAATTACACTTATTAATTAATCATTAATTACTAATAAATAATAACCGTTAAATGACGGAAATTAACCGTTAGAATTTGGTGTCAAATTTCAAAATTTGACACCGATATCAATGGATCTCATCACTATATATATATATAAACCCTTTATTAAAAATGGTATTTTTTCTCCTCTTGATTTCAGATTGAATTCTGAATTTGGAAACCATGATTTGCCCTGCAATTTCTTCTCAGAACCCATTTAAAGACACGGTGAACTTCAGTTATGCCACTGTTTACAGCTCTACAGAGTCACATTAACTCGTGGGTTTTGTTAAACTCGGTCAATCCAACACGGTTTACATAAGTTCATTGACATGGCCGATCCGTTTCCCTGCACAAGACAACATTGGTCCAAACTAATAACCAGCCTCCAATGATTGAAAAACAGAGAAAAAGACCAGAAAACAAACTCCCACACAAGTCAACCAACCACCAAATACCTGATCACAAAAACCAAGAACCAAATGCCATAGTTCCAAAAACCGCAAAAGAGGCCATCTTTGCCCTCATACTCGATACCAATCAATTGTTTTTATTACAATTGAGAAAGCTTTCAAAGGAAGACGAAGTTGAAGAAATTGCTTAATGGCATTTCGAAATTGAAAAAAATAAAATTGTATCTTACTGTTTAACTATTCTATACCAGTATATGTACACTACTGCATTGAAAAATAACAATCAACAGTATATATATATATATATATATATATATATATATATATATATATATTCAACACCCCCCACAAGCTGCACTAAGGATGTCACGTAGTCCAAGCTTGCAGATGAGATGCTGAAAAGGATGAGGGTGGAGAGGCTTTGTGAAAATGTCTGCTATCTGGGAAGATGAAGAATCAGGCAGTAGGTGAAGTGTGCCATCATTGATGCACTATATATATATATATATATATATATATATATATATATATATATAATCTCACAGGACATGGATGCTAAACAGTATTCAGCTTCAGCTATGTTCTGCTTCTTTGAATGCCAGAAACGTGCACATCCCAGTAATAGAACGCCTTGTATCTGGGCAACATGCCCAGTCACTATCTGTGAAACCAGACAAGTGTAAGGAGTTAGAGGAAGGAAAGAATAATCCTTTTGCTGGGGAAGATTTCAAGTAACACAATACACGATGAGCTGCAGCCATATGGGAGGTGGTAGGTGCAGAGACAAACTAACTGAGTTGGATTACAGCAAAGGAGAGGTCTGGTCTCGTTGTTGTGAGATACAGTAACCGTCCTATTAATCGACGATAAACATGAGCATCTAGAAGAATCTCTTCTTTAGCAGTGCCACGATGGAGTTTGTGAGAAACCTCCATGGGAGTAGATGCTGGTTTGCATGCAAGCATTTCACTGTCGGTTAAAAGCTCGAGGGCATATTTGCATTGATTTACAACAATGCCAGATTGAGAACGAGCCACTTCTAAACCAAGAAAGAAGCGAAGATCACCCAAGTCTTTTATCTTGAACATGGAATCCGGTGAAGCTTTGACATGGTTTATTTCGTTCAAATCATTACCGGATAATACAATATCATCAACGTAAATTAAGAGAGCAGTGAATGAAGATGATGACTGCTTGATGTAGAGGGAGTGATCAGCAACCGACTGTTTGTATCCTAAAGAAACCAAGGTAGAAGACAGTTTAGAGTACCACTGGCGACTTGCCTGTTTAAGGCCGTAAAGTGATTTATGCAACTTGCATACTTTGGGAGATGAAGAAGTAGGGAAACCATCAGGTAGGGCCATATAAACCTCTTCATTGAGGTCTCCATGCAAGAAAGCATTGTTAACGTCCAGCTACAAGAGATGCCAGCCTTTGGAAGCAGTTATGGTGAGAAGGACTCGAACGGTTGTCATCTTAGCAACCGGAGAAAACGTATCAAGGTAATCCACTCCTTCCATTTGAGTGTAACCTTTAGCAACCAAGCGAGCTTTATAACGCTCAATGCTACCATATGCTTTCAATTTGATTTTATACACCCACTTGCATCCTATGATGTGTTTGTCAGCTGGTTTATCAACAAGAAGCCATGTATGGTTCTGTTCTAAGGCAGTTATTTCTGCCTGCATAGCTTGCTTCCAGCAGTCCTGTTTAGATGCTTGAAGATAGGTCCTGGGTTCAATCTGTGTTACAGAATTACAACAGAAGCGGGTGAAAGTAGGGGAACATGATTCATAGGATAAAACATCAGATAATGGAAAACGAACATAAGGTAATGTGTTTGTATCCAATTTTGGTGCAGAGGTCAAATTTAAAGAACAGTGAAAATCATGTAAGTATTGTGGATGAGACCTGATACGAGTGGAACGTCTTACTGGTGGGGGTGGATCACATTGAGTATCCATTATTGGAGTAACAGGAATATTAGCAGCAGGTGTTATGATTGGATTATTGTAAATGGGAAATTCAGGTAGTATGATGGCAGTGGCACTGGCATCTGAATTATCCTTTATAAAAGGAAATTGATCTTCATAGAAAACAACATGACGAGATATAAAAATCTCATGTGAAGAGAGATCATAAAGGACATAACCTTTCATCCTATGTTGATAGCCAATAAATGCACATTTTCTGGCTCTATGTGAAAATTTTCCTCGATGAGTAGTAATGGTGCTAGCATAACTAAGGCAACCAAATATCCGTAGGTGAAGAAGTGAGGGAAGTTTGTTGTAGAAAATCAAATATGGTGAACTTTTACCTAATAGAGGAGTAGGAAGTCGATTTATCCAATGAGCTGCATGAGTTATAGCAAAACTCCATAAATTTGATGGTAGGTGAGAGTGAAAATATAGAGCACAAGCCATATCTAGAAGATGCTGATGTTTACGTTCAACTTTGCCATTTTGTTGAGGTGTTTCCACACGACTCCTCTGATGTATTATTCCCTTTTTCAGATAAAATTCTGGCATAATAAACTCACTCCCATTGTCACTGCGAAGTACTTTCAGATTGGTTTCAAATTGAGTTTCTATATGCGAAATAAAATTTTGCAATTGTGGTCATGCATCTGCTTTAGTCTTTAGCAAGATAACCCAAAGAAATCTGGAAAAATCATCTACAAGTGTGAGAAAGAAACGGTGCCCATGTACAGAGGGTATGCCATAGGGCCCCCATATATCAACATGAAGCAAATCAAATATCTTCTCAGTTTTAGTAGCACTGGATACAAAATGTAATCTTCTTTGTTTGGAAAGATGACAAATATTACAAGGTTTTTCATCAGCACAAGTAATAAAAGGAAAAGTTAGGGACATTTGTCTTAAGGACTCATGGGACAAATGACCTAAACGAAGGTGTCACAGCTTTGCTTCAGTTATTTTGTTGACTAAAAATGCTGAGCATTTATTCAAAACAGTAGAATGCTGCAAGGTTGGAGAATAGTGCTTAGTATCAAGTATGCACTGAGAGGAAGGCATAGTATGTAGCACGTACATGTTTCCTTCCAAGTTAGATGTACCAATCATCTTCCTTGTACTGATCTGTTGTATCATACAGGAAGACTTTGAAAAAGTTAAACAACAAGCAGAATTTTCAGTAAGTTTGGAAATGGACACCAAACTAACCTTGAATTCAGGAACATATAAAACATCTATGAGTTTTAGAGAATTTGATAGAATGACAGATCCTGAGAGAGAAGCAGTGACACGAAGACCATTTGGCATCATAATCGAAATGGGAGAGATTTTACATAATGTTCCAAAATTTGTAAGTGTGGAGCATATGTGATCCGTGGCTCCCGAATCAAGGATCCAACGAATATGATTGGTACCTGAGAGATTATTGACATCTGGTGAAGTCATTGAATTCAGTGCTGAGGTAGTAACACTGTGAGTGGAATGAAATGGCTCCTCTGCAGGTTCGGATTGAAGCTGAGTAGTTTGGAGGAGAGTCATGAGTCTCTGGTACTGATTTTGTGATAAAGAAATCCCAAGTTTCATGTCATCATCAAGAACAGAAACTGAATTATCGGAATTAACATCTTGTTTAACAAGATTCACAGCATTTCTTGGTCTTGCACCAGTCTTGTATCCAGGAGGAAAACCGTGCAATTGATAGCATGTTTCAATGGTGTGGTGCATTTTTCCACAATGTGTGCAGATCTTTGTGCTTCTATTAGTTGGTGCAGAACCTTGTGTAAAAGGACGCAGCTTTCCTTTCTCAGGAATGAAAGGTTTCCTGCCATATGAGGCATTAAAGAAAGTATGTGAAGTCAGAGAAGACTTACCTAGCATAACCGGTTGGAATTGCCTCTCTTGCTGTACAACCAAAGAGAAGGCTTTGCTAACATGTGGTAGGGGATCAACCATCATGATCTGGGATCTGACATTAGCATATTGCTCATTCAGTCCCTTCAAGAATCTGACGGTTTGATCTTGGTTTCTGTGTGTTCTTATCAATTCAAGAAGACCACAGTTGCATGGAATTGCACAATTGCATTTCGGGAAAGGACACAAGTTATCATACTCGTCCCAAAGAATCTTTAGTTCAGTGAAGTAGTTGGTTACATTCGGCTCACCTTGCTGAAGTTTATAGATGTCTTCTTGGATATCAGAAAGACGAAAAATATCAGAATGACTACAACGATTCTTGAGATCAATCCAAACCTCCGAAGCTCGATCCATCCAAAGAATGGACTTTTCGATGGAGCAATTGATCGATCTGTGCAGCCAGGCAAGAACCATAGTGTTGCAACGTTGCCATGGTAGAAACAGAGGATCTGTGATATTTGGTGGATCAATGGTGCCATCAATAAAACCAAGCTTGTTCTTGGATAATATCGTCTGCTCATGGATCGTGCCCACGTATGGTAGTTATTTCCATCTAATGGAGGTGTAACAAGAACAAGAGCGGGATTTTCGTTTGAATGGAGAAAGAAAGGGTGACCAGGATTGGTGAGATATTCAGGTATTTGATTCGCCATTACAGAAAACAAAGAAAAGTAATCAACGAAGAAGCGGAAGAAAGATGTAATCTGATACCATATTACAATTGAGAAAGCTTTGAAAGGAAGATGAAACTGAAGAAATTGCTTAATGGCATTTCGAAACTGAAAAAAATAAAATTGTATCTTACTGTTTAACTATTCTATATCGGTATATATACACTACTCTGCATTGAATGTTAAATTACAAATCAACAGTAACTGAAAAATAACAATAACAACGAATAGTCACGTGGGCTCCTCCGTAATAAAGGCTGAAGCAGTTACTAATCGTACAGCTGGATCATCAACGTGTTTCTTCTCTTCTTTAGCAGTGACACTGTGAGTTACTCCATCATCTATTATATTCAACAGTTTTCGACACCGAAATCGTAATGCCATTAATAAACCCACATTCATGGTGAACACAGTCATGAAACAATTCTTCCTGTAGAGAAGAAGTATGAGAAAGAAAGGGGTATTTTGTTTTGCATTTGCTTGCCCTTCTTGCCATTTAGCTGGTTAACTACAAATACCATCTTTTTTCTATCCCATTTTACAAGCATTTTTCAAACGCTAGGAAAATATGTTTGCTGCGAAAATATTTCAATATCCTATACCAAACATGGACTACACAGAATACCAAAGTCAGATGCATGGGAAAAAATTTCAATATCCTGAACCAAACACGACCTTACGTTATGATCAGATTTAGGTTATTTAGCCCAGCTCATATCGATATAAATAAAATAAGAAAGGACTGGGTTACATGCTTGTTTTATGTAAGTATACATTATATGTTTTTTAAATAAATAAAGGGTTCATTTTTTCTGGAGTCAATATAGATAAATTATTTACATTGAACCCAAAACGATGTTGTTTTGGGACGAAAATTAAGGTATTTTTGTAATTATTTATCTCAAGATTATAATAGTCTTTTTTTATTATAATTTTTAATTTTTCTAACCCAAACGATATCGTTTTGAGAGTGAATCTGGATAACTTATCTATATTCATTTATTTTGAGTAAACATTATGAATGTTTAATTATTTACAATTTTGTATGTATGATCGTGAAAATTAATTATTGAATTGGTTAAATAATCACATTTAACAAAAAATATCATGTAGGGGAAATTTTGTCTTCGACAAAAATGTGTGGGGCCACCTAATTAAAAAGAACTAGTGGCACAATTTTGGATGTGTTTGTTTTACAGGAAAGAATTGACAGTTTTTATTAATAAAGATTAATAGCAAGTGTTGAATAGCAATGCTTGCATAAAGAGTCATTGGAGCTGATTTAGTTTCCAACAGATTTGAAGAAAATGGATTTCATTATTATTCAGATTTTAAGATTCAACAATTACACTTGGCAGAAGGAAAATTCATATGTTTATATGAAGGTGAAGATTTTGACTGATTGAATACTTATTGTAAGGGGTGGATCTTCTCATGTGAAAAAATGGTTATGTGATTATGTTATTTGATCACAATCACGCATTTATGATAAAATAAGAGAGAGAAAAATGTATAATTTCTAAATGAGTGGGGAAGTGTGTTTTTTTCACTTTAGCATGTACTGGTTTAAGCATTTGAAAAAAAACTCCACTCAAATCTCTAATTGGGGATGTTTGGGAAAATGGTGAGAAACATGGGAAAGTAAAATAAAAATAAAAATGTTTTGTAAGCCAAAATATTATCGAGAAAATTTTGGTGTAAAATCACTATATGAATTAAAATAAATAAATTTTAAAGGACCAAATTTAAAAAGGTCATACTTGTTGTAGAGTTGAAAAATTTAACACACCTCAATGTTTTGTTTTCGATGCCAAAATGCACCGAAGAGAGAAAAGTAACATACTTGATGTGAAGAGAAGTTGCAGTGAAAAAGAATAACAAAAGTTGAACCAAAAAAGAATGGGAAAAGTTGTAGTAGTGAAATGTAAAAGAACGAGACTCATTTATAGCATTTTGAAGGGAACTCGGACGGCTGGAATAGTAGTACTTGGCACGCCGTTCGAGTTGCCCATGGGGGTACTTGAATTTAAGAAGAAGAAAAAAGTAACGTGGGGGGTTTGTATGCGAAACTAAATGGGCGCTTTTTGACGTAATCTCATTTTCATGAGGTTTTATTGGAATAATTTTTTGTTCAAACATATTATTTATATAATACATAACGATGCGGTATTGTGACAATCATTTTAGGATGTGACACTTTAACATTTGCGTCCTTTGCATTTGTTTCTGACCACTAGAACATGATACCCTGACATTCACGTCCTATCCCAAGACACGGTATCCTCTCAGCCGTGTGTCAGGGTATCACGTTCCAGTTATTAGGAACAAATGCAAAGGACGCGGTTGCTAATGTGTCACGTCCTAAAGTAATTGTCACAGTACCGCATCGTTACGCATTATATAGGTAATATGTTTTACCAAGAAATTATTTCAATAAAACCTTATGAAAATGAGATTACTAAGGTCAAAAAACCTAAATGGGGAGGGAAATTCAAATTCACATTGGTACCGTGGGGAGGGTGGGGTGGAAGGGGAGGGAAAAAACAAAATACACTGCTCCGCGAAGGTAGGGGGCGAAACTCAAATCTAGGGTTGTGCAAAAAAACTGATTCACCTGTCTTGCCTTGATTAGATCTTGACCTGACCCATAAATATTTATTTTTAACTGGGTTTAAATACTGACCCACTTTTATTTGGGTCAATTTTAAACATGACTTATTTTAATAATGATTTATTGACTCAAAACTTAACCCATATCCATTATATGAAAAAAAAATTGTATCATTTTATCCCTATCAGTCTATAAAATTGTATCATTTTAATTAAAATTAATATATTTTATAGTGAGAGAAACAAAAATCATGATGAGAGAAAACAGTTTTAATATTGAGGAAGGATATTCTTATTACCAAAATTTTCTACTACTAACTTACTACATATTTAATCATAATCGAATCAAAGAGAGAGAATGTTAAAAAAAATTTGAAAAAAGAAAAAATGTTGATCCAATGATGATTAAATAAGTAGTGAGTTGGTAGTAGAAAATTTTGGTAGTAAGAATATACCTGAATGTTTGAAAACTATAATTATGAAATGAAGAGGAAGGATATTCTTACTATCAAATTTTTCTAGTACTAACTTACTACCTATCTAATCACCATTGAATCAAAGAGAGAGAATGCTAAAAAGTTTTTGAAAAAAGAGAAAATGTTGATCCAATGGTGATTAGATAGGTAGTGAGTTAGTAGTAGAAGATTTTGGTAGTAAGAATATCCCTCCACTATCTAATAAGTAACTAACATGTGACAGAATATTATGTATAAATGAGGAAATGCACTAGAAGAGAGCGCAGTAGTCGCAGTACGGAGAAAGAAAGAAGTGGGTCGTTAATCTTTGAGTTTTGACGTGAAACCAAGAAGAAGTGAAGTGCAAGAAAAGAAGTGGGTCCCTCATTCAACAATGTCTACGTCTAAATCGAAATCCGGTGAATCATCCTCCAAAGGGAAAGGGAAAGGGAAAGAGAAAGAGAAAGAGAAAGAGAAAGAGTGGACTTGGCAGCAGAATAAAGATTTCGAGGTTGGTCTCGCTATGATTTCGGAGAGCATGCCAAACGACGAACGGTGGAGATTGTTGGCAGCACTTGTTCCCGGCAAGACCGAATCGGACGTGAAGTTACATTACCAGAAACTGGCGGATAACATAGCAAAAATCGAAGCAGGTCTGGTCCCACTGCCCAAATACGACGGCCTCAAAAGAGAAACCAAGAATAGTCAACAAGACTAGACTTATGACCAACGAACAATGGGTACTTGAAATCCTTTTCGTTTCTTTTCTTCGTCCTTTTTTTCTGTGGTGAATTTCGTTTCTTTTCTTTAATTCTTGATTAGTTCTGTACTTCAATGAATACTTCCGATCAATAAATGCATTTCGTACGTTTTCTTGTTTTATCTTTTTAAATTTCGTTTGAGCTGCAGAGAATTGTTTTATTTTAGGGAAAATGTACTTCTTCTTCTTTCTTTTTTTTCAAAAAAGTAAATGAATCAAATTGGTTGGTTCAATCAATTAAACTGCAAAATTTTACTAGATTTCAACTAATTTTGCACAATTTGTTGAGATATATAGTCTCACATTAATTATATGAGTAATGTGGAATTTATAAGGTCTTGGACACTCCCACACTTTGAGTTAGCTTTTGGATATTATTTCTCAAAAATTTTACATGGTATCATATACTCGTCGTCCCCTTTCAATTGATTTTATGGTATCATTGCTAATTTGATTTTATGTCCTACCCATAAAGGAATTAGTGTTTTCTTCACAATTATACACCAGTCCCGTCGTCATGTTCTAACAACCTGTTAATGTTAAATTTTGATATATTTATGTACCCAAAAAAAATTGATATATTTAGTTATTTTCTTATGGGTAATTGATATGATTTCGGTGGACGTGGGTCATTCTTTTTCTTGTTTTATCTTCTAAATTTTGTTTAAGCTGCAGAAAATTGTTTTTTTCAACCTCAGGAGGTGCATCTTCTCTTTTTTTTTAGTTACTTAAAAATTATAATTTGTTGGTTCAATAAATTAAATTGCAAAATTTAGCTATATTTCAACTAATTTTGAACAGTTTCAATTGATTTTAATGGTGTCATTGTTAATCTGATTAAATGACCGACCCATAGAGGAATGGTTGTTTTCTTCGCAATTATAGATTCTTGATATATTTTCTATTATTAAAATTCTTGATATATTTAGTTTTTTTTTTCTGGGTAGTTAATATAATTACCGATAGTATCCAAATTCAAGCATGGATCAGGCATATGAAGGGGTACAGTACTGATAATCCGGGCGAAATGCATAGAATCCAATGCGTCTAAACTTTAGAGGAAGAAATGGTATATTGTACAAGACACGTATGAATTTCCAACTAAATAACAAACTGCAACGGATTGAGTACTTGTATGAGAGGGTTGATCACTACATTATCCTATCAAATAATATTTTAACCTATGAAATGGTATATGCCACTGTTTACACTTTACAGCTCTACCGGGTCACATTAACTCGTGGTTTTTGTTAAACTCGGTCAATCCAACACGGTTTACATAAGTTCATTGACATGGCCGATCCGTTTCCCTGCACGAGACAACATTGGTCCAAACTAATAACCAGCCTCCAATGACTGAACAACAAAGAAAAATACCAGAAAGCAAACTCCCACACAAGTCAACCAACCACCAAATACCTGATCACAAAAACCAAGAACCAAATGCCATAAACATTCCAAAAACCGCAAAAGAGGCCATCTTTGCCCTCATACTCGATACCAATCATTTGTTTTCGACACCGAAATCCTAATGCCATTAATAAACCCACATTCATGGTGAACACAGTCACGAAACAATTTCTTCCTGTAGAGAAGAAGTATGAGAAAGAAAGGGGTATTTTGTTCTGCATTTGCTTGCCCTAATTGCCATTTAGCCGGTTAACTACAAATACCATCTTCAAAGTGGTCTTTTTTCTACCCCATTTTACAAGCATTTTTCAAATGCTAGGAAAATATGATTGCTGCGGACTACATAGAATACCAAAGTCAGATGCAATGGAAAATATTTCAATATCCTGAACCAAACATTACCTTAGTTATGATCAGATTTAGGTTATTTAGCCCAGCTCATATCGAATATAAATAAAATAAGAAAGAACTGGGTTACATGCTTGTTTTATGTAAGTATAAATTATATGTTTTTAAAATAAATAAAGGGTTCATTTTTTCTAAAACCAATGTTGATAAATTATTTACATTGAGCCCAAAATGATGTCGTTTTCAGACAAAAATCATGGTATTTTTATAATTAATTTATCTAAAGGTTATAATGGTATTTTTTATTATAATTTTTAAATTTTCCAACCCAAATGATGTCGTTTTGAGAGTAAATGTGGGTAACTTATCTATATTCACTATAAAAACATTAAAGCCATAAATAAATGTCCATTATTAGATCACATATTTATGGATGTTTGATTTTATTTTATTTTGAGTAAACATTATGAATGTTTAATTTATTTACGATTTTGTATGTATGATCGTGAAAATTAATTATTGAATTGGTTAAATAATCACATTTAACAAAAAATATCAGGTAGGAGAAATTTTGTCTTGGACAAAAATGTGTGGGGCCACCTAATTAAAAAGAAGGGTTTTATAAGAGTTATGTTGTAGGAAAAGTGATTGTGTTATGTGATAGAGATTCGTTTTGTGTGCCAGAGTTTTTTTTTGCTGCGGGCCCCACAAAATGTTGTGCGTAAGAAAGTTTTTATAATCATGTTAAATGATAGATGATAAACCCTAAAAAGAACTATGGTGGCACAATTTTAGATGTGTTTGTTGTACACGAAAGAATTGTCAGATTTTATTAATAAAGATTAATAGCAAGTGTTGAATAGCAATGCTTGCATCAAGAGTCATTGGAGCTGATTTAGTTTCCAACAGATTTGAAGAAGATGGATTTCATTATGGGTTTATCATCTATCATTTAATATGATTACACAAAATTTCTTACATACACAACATTTTGTGGGGCCCGCAGCAAAAAATAAAAATAAAAAAATGGCACGCAGAACGAATCTTTATAACATAACACAATTACTTTTCCTACAACATAACTCTAATAAAACCCTTTCATTATTATTCATATTTTAAGATTCAACAATTACAATTGGCAGAAGGAAAATTCATATGTTTATATGAAGGTGAAGATTTTGAGTGATTGAATACTTATTGTAAGGGGTGGATCCTCTCATGTGGAAAAATGGTTATGTGATTATGTTATTTGATCACAACCACTCATTCATGATGAGATAAGAGCTATGAAGCACCGACACTTCAAAAACTCTGACGTGTCGTGTCCGACACTTCCCGACACTCTTGGACACTCCGACACTTCAACACGCGTTATAAAAATTCAAAATAAGGTTCAAAGATTGCGTTGCGTTGAGTTTTTAGTTCCAGTTATTAGATTCGTTGTATTGCGATTACCATTTTATTGAGTTTAATATAAATATTTGGGATATCTTATGTTTCTTTGCAAAATTTATGAATATTATAAGTTTAGATTCATATTTTTGTTAAATTATTGAATATTAAATATAATATACACTACATAAATTAAAAATATTATTTAATATCAAAACGTGTCCTAACGTGTCGAAATCTAACATTTTTTAGAATTAACGTGTCGGAGTATCGTGTCGTATCGTGTCACGTGTCCCGTGTCAGTGTCGGTGCTACATAGGATAAGAGAGAGAAAATTGTATAATTTTTGAATGAGTTATTGTGATCAAATAAGATGACCACATGACCATTTTTTCACATGAGATGATCGTTTCCCTATTGTAAGCTCCGTAGACTCAAAAGCTCTTTGACCAAATGGGGGTCTTTGTCGGAAAATTTTAATGTGCTCCCGTCCCTTCATGGTCCTTCCATTCAGAAAATGACACATATATTTTTTATTTTATTTTTTTCTCTTTTTTTTTCTCTCACCTCAATTTCTCTTTCATTCTCTCTCCTTTACCCCACCCTATTATATGTGGGCTGGGAGCGCCACAATTAAACTCGTCTTTCTCCCCTTTATTTTCTAATGTGATATTCAATTTCTGGTATTTATCAAAGGGGTTGTTTGAATTCACGGGGCCCAGCTGGTTTGAGTTCCAACCCCCACCCTTTATTTATTTTACTTTCAATGAATATCTTTTTCGGTCCTCGATAAATTTTATGATATACACTTTGGTTCCTAACAAATAAAAAGGTTATTTGTGGTTATAAGAAATTCAAAGTGAAGTCATTTTAGTCTTTTTGAATGACTAATTTGGATCTTTTTTGAATTTGTGAGAGACCACGATTTCAACTAAATGGAAATGGGTCCATTTTAAATTTCTTAGAGACCATGAATAATCTTTTTATTTACTAGGTACTAAAACCGGTATCATAAAATCTACTAAGGACCAACAAAGATATTTACTGTCCCACACTCCCAACCCCTTTGGAACTAAATTTCTTACCTTTAAAAAAATAAAAATAAATTCAAGTCCCACCCCCCTTAGGAACTCGGATGGTGTGCATGCCAAGTGACACGTACGAGCCGGAAATTTTTAAAGACCATTTACTTAGTGAGGAAGACCAATCACAAAAAAAGAGAAGATAAAAATGACAAATTTTGAAAGGAAGTGATAGGTGCGATTGTGGTACCAAAAGTTTGTTTGTCCGAGCCCTTAATTATCTGGCGAAATTTTTTACCCAATTTCTGCCAAGTGACCTGCTTCGATTTTTGCTATGTTATCCACTAATTTCTGGTAATGTAAGGGGCTCGACTGAAGACTATCCATCCGAGTTTTTACCTTCTCTTTCACTCAAAAAAGTTTCCATCGAACTCAAAAAAGTTTCCATCGACTGAAGCAATAGTGAGGAAGTGTTTTTTTTTTTTCACTTCAGCATGTACTGGTTTAAGCATTTGAAAAAAATTCCACTCAAATCTCTAATTGGGGATGTTTGGGAAAATGGTGAGAAATGTGAGAAAGTAAAAAGAAAAAAAAAAAAATTGTTCGGTAAGTCAAAATATTATCGAAAAAAATTTGGTGTAAAATCACTATATGAATTAAAGTAAATAAATTTAAAAGGGACCAAATTTAAAAAGGTCATACTTGTTGTAGAGTTGAAAAATTTAACACACCTCAATGTTTTGTTTTCGATATCAAAATGCACCAAGAGAGAAAAGTAACATACTCGATGTGAAGAGAAGTTGCAGTGAAAAAGAATAACAAAAGTTGAATCAAAAAAGAATGGGAAAAGTTGTAGTAGTGAAATGTAAAAGAATGAGACTCATTTATAGCATTTTGAAGGGAACTCTGACGGCTGTGATAGTACCACTTGGCACGCGGTTAGAGTTCCCTGTGGGGTACTTGAATTTAAAAAGAAAAAAAAAAAAAAAAGTAACATGAGGGGGTTTGTATGCAAAACTAAATGGGGGCTTTTTGACTTTAGTAGTTTTATTTTCAAAAGGTTTTATCGGAATAATTTTTTGGTCAAACATATTACCTATATGATGCATAATGACATGGTACTATGGCAGTCACTTTAGGACGTGACAATTTAGCAACCGTCCTTTGCATTTGTTCTTGACCACTGGAAAGTGATATTCTGACAATCATGTCCTATTCCCAAGACGCGATACCCTCTCAGCCGCATGTCAGTGCGCCCAGTGCGTCCCACCATTGCGTATTGGGAATAGGATGTGATTGCCAGGGTATCACGTTCCAGTTGTCAGGAACAAATGCAAAGGACTCGGTTGCTAAAGTGTCACGTCCTAAAGTGATTGTCACAGTACCGCATCGTTACGCATTATATTGGTAATATGTTCGACCAATAAATTATTCCAGTAAAACCTTATGAAAATGAGATTACTAAGGTCAAAAAGCCTAAATGGGGAGGGAAATTCAAATTCACATTGGTACCGTGGGGAGGGTGGGGTGGAAGGGGAGGAAAAAAAAATACACCATTCCGCGAGGGTAGGGGGCGAAAACTCAAACCCTGGGGTGTGCAAAAAAAACTGGTTCACTTGTCCTGCCTTGATCTGATCTTGACCTGACCCATAAATACCTATTTTTAACTGAGTTTAAAACTGACCCACTTTTATTTGGGTCAGTTTTAGACCTGACTTGTTTTAATAATGACCTATTGACCCAAAACTTGACCTATATCCATTATGTGAAAAAAAAATTGCATCATTTTATCGAGATGAGTCTATAAAATTGTATCATTTTAATTAAAATTGCTGTATTTTATAGTGAGAGAAACAAAAATCATGATGAGAGAAAATAGTTTTAATATAAATATGAAATAAATAAAATATTAATTTAATATTGAATAATCGCTAATGGCAGCTTTCCTTGTAGAATTTTCACGATTAATATTATATTGAATGTTTGAAAACCATAATTAATTAATTATGAAATGAAAATACATATCTAATAAGTAACTAACACGTGACAGAATATTATGTATAAATTGTAATTCACAGGTCCTCTAATGGTGTTTCTCACAAACACTCAAACACACAAACACTCAAACACACAAACAAGTCTCTGAATATACTTCTTTCTATTACTGTATATTGCCAAGCCACTTTACAATGGTTTACATGGTGCTTATTTATAAGCATTAGCAAAAGACTAATAACCAACTTAGGAAATCTAAACATAATAATAACTACTTCATAGAGACTCTAAATTCATTAATGTCCACTAACAAATTCCTAAGGACACATCCCTTCACCAAAAACTCTTCAATTTTCTATTTTCTTTTAATTAAATAAAGTTTAAAACCAACAAAACTCCCCCTTAAACTTTAATATCTCTACCGTCCTTCATTCCCATCTTCTTCTTGCAATTTTCAAACAACAACGTCGGCAGGGGCTTTGTGAAAATATCTCCAACTTGATCTCGGCTTGCAACATGAGTGAGCTCCACCTTTCCTTCTTTGACTTGATCTCGGATGAAATGAAACCTGACATCAATATGCTTACTTCTTTCATGGTTGACCGGGTTCTTTGCTAACTCGATCGCAGATTTGTTGTCAACTCAGATTTCAGTTGAACCGACTTGCTCTTGCTCCAACTTGCTCAATAAATTTCTCAGCCAAATTGCATAACAAACACACCAGGAAGCAGCAACATACTCGGCTTCGCATGTAGATAAAGTTACAATAGGTTCCTTCTTTGACACCCACGTGAATGCCGTGTTTCCCATGAAAAATACATAGCCAGCCGTGCTCTTCCTGTCATCAACATCTCCGCACCAATCACTATCCGAATATCCTGTCAGTTTGTACTTATCCGACTTCGAGTAATGAAGTCCTTGCGAGATTGTTCCTTGAACATATCTTAAAATTCTCTTTGCCGCCTTCCAATGAGTGTAGCTCGGATCTTCCATAAATCGGCTTATTATTCCAAC
Source organism: Gastrolobium villosum (assembly GCA_032173675.1). NCBI lineage: Eukaryota > Viridiplantae > Streptophyta > Magnoliopsida > Fabales > Fabaceae > Gastrolobium > Gastrolobium villosum. Next base: position 109,866 of record JAVKPL010007898.1, on the reverse strand, counting down.
ACTCAGACACAGATCCGGTCTCGTACACGTCAAGTACCTTAGACTTCCAACTAGACTCCGATAAACACTCGGATCTACCTTTTCACCTCCATCATATCTTGAAAGTTTAACACCGGGTTCCATAGGGGTTGAAACCGGGTTGCAATTACTCATTTTAAACTTCTCTAAAATTCCTTTTGCATAGGCTTCCTGAGAAACGAAAATCCCGGATTTGTCTTGTCTGACCTCCAAACCAAGAAAATATTTCATCAGACCGAGATCCGTCATCTCGAACTCCTTCGTCATTTTATTCTTGAAATCTTGAATCATCCCTTCATCATTACCCAAGAAAATCAGATCATCAACATGTAGAGCAACAAGTAGAATTTTACTTTCCTTTTTCTTCACATAGAGTGCATGTTCATACGGATATTGTTCAAGTCCATCTTTCTTGAAGTAATTGTCAATTCTTGTGTTCCAGGCTCTTGGGGCCTGTTTCAACCCATACAAAGCTTTCTTCAGTCTCAACACTTTTCTTTCTTGTCCTGCTTTCATGAATCCCGGAGGTTGTTCCAGATACACCTCCTCTTCGAGTACTCCATTTAAGAATGCCGACTTCACATCCATCTGATAGATCGGCCATCCGAACTGGGCTGCTTGAGAAATTAACAGCCTGATAGTCTCCATTCTTGCTACGGGTGCGAACACCTCGTCATAGTCAATGTCGGCCTTCTGCCTATACCCTTTCGCCACCAGCCGGGCTTTATATCTTTCGATCTCCCCCTTAGCATTCATTTTCCTTTTATACACCCATTTCACACCAATGGGCCGACTTCCTTTGGGTAGCTCGGCTAACTCCCACGTCTTGTTCTTTTCTATTGCTTTAATTTCCTCTTCCATGGCTGATTGCCATTTCACATTTCGAATTGCTTCTTCAAAACTCACTTCCTCAGAGTCTGCTAACAAACATACCAGGTGTGCTTCACTGGTGGAATCATACAGATCTTGTAGACTCCTCATCCTTGGTTGTCTCAACTCTTCTTCACCATCAGAAACTTCAGGATTTGCAGGGATAAGGGTCGAAGGTTGTTTGACCTCAATTGATCTATTTCCGGGTTCCACATTATCCCCTGATGGACTATTCCAGTCCCAAGCATCTTCTTCATTCACTTTCACATCTCGGCTAACCAGCACCTTTTTACTGACGGGATCCAACAACTTGTATCCCTTCGTCTTCTCATCATAGCCAATAAACACAAACTTCTTACTCTTATCATCTAGTTTTGTCCTCAACTGATCCGGTATGTGTGCATAAGCAACACTCCCAAAGACTCTAAAATGACCCACTGAGGGCTTCAATCCGCTCCATGCTTCTTGCGGAGTCTTGTCATTCAAATTTGAATGTGCACATCTGTTCTGCACATACACTGCACATTGTACAACTTCTCCCAAGAACTCTTTTGGCATGTTTTTCGTCTTTAACATAGATCGGACCATATCCAAGATAGTCCGGTTCTTTCTTTCAGCTACTCCATTCTGCTGGGGCGAGTACGGTGCGGTCAGGAACCGCCTTATCCCATTTTCTTCACAGTACTTCTTGAAAGCTGTTGACACGTATTCCCCACCTCGGTCTGAACGGACCGACTTGATGTACCTCCCAGTACCATTTTCTATCATCACTTTAAAGCTCCTAAAAGCCTCTAGCACCTCGGATTTTTCTTTCAAAAAATACACCCAAGTCTTTCGACTAAAATCATCAATAAACGTTACAAAATACTTCTTACCACTGAATGACCCGGGAGTAATGGGTCCACACAGGTCGGTATGAATTAATTCCAGAGGCTGCCTAGCCCGGTATCTCGCCATACTTTGGAATGGGCTTCTCGCATGTTTTCCCAATACGCAGTCTTCACAAAAATTTCTTTCAGAGTTAAACTTTGGCAGTCCCACCACCATGTTCTTCTTCATCATCTCGGTCAGACCACCATAATGAAGGTGTCCAAACCGTCGATGCCACAGCGACATTTTATCCTCCACCTCGGCTTGCAGACAACCGACCTCCATGCTCCTCAAACTCAACTTGTACATTCTATTTTTCTCCATCTGAACTCGGGCTATCAGACGCCCTTGTTTGTCTTTCAACAACAGAACTCGGTCTGTCATTAGAACCGAGTAGCCTTTCTCCATCAATTGTCCAATGCTCAGAATATTGCTTTTGAGCTCAGGCACGTAATACACGTCCCGAATTGTACCAATTCGTCCATCTCTTTGCAAGAAACAGATCGTACCTCGGCCTTTTACATCAATTTTGGACGCGTCTCCAAAAGAGACATGTCCAGCTTCCACCGTTCTCAACTCCTTGAACAAATGTTTATAACCACACATGTGATTACTGGCACCAGTATCTAGGTACCATTCCGACTCAACCTTCGAGCTAGTTTCACCATGTGCTAACATCAGAACTCCATCTTTTATTTCTCCTTCTGCAGTGAAGTTTGAAGCCTCATCAACTCTTCTTTCATCTCGGCAATCCTTAGCGAAATGCCCAACTCGGCCACAGTTATAACACTTGTCCGAGTTGCAATCTCTTGAATAATGTCCATACTTCCCACATTTGTAACATTCCACGTTTGATTGGTTTGTCCATCGGCCTCTTCCACCTCGACCACGTCCTCTACCTCTCCAATTTTGCTGACTCGTCTCAGCTCTTTCTTCATGTTTCACCTCCTGACCTCGGCTACGACCTCCTCGGCCATTTCCACGTCCACCTCGTCCACGACCTCTACCTCGGACATTCTGAGAGTAGAGTGCCTTTTCATCCTTGATATTTGCTTTTGACTGAAGTGCTTGCTCCAGTGTCTCTTCTTTCTTCTTTTTCTTGCGCTGTTCATGCGCCTCAAGAGAACCTGCTAGCTCTTCAACAGAGAGCGTAGCCAAGTCCTTAGACTCCTCAATTGCACATACCACGTTCTCGAAGTCGTCTGTCAACGACCTCAGAATTTTCTCAACGACTCTGGAGTCGGTCAACACTTCTCCATTTCGTTTCAACTGGTTCACCACAGTTTGAACCCGGGTGATGAAGTCCGACACTCCTTCGGTTTCCTTCATCTTCATCCCCTCCAACTCTCTTCTTAGAGTTTGAAGTCGGACCTGCTTTACACGGTCTGCGCCTTTGTAAGCCGTCTCCAATATATCCCAAGCTTCCTTTGCCGTCGTCGCACCTCCAATCTTTTCAAGACCACCGCTTTCTTCAACGGCTTGAAACATCATAAATAGTGCCGCTGCATCCTTTGATCTCAACACACTCAATTGCTTGAGTTGATTTGCTGAATATCCTTCCGTTGTATCAGGTTCTACGAACCCATTTTGCACCAACCCCCAACTGTCATAAGCTCGTAGAAGGGCCTTCATTTGGATGCTCCAGTTTTCATAATTCACCTTTGTCAGGCGGGGCACTTGGCAGACTATTACTCATATTTTCCATTGGCTCAAGCTCTGATACCAATTTGTAATTCACAGGTCCTCTAATGGTGTTTCTCACAAACACTCAAACACACAAACAAGTCTCTGAATATACTTCTTTCTATTACTGTATATTGCCAAGCCACTTTACAATGGTTTACATGGTGCTTATTTATAAGCATTAGCAAAAGACTAATAACCAACTTAGGAAATCTAAACATAATAATAACTACTTCATAGAGACTCTAAACTCATTAATGTCCACTAACAAATTCCTAAGGACACATCCCTTCACCAAAAACTCTTCAATTTTCTATTTTCTTTTAATTAAATAAAGTTTAAAACCAACATAAATGAGGAAATGCACCAGAAGAGAAGCGCAGTAGTCGCAATACGGAGAAAGAAAGAAGTGGGTCGTTAATCTTTGAGTATTGACGTGAAACCAAGAAGTGAAGTGCAAGAAAAGAAGTGGGTCCTTCATTCAACAATGTCTACGTCTAAATCGAAATCCGGTGAATCATCCTCCAAAGGGAAAGGGAAAGGGAAAGAGAAAGAGAAAGAGAAAGAGTGGACTTGGCAGCAGAATAAAGATTTCGAGGTTGGTCTCTCTATGATTTCGGAGAGCATGCCAAACGACGAACGGTGGAGATTGTTGGCAGCACTTGTTCCCGGCAAGACCGAATCGGACGTGAAGTTACATTACCAGAAACTGGCGGATAACATAGCAAAAATCGAAGCAGGTCTGGTCCCACTACCCAAATACGACGGCCTCAAAAGAGAAACCAAGAATAGTCAACAAGACTAGACTTATCACCAACGAACAATGGGTACCTGAAATCCTTTTCCTTTCTTTTCTTCTTCCTTTTTTTTCTGTGGTGAATTTCGTTTCTTTTCTTTAATTCTTGATTAGTTTTGTACTTCAATGAATACTTCCGATCAATAAATGCATTTCGTACGTTTTCTTGTTTTATCTTTTTAAATTTCGTTTGAGCTGCAGAGAATTGTTTTATTTTAGGGAAAATGTACTTCTTCTTCTTTCTTTTTTTCAAAAAAGGAAATAAATCAAATTGGTTGGTTCAATCAATTAAACTGCAAAATTTTACTAGATTTCAACTAATTTTGCATAATTTGTTGAGATACATAGTCTCACATTGATTATATGAGGTCTTGGACACTCTCACACTTTGAGTTAGTTTTTGGGTATTATATCTCAAAATTTTTACATGGTATCATATGCTCGTCGTCCCCTTTCAATTGATTTTATGGTATCATTGCTAATTTGATTTTATGTCCTACCCATAAAGGAATTAGTGTTTTCTTCACAATTATACACCAGTCCCGTCGTCATGTTCTAACAACCTGTTAATGTTAAATTTTGATATATTTATGTACCAAAAAAAATTGATATATTTAGTTATTTTCTTATGGGTAATTGATATGATTTCGGTGGACGTGGGTCATTCTTTTTCTTGTTTTATCTTCTAAATTTTGTTTAAGCTGCATAATATTGTTTTATTTCATCTCAGGATGTGCTTCTTCTTCTTCTTTTTTGTTCCTTAAAAAATAAAATTTGTTGGTTCAGTAAATTAAATTGCAAAATTTAGCTATATTTCAACTAATTTTGAACAGTTTCAATTGATTTTAATGGTGTCATTGTTAATCTGATTAAATGACCGACCCATAGAGGAATGGTTGTTTTCTTCGCAATTATAGATTCTTGATATATTTTCTATTATTAAAAATCTTGATATATTTAGTTTCTTTTTTTTCTGGGTAATTAATATAATTACCGATAGTATCCAAATTCAAGCATGGATCAGGCATATGAAGGGGTACAGTACTGATAATCCGGCCGAAATGCATAGAATCCAATGCGTCTAAACTTTAGAAGAAGAAATGATATATCGTACAAGACACGTATGAATTTCCAACCAAATAACAAACTGCAACGGATTGAGCACTTGTATGAGAGGGTTCATCAGAATCATCACTACATTATCCTATCAGATAATATTTTACCCTATCAAATAATTTTTTAATAAGATTCATTTATAGCATGTATATCAAATAATATAGGGTAAAAATGATTGTGTTATTTTATAGGATGTAAAGTTTTTTTTTTTTTTTACATCAAAACTTGAGATAAAAAAATTGTGTGTGTGGATTATTGTGAAAAAAATAATAGATGTAAATTTCTTATATCAAATAATATAATAATAAAAGTTGAACCAAAAAAGAATAAACAATTTATAGCATTTTGAAGGGAACTTGGACGACTGGGATAGTACCACTTGGCAAGCCATTCGAGTTCCCCATGCAGTACTTGAATTTAAGAAGAAGAAAAAAAAGTAACGTGGGGGTGGGGGTTTGAATGCGAAACTAATTGGGGAGGGAAATTCACATTGGTACCGTGGGGGTTGAATTGGCTGGGGAGAAAAAAAAAAACAAAAACTGTTCCCCGAGGGTAGGGGGCGAAACTCAAACAAGTCAAGCCCCCGGCTGATGGCCGTAACTATTGATAAATATCGGGAATCGAATATCAGATAGAAAAATTAAATGTTAAGAAAAACTCATTTGGTCAAAGAGCCGTAAAAAACGTGTTTTGTATATAACAAATTTTATTGTGTAAGCCAACATGGCAATATGGTTATTCTTGTGATGGCCATGTGAAAAAGAAGCTACCTTATTTTAGCTTAATTAATGGTAGAAAATGACAAAGAAAATAGAATGAAGATTTCACAAGAGCAATAAATTATGGGGAGTTGTTTTTTTATGTGACATAAGATAAAATCTCTCTCTTACGGACACATATGGAGAGAGAGGAAAAAGAATATAAGAGAGAAAAAAAAAATATGAATCTCATATCTTTATGTGTGTAGAAAAATTGTTTTATCTTATGATAGATAAGAAAAACAATTCCTATAAATTAATCTCTCTCCTCGGATCCAGCAATGTAAATTTATCTTTGTTTATTTCCTCTTCCTATTTCTTTTTAATCTTTTTTTTTTTGGTAAATATTTTTTTTTCATTTTTTTTTTGGTGAAAATTTCTTTTTCATCTTTACTAATAGCTAATGTTGTTTGTGATTCTTTCTTAGGGCCGACCTATTAGGTCTATCCCGTCTTAAATCGTATTTTTATAAATAAAAGTAGGGTTTTATAAGAGTTATGTGATAGGAAAAGTGATTGTGTAATGTTATAGAGATTCGTTTTGCGTGCCGGAGTTCGTTTTTTTTTTTGCTGCGGACCCCACAAAATGTTGTAAGTGTAGAAAAAATTTTCTGGTCATGTTAAATGATAGATGACAAACCCATAAAAGTAAGACACTAAATTATTCTTACTGAGGAAGGATACCATAATATTTGGGTCTTCGATGTTAAATTTATGGTAATGCTACAAACTACAAAGTATGCAGGGGTTAAAGTCTCAATAAATTGTTATCAAAAAAAAAAAAAAGTCTCAATGAATTATAAAATCTCCGATTTTAAGTCAATGGTATATTTCAAGGACCTTGAGTAATTATATTCATATAAAAATAAAAATAAAAATATTTGGAAAAACATATTGAAGTTTGACTGCTCCCTATTGTTTATCATTAGAGAAAGTTTAGATGGAGAAGGATATATGGTATTCATGGACTTTTCTTTAAAAAATATTGAAGATTTTTATTTCTTCAAAAATAATTTTATTTATTGGATATACCGATCGACAGATTTTTATAAAAATTAATATCATATGATATATTAGGAAGAATTATATAAATTCTTTAGTAAAGGGTATTTATGTCAAAAATATTTATTTTTATCTAATATAGTATTATACAGTGTATTACCACATACTAGATAATATTATCTTATATAATACATTATCTTATATAATATCATGCTAAATGCTGGATAGTATTAAAATTTAATAAGTCTTATACAATCTGACCTTATCCTGTGAGGTCTTATTTTATCAAACCTTAGGGCAGGTTTGGTGCATAGTATTGGATAATGCCTGATAACATAAGACCTCATAGTATAAGACTTGATTAAAAATATCTTCTGATAGCATATCCAGTGTTTGGTATGATATTGTATAAAATAATACCTTCTAATATTTTAAAAATTAATATATTAAAAAAATTATTTTAATATATTAATATTGAAATGATATATTAGTTCTTGAAAATTGTACTTGTAAGCAATATTAATACATCAATCCCTTATCAACCCTAATCCATCCCCTTCCTTTTGATGTATTAAGGGTCCTGCTGTATAAATTTATATTATACGATGGTCACACCAAACAACTAAAAATGTCATAAGATATAGTATAAACTTATACAGATTTTATACCTCACACCAAACAGTTATTAAACATTGCACTAAACGTTAATAAAGGATCGGTTTCAAAGGGCAGATCATGACTTGTACTTACGTTTATTAAATGAAATAGTCGGTTCATCAATAAAGTAACCATTTGTCCATTATTTTTAAATGTTTATTTGGTAACCCTTTTTAAATTTATTTCGTTCCTTTTAAAATTCATTTTGAGACATAATAGGTTGAATCCAAACGTTATAACTTACATATTCTGTACGTCAAATTTTGATTGCGAATGTTAATATTTGAAAATTATAATTACAATTTTTCAAAATAACTCCTTGCTCAAGATAGAATTGATAAATTGACTTGTTATAACTTATAAGAGATAAGTCTACTCTTAAAATCAAATGATGTTAAGATCATTTTTTTATATATACACATGATGCAGGAATTAAATTGCTAAACTAAGTTATGAATCAAGTTTAAATATAAAAAACTAAAAATATTATGATGCCTCTACTCTATCGAGAAAATTCAATTTCTAATTAGATGTTGAATTTTCCTTTCTTACCAAAGCACAGATAAATTTAGAGTTAAATTTTCTTGGTGCCTATATATAATCCTTCGATTAGTCATGAGCCATCAGACGTGTAATAGTTACAGTCACCAAGGGTTTTTGATAATATCATATTAATAAGAAACTAAAAATCTCATAACACCATATCACACACCATTAAGCAATCTGTGAATACAAGTCATACTGTTTAATAGAAGCACATCAAGTGTACAGTACCAAAAAAAGCAATAAGAACATTAGTTCAACAAAGCAAAGTTCCGAAAGAATGATTAAGGCACGAAAGATATAGTCATAGACTTAATCACTAAAGTGCCATGTATATGCTCGAGCATACTTGAAAAACCACGTACATCGAAATATCTGCATTCACCTACAAAACCATGTAAAGCAATTATTCAACTCAGAACATATATATATATATATATATATAAACAGAAGTGGTATAATTTAATCCAAATAACATTAGCCAATCGTTACAAAAGGAATAGAACCCAGCGTTGCAAATTGCCAGTGTAGGCACTGCCTATGGAAAAATGTCTCCATGTAAAATGGATATGCAGCATACATGAGAAAAATATAACGAACAAGCTTGGTATGAATTAATCAAAAGAACAATAGCCTGTCATTATTAAAGGTCATATGTTCCTTCACATACTTTAATCATATATAGATTAAAAAATCATCATAATGACATGAAGAAATAAATACCAGCACGAAAAACATAAGTTGGTGAAAAGATTAACCATCAAATACGAAAATATTTTCTATTCAACAAGTTGCTTTAAACTTAACTCATCTTGTTCAATGGAAAAAGGTAAAAGTAAAATGGACCTCTAGACAGAATAAACTAGTGTCTGAGCTTCTTCATCATCAAAGCTTTTCGGGGTTTACATAGACAGGGCAATCAAAGATGGCAAAGCAGAAGAATTGTCAATTTGTTTAAAATCTCATGATGTCTAAAGACTACACCAGAAGAAGGAAAGCTAGAACAGAAGTGTACTATCTACGCGTAGCAGAGTTAGAAATTTTCAACTTATACTACAAAGAAGTTCGAAAATTTAAAAGCAATGGAAAAGATAAAAAAACAAATTTTATATCCTGGATAAAAAGGAAGGAATCTTTAATCAAACACCACAAATACAATGTGCATTCTTTATCTAAATCTGCATGATATGACAAAGATTGATGTCAATCCGTCCAAATATGTAGAAACATGGGTCAGTAAATTCTTAGATCAGAAAATTGATTTTTTTCAATCGATGGAGCTGTACTTGAGAAAAGTATTTTAAAAGAATAAAAAATCTCACTAACCAGTGTCTGAGCTATATTTCTTAATGCAGGTAAAACAGCTCAACTATTTTTGGGAAGTTGAAATAATGAAAGCTAATTGTGCAAAAGAATAAAAAAATAAAAAGTACATGAGTTTATCCATCTTAGCTCATTTACAGGGACTGACCTTCATTGATGCTAGGTTAGTTTCTTTTGAGAGCACAATTTTATTCTTGCCTTTGTGAGCGCAAGCAGAGACCTGCAGAATTAAAAGGCAGAAATCAGCAATGCTAAGGAAAATACTTAAGCACATCAAGTAAGGAAGAACACTATAACAATAAAAAAAAATAAAAAATCACTCCCCGTTAAACCCGACTAGCGAGTGTGGGGTGAAGAACACTATAACAATAGATCAAAAAATAAGAGGACATGGCAGATTTTCACCAGACGATGCCAGTGAGGTTGTTGCAGAAATTTGTCGCTCCAGACAGAAAGAACAAGTACAAGAGTAACTCATATCAGAAAGAAGCGCTTTTGGGGTAAAGCATCTGAAAATATAGATAGTTTTAAAAACAAACAATTTAAGAAGCTTATTTGATTCATAAATTAGAATTAGAAACTTTTTATAGGATGTTATTTCTAAAAAAAACAAAACAAACATTAGGTATAATCTAAAACCTATGCAGGAAAAGGGCAATAAAATCGAACCTTGATTCACAACCCAATTTTCCATGCAACATCACAGACAGCCAAGGAGAAGGAGGAGCAGTAGCAGTAGCCGCAGCACGTGCGACCACCCCACATACTGGTGCAGGTATTTTGACCTCCGTTTCCTGCGCCGGCTGTAGGAAGTATTTCATTGACTGCTATTCAGAATCATCATATACACCTCCATCATCAGACAAATCATCAAACGATCTCATATCAAGCTGGTAACGCAAGATCCCACCTATCCCGCCAAAACCTCTGCAAAACTGTGAACCTTCTTGAGATTTATTGGTGACAAACTCAAGAGTGCAACCAAACCGCTTGTATTCATTTGCAAACCACTCCAGAAGAGACAACTTTTCCTGAACCTCATAATCGGCAGAGCTCTCAGGATCCCGAAAATTGTGCTGGTCAGCCTCCTGTTCCTTGTTGAAGTGCTTAATGATAACCTCACCAGTAGTACTATTTTTTAAGACAAACCTATTCAAATCCAGATTTTCCCAGACAATAAGTATCTCAACAGCTCCCATATCTAGAGCTTTTAGAGTATCATCAACCCCAAATATATACTTTCCAGTATCTTGGCTAATTTCCTCAAAGTATTTTCCAATCAATCGCTTCTCTTGGATAAACTTCACATTTGACAGTATTTCAGCAGATAGTTCAATAGCCTGATTAAACCCATTCTCCCCTCCGTAGGATACATCTGCAACATTAAGTATTTTTGCCTGAAGTCGAGGATCAAACATATCTGACTGACTAAGCTCAGTTTTGAAATCAGCTGATCCAGCCAGTATTAATCCAGAAACGTTGGGCTGGCTGGTAGCGGGATTAATATAAAACTGGGTTGCAAGCTCTGCGGTCTTCCTCACATAGTTATGACGCTTCTCCATGCGAAGACGGGCAAACCGTAGAGCTGATTGCCCTCCTCTTCCATGTTTCTTTGGGAGATCCACACTAAACTTATGAAGCACCTCTCTTGTATTACCACTCAAGGTTCCAAACAGAGTACCATTGCCATCCATGACAATAAATCCAAACTTGTCATCAGACTCCAGGAGCTCATTTAGAGCCTCGATATGAAACTTGTTGTCACAGAGATAGAGAGACGCATTGATAGGTCTGAAAGGCTCAAAATCAATAGTCACCTTCTTTTCCTTCCCATCGTCTGTCACAATTGTGCCAGTATACAGAACAAGCCCATTTGGAGGAACCTTGTTATAAAGCTTAAGCCTCTGCTGAGCGGAAGTGATTGCACCAAGAACAGACTGTCGATTCACCCTGCTTTTGATGTTTGAAGCAGTTCCAAACTCATCACCAAGCATCTTGGTAACACGAGATATTTGATCGCGTGGCGGCATGATAAGGGAAATCATACTCGTCCCATTTCCTCTAGCAGCCTCAAGAGCCTTGATCAATTTCTTGATTTTCCACACCTCGATGTTCTTATCAGTCTCTTGAGCATCAGCCATCTCCGAACAATTCTAGACCAATAATAAACTTGGAATGAATAAGAAGGACAAAAATTCTAGACACAAAATTCCCATTTTTATAACATGAAGATATATTAAAATGAAGATATATTATTTATAAGAAAAAATTCATTTCTCATTTTGCTTCATGCTTACCGTATACCCTCCTGTAAAGTTGCAAATAAAAAATTCAGGTCCGATAAACCACAATAAAAACCCTAATATTAAGTAGAACAAACTAGCAACATAGTCTAGCAAAATAGTAAAATATACACATATGTGGCTCTAAAATCTAAAGCATCACAGAACACAGCATGTATATTTAATATTAGTCCAAGTCCTTTATGTCCATCAATCCAGAATAACGCCAGTATCAAAAGAGTAAAAAATCATTAGCAATCGCATCATTGAAAAACTGTAAAGCAAATAATATATCTACATACATATCTATATGATCAATTGTTAGAATATCGAAATTGCAGAATCACTTAATCGAATTAGAGTACAATTTAGCATAGAAAGGTAACCTGTTATTGCGAAACTTAGAGAGGCCCTAGGGATGCTCGATTTGATTCTAAAGAGGTGTGTTTTAGGGTTTTTGAAGTGCGATTAGGGCTTCTGTTTGCATCTGGTTCGCGTCTTCTCCGTATTTATTCTACTTAGAGGGGTGTTGCAGGTAATTTCCTCTCTAAATTTATTATTTATTTATTTTTTTGATATATTTTCCTCTTTAAATTTTGATGCGGGATATTTTGCAATGAGAACTTTTTATACATAGAAAATTAGGCTTTGATTAGGTTTAGGTTATTTAGGAAAAAAAAAAATTCTTCAAAAAGTTATTTTTTTATAAATATATTTTTCATTACGAAGTTCATTTTGATATTTGTTTAAAAAAAAATAACCAAAAACTTATAATTTTTGGAAGCTAAAAATTTTCGCTTCTAAAAAAACAAAAGTCAAATGTTAAATATTCTTTTAAAAATAATAGCTTTAATTTTTGTAAAAAAATACTTTTAAAATAAGAAATACATAAAAAGTTTTTTTTACTAGTCCATCCAAACAGGTCTTAGTCCAGCCCATATCGAATAAAAAAAAAAAATAAGAACTGATTTGATTTTTGTAGGTATTCATTATATGTTTTTTTAAAAAATAAATATCAATTATTAGATCACATATTTATGGATGTTTAATTTATTTACAATTTTGTATGTATGATCACGAAAATTAATGATTGAATTGGTTAAATTTTCGTATTTAACAAAAATATTTGTTGTGGTAAAATATCATAAAATTAAAAAGACAAGTAATTATAATAAAACTAAATAAATAATGCAGAAAATTAAAATAAACAAATACATGACGTGAATGTAAATAATGAATGGGTGCTGTTTAATTTTCATATTTTATACTCATATTTCGTAAATAAACAAATACATAAATAATGTGAAACATATTCTATATATTAAAAATATTATATAATACTAAGACGTATCGGGAACATATCGAAAATGTCGTGTCGGTATCGGTGCTTCATAGAATTTTACTCTTAAAAGATTTATTTTGTATAAAAAACATCCGTAGCGTAAAAAACACCAAACTCTTCCTTAAAAGCTGTGTGTCTCACCTCTATTATTGCTCTAATTTAAACCATACAAAGTGTGATTATATGTGTTGTTTAAATAGGGATAAAAAAAAAAAAAGAAACACATAAATGTGTTAATGGTGATAAAGAGGGTATGATTATGTTCTATATCACACAGCCATTACTGTTTAAAAAAAAGGTTGAAGGGTATTTTTAATTTTAAAGCAAACCATTGGAATATTATTAAAGTTTTTCCTAAAATTTTTAAGAATGTTCTATTTAATTTTTTTATTTATGGTGTCAGGGAATATAGGTTTTGGATTTTTTTGCATCGGTTTATTCAAATTGTAAAATAAAATGTCTAAATTTGGTGTTTTGATGTCAATTTCTTTTTTACTCTAATGCACTAGTATATGCATCCCAGCATTTGTGTTATAAAAAATGTGATTTTTTTTTGGTAATTTATAAAAAATGTGATTTACTTTGTGTTTGATATATGTTGTTATTTAATATTTGATTTTTTTTTTTCCTATTAGTTGTTAACTCGTATGGTGCTATATTTTATCCCCAAATTAACTATGCTTGTTGAATTGGGTTACATTATTTTTTGCTGAGATGGTTGCTATCTTTTTTTGGCACCTTGTTTGGGCTATGCAATATGTGATGTATTGTTTCTTTGATGCTTTTGCATCAAATTGTGCCTTCTGGATCCTAAGAATTTGGAAATCAAAACATTATCCTTAAACAATTTGTTTTAGTACATCGTTATGGTTGCTACTAAAACAACAGTACCACGTAAGAAATCAAATTCCAAGTTACTACTTACTACCCAAAGGATTGAAGTTGATTCTGGATTGAAAATGTATGAATTTAGAGAAAAAGCATCCCACTTTGATGAGAATGAGTGATGTAATTCAAAGGAAAAATCCTCTATGAGAGGTTCCATCAAGAGAGGACCACGAAGTATTATTGAGGGCCATAAAGAGAAAAGGAAGAAGATGGGTTGGAAAGCAGTGAGAAAATTTTGTAATAAGATGCATCCCCTGCAAAAGGATACCTTGTCCAAAAAGTTGCAAGTACCTTAAATGAAAGAAATTTAGAAGATTAGTTCATTGGATGGAAGACATGCTAAAGTAAGTATTGTTTTCTTCGAGGGAAGTAAGTCTTATTGGAATTTGCAAAAATGTAATACATGTGTTGGAATTGATGTAACATAATGTTGCTTCTGCCTCAGTGGTCATGTTACTGTGGTTTGTTTGTTTGTTTTATGTATGTTCATAATATTTTTTTAATTGTGACAATACTTTGATTATATAGGTTGAGGTTCCTAAGTCGTTATAGATTCCTCGCAAATTGATTCAGAAAAACTTACACAAAGGTACAAAGCATTAACTCATTACAGATTCGTTGCAAATGATTTGAGATATGTGACGTTTTACCTATAACTTATTCGATAATTTGGCATGCACAGATGATGTGGATAATATGTGAAGGGGCTGCAAATTGTCTCGATAGTGAACATGGATGTTATACTTCTCACCTTCCATCACCTGTTACTGATTCCCTTTCTAGATAAGGTCAACTTTTTGATTTATGCTTCATTTAATTGCTACTGCATTTACCGTATAAAATGCAGTAGCAATTAAATGAAGCATAAATGGAAAAGTTGACCTTCTCTAGAAAGGGAATCAGTAACAGGTTATGGAAGGTGGGAACTATAACATCCATGTTCACTATCGAGACAACTTGCAGCCCCTTCACATATTATCCACATCATCAGTGCATTCCAAATTATGGAATAAGTTATAGGTAGAACGTCACATATCACAAATCATTTGCAACGAATCTGTAACGAGTTAATGCTTTGTACCTTTGTGTAAGTTTTTCTCAATCAATTTGCGAGGGATCTGTAACGACTTAGGAATCTCAACCTATATAATTAAAGTATTGTCACAATTAAAAAAATATTACGAACATAAATAAAACAAACAAACAAACCACAGTAACATGACCACTGAGGCAGAAGCAACATTATGTTACATCAATTCCAACACATGTATTACATTTTTACAAATTCCAATAAGGCTTACTTCCCTCGAAGAAAACAATACTTACTTTAGCATGTCTTCCATCCAATGAACTAATCTTCTGAATTTCTTTCATTTCAGGTACTTACAACTTTTTGTACAAGGTATCCTTTTGCAGGGGATGCATCTTATTACAAAATTTTCTCACTGCTTCCCAATTCATCTTCTCCCTTTTCTCTTTATGGCCATTAATAATACTTTGTGGTCCTCTCTTGATGGAACCTCTCATAGTGGATTTTTCCTTTGAATTACAGCACTCATTCTCATCAAAGTGAGATGCTTTTTCTCTAAATTCATACTTTTTCAATCAAGAATCAACTTCAATCCTTTGGGTAGTAAGTAATAACTTGGAATTTGATTTCTTACGTGGTACTGTTGTTTTAGTAGCACCCATAACGACGTACTAAAATAAATTGTTTGAGGATAATGTTTTGGTTTCCAGATTCTTAGGACCCAGAAGGCACAATTTGATGCAAAAGCATCAAAGAAACAATACATCACATATTCCTTAGCCCAAAAAAGGTGCCAAAAAAGATAGCAACCGTCTCAGCAAAAAATAATGTAACCAATTCAACAAGCATAGTTAATTTAGGGATAAAATATAGCACCATACGAGTTAACAACTAATAGGAAAAAAAAATCAAATATTAAATAACAACATATATCAAACACAAAGTAAATCACATTTTTTATAAATTACCAAAAAAAAATCACATTTTTTATAACACAAACGCTGGGATGCATATACTAGTGCATTAGAGTAAAAAAGAAATTGACATCAAAACACCAAATTTAGACATTTTTTTTTACAATTTGAATAAACCGATGCAAAAAAAATCCAAACAATCCAAAACCTATATTTCCTGACACCATAAATAAAAAAATTAAATAGAACATTCTTAAAAAATTTAGGAAAAACTTTAATAATATTCCAATGGTTTGCTTTAAAATTAAAAATACCCTTCAACCTTTTATTTAAACAGTAATGGCTGTGTGATATAGAACATAATCATACCCTCTTTATCACCATTAACACATTTATGTGTTTCTTTTTTTTTTATCCCTATTTAAACAACACATATAATCACACTTTGTATGGTTTAAATTAGAGCAATAATGGAGGTGAGACACACAGCTTTTAAGGAAGAGTTTGGTGTTTTTTACGCTACGGATGTTTTTTATACAAAATAAATCTTTTAAGAGTAAAATTCTATGAAGCACCGATACCGACACGACATTTTCAATATGTTCCCGATACGTCTTAGTATTAAATAATATTTTTAATATATAGAATATGTTTCACATTATTTATGTATTTGTTTATTTACGAAATATGAGTATAAAATATGAAAATTAAACAGCACCCATTCATTATTTACATTCACGTCATGTATTTGTTTTATTATAATTACTTGTCTTTTTAATTTTATGATATTTTACCTCAACAAATAATTACTTAAAAGAAGCTAAAAGTCCAAGATTAATGAGCTGTGTACCAAGCCCACCAAAACATACTACGTCGACAAAATTTGCTTGGACTCTTTCTTTTAAGAAAAATATCTTTACTTTCTTTACTTTTTTTTTCATCACTGAACCTAATCTTTACTTTCTTGAAAACCTACAACCATCTCAAGCGGCGACTAGTTTTGGGAAAGGAAGATGAAGAAGACCCATTCTGAGTGCATCCAGCAATCAGAGCATTCCAAGACGGCACATCTCTCTCAGGCATTTCATCAAACAACTTCAAAGCATTATCAACATCCCCCACTCTCCCATACCCAGAAACCATTGTCGTAAAAGACACATCATTTTTCTCAAGCATTTCATCAAACACCTTCCTAGCATTCCCCACACCACCCAAAACCCTCAAGTAAAAGTCCACGAGCGCCGTTTGCACAACTGGGTATTCATCAAAACCCGATTTTAGGATCTGGGCATGCACCAAATCGGTGCCACGCGATTCGGTACAACATTTGAGCACATGAGGGTAAATAAACTGGTTGGGTCGTGGGGTGGGAATGCAGAGCATGTTGCGGTACAAGGAAAAGGCATCACCGTGGCCTTGGGGGCGAGAGGCATAGGCGGTGATCATGGCGATTAGAGGTAGATGTTGGGGAGTGAAGGTGGTCAAAGATGAGGTGGCGAGAGGCATAGGCATCACAGCTCCACGTAAGGTGCGAGCGACGGCGTCGTAAGCTCAACCAGCTTCCTCGGCGGAATCAAAGGTTCCAAGCCACACCCTCACTTTCTTCAACGGGTCTCTGATCTTCGCCGCGAACCTTCCCCAAAGTAACCAAGAGTCCTTAATCCCACCCAATTTGCCATTGATACCGGAACGGAAGGATTTTTTCTTAAAAAGAAAAAAAGAAAACTAAAATTTTATGAGTAAGCAATTTTATTGAGAGAGAAGCAATTTTATGAGAGAGGAAGAAAAAAAGAGAGAGAAACTATAAGATAGGCCCCACTCTATTTTGTCTCTTTCGAGGCAAACAAATTTTTTTTACCTTTAAAACGAAAATCATTCCCTTAAAAAATAAATAAGGGTGGAACTCGTTCTCTTTCCTAATGAATTTCATGCATTTTAATGTTTGTATCAAATAATTTAATAAAAAAGTTATATTCCCAACAAAGCAAAATACAACAAAACAAAAAATCAGCTTACCCAACAAGAGAGAGAGAGAGAGACAGAGCGCTGAGCCGCACTAAGGGTTTTACTCGCAACAGGGTTTTGATAATTTGTATTATTACCTAATCCAAATTACTCGAAATTTTCACTGGTGAAGTATATATTATATTTTTTTTTATGAATAGGATATTATAACAATCAAATCAAATCAAATAATATTATTATCAATATTATTAATGCACAAATCTAGAGCTTCAACAAGCACATGTCGACGCACACAAAAAACAAAAACGATGCACAACTAAGGAAATTTTTAATATGGTATCATCCCTTCATGGTCCTCCCATTGAGGAAGTGACACATGATTTTTTTTTTCTTTTCTCCTTTTTCTCTCCTCTCTTCTTAATTTCTCTATCACTCTTTCTCCTTCACCCCACCCAATCTCTCATGGGCCGGGAGCGCCAAATATAATCTCCACAACTCGAGGTGGGGAGGGGGGGGGGGGGGGGGGGGGAACACCTCAAAGTTGACAAAGACGCTCATCGAGGCAAAAATTCCCAACCAACCCCAAATATTCAAAGCAAAAAGCAGCAGCAAGGGTTTTGATAATATCATTAATAAGAAAATAAAAATCTCATAAAATCATCACACCGTTAAGCAAACTGTGAATATAAGTCATACGGTTAATAGAAGCACATCAAGCGTACAGTACCAAGAAAGCAATAAGAACATCAGTTCAACAAAGCAAAGTTCCGAAAGCATGATTAAGGCACGAAAGATGTAGTCATAGACTTAAGCACTCAAGAGCCATGTATATGCTCGAGCATTCTTGAAAAACCATGTACATCGAAATATTTGGATTCACCTACAAAACCATGTAAAGCAATTACTCGGATGCCATATTGGCAGCACAGCCGTGGCCACTGCCTACGCAAAAAAGCCTCTGCTTACTCAAATAAATAAATAAAAAGCCCCTAAGTGCACATATGAAGCATAGGTGAGAGAAATATAACATATATATAAAAAAACAGACTCGGTAAAAATTAAACCAAAGAACATTAGCAAATCATAATATTAAAAGAAATAGAACCCAGCGATTGCAAATTCCCAGTGTAGGCACTGCCTAAGGAAAAATGTCTCCATGTAAAGTGGATAAGCAGCATAGATAAGAAGAATATTACAAACAAGCTTGGTATAAATTAATCAAAAGAACATTAGCCAATCATTATTAAAGCCCATATGTGCCTTCACTTACTTTAATCATATATTGATTAAAAAATCATCATATTGTCTTGAAGCAATCAATATCAGCACGAAAAACATAAGTTGGTGAAAAGATTAAAGCAGAGCACTCGACAAAAGGTACCTAGCCTGGCTTCTTTTCCTTGCAAATTATAATTATGAAAACAGATTAACCATCAAAATCAGAAAATATTTTCTATTCAACAATAACAGAGTTGCATTAACCTTCAATCATCTTGTTCAATGGAAAGAGGTAAAAGTAAAATGGACTTCTAGAAAGAATAACCTAGTGAGTGAATGCTTCTTCATCAAAGCTTTACAGGGTCACATAGACAGACAGGGCAAACAAAGACTAAAAAGCAGAAGAATTTTCAATTTGTTTAAACTATCATGATATCTAAAGACTACAAAGCAGAAGAATTTTCAATTTACTTAAAATCTCATGATATCTAAAGACTACACCAGAAGAAGGAAAGCTAGAATAGAAGTGTACTATCTAAGCTGAGCACAGTCAGAAATTTGCAACTAAAACTACAAAAGAAGTTTGAAAATTTAAAAGCAATGGAAAGATAAAAGGCAAATTTCATCTCTTGGATCAAAAGGAAGGAATCTTTCATCAAACTCCACAAATACAACGTGTATTCTTTATCTAAATCTGCATGATATGACAGAGATTGGTGCCAATCCGTCCAAATATGAAGAAACATGGGCCAGTAAATTCTTAGATCAGAAAAATGATTTTTTTTCAATCGATGGAGCAGTACTTCAGGAAAAGCATTAAAAAAGATTAAAAAAAAATCTCAGGTACCAGTGTCTGAGCTATATTTCTGAATGCAGGTAAAACAGCTCAACAACTACGTTCTGTTTTTGGGCAGTTAAAATAATTGAAGCTAATTGTGCAAAAGAATAAAAAAGTACATGAGTTTATCCATCTTAGCTCATTTACGGGGACTGACCTTCATTGATGCAAGGTTTGTTTCTTTTGAGAGCACAATCTTTATTCTTGCCTTTCTGAGCGCAAGCAAAGACCTGCAGAATTAATAGGCAGAAATCAGCTATGCTAAGAATAATACTTAAGCACATTAAGGAAGATCGCTATAAAAATAGATCAAAAAATAAGAGGACGAGGCAGATTTTCACCAGATGATGCCAGTGAGGTTGTTGCTGAAATTTTTGGCTCCAGACAGCGAGAACAAGAAGGAGAGTAACTCATATCAGAAAGAAGCACTTTTGGGGTTAAGCATCTGAAAATATAGTAATAGTTTTTAAAACAAACAATTTAAGAAACTTATTTGATTCACAAATTACAATTAGAAACTTTTTCTAAGATGTTATTTCTAAAATAAAAAAAAAAACAAGCATCAGGTATAATCTAAAACCTATGCAAGAAAGCGGAATAAAATTGAACCTTGATTTACAATCAAATTTTCCATCCAACATCACAGACAGCCGAGGAGGAGGAGGAGCAGGAGCAGGAGTCGCAGCACGTGCGACCACCCCCCATACTGGTGCTGGTATTTTGACCTCCATTTCCTGCACCAGCAGTAGGAAGTATTTCATTGATTGCTATTCAGAATCATCATATACACCTCCATCATCAGACAAATCATCGAACGATCTCATATCAAGCTGGTAACGCAAGATCCCACCTATCCCGCCAAAACCTCTGCAAAACTGTGAACCTTCTTGAGATTTATTGGTGACAAACTGAAGAGTGCAACCAAACCGTTTGTATTCATTTGCAAACCACTCTAGCAGAGACAACTTTTCCTGAACTTCATAATCAGCAGAGCTCTCAGGATCCCGAAAATTGTTCTGGTCAGCATCCTGTTCCTTGTTGAAGTGCTTAATGATAACCTCACCAGTAGTACTATTTTTTAGGACATACCTATTCATATCCAGATTTTCCCAAACAATAAGTATCTCAACAGCTCCCATTTCAAGAGCTTTTAGAGTATCATCAACCCCAAAAACATACTTTCCAGTATCCTGGCTAATTTCCTCAAAGTATTTTCCAATCAATCGCTTCTCCTGGATAAACTTCACATTGGACAGAATTTCAGCTGATAGTTCAATAGCCTGATTAAACCCATTCTCCCCTCCATAGGAAACATCTACAACATTAAGTATTTTTGCCTGAAGACGTGGATCAAACATATCTGACTGACTAAGCTCAGTTTTGAAATCAGCTGAACCAGCCAGTATTAGTCCAGAAACATTGGGCTGGCTTGTAGTAGGATTAATATAAAACTGGGTTGCAAGCTCTGCAGTCTTCCTCACATAGTTATGACGCTTCTCCATGCGAAGACGGGCAAAACGTAGAGCTGATTGCCCTCCTCTTCCATGTTTCTTTGGGAGATCCACACTAAACTTATGAAGCACCTCTCTTGTATTACCACTCAAGGTTCCAAACAGAGTACCATTGCCATCCATGACAATAAATCCAAACTTGTCATCAGACTCCAGGAGCTCATTTAGAGCTTCAGTATGAAACTTGTTGTCACAGAGATATAGAGATGCGTTGATAGGTCTGAAAGGCTCAAAATCAATAGTCACCTTCTTTTCCTTCCCATCTTCAGTCACAATTGTGCCAGTATACAGAACAAGCCCATTTGGAGGAACCTTGTTATAAAGCTTAAGCCTCTGCTGAGCAGAAGTGATTGCACCAAGAACAGACTGTCGATTCACCCTGCTTTTGATGTTTGAAGCAGTTCCAAACTCATCACCAAGCATCTTGGTAACACGAGATATTTGATCACGTGGGGGCATGATAAGGGAAATCATACTCGTCCCATTTCCTCTAGCAGCCTCAAGAGCCTTGATCAATTTCTTGATTTTCCACACCTCAATGTTCTTATCAGTCTCATGAGCATCAGCCATCTTCGAACAATTCTAGATAAACAACCTTGGAATGAATAAGAAGGACAACATTTAAGGCATATCCATACAGATAAAAAACCATAAAACTGATGCTTGGTCCCAAACATCAAGCATAAAAGAGAGGAACAAAATTACACGTGAACATCAAACCACCCTCCTAAATCCTAATCACTACTCATTTTCATCTCTCTAAAGAATTAGGAAATAAACATATCACCTCGATAAATAAAAACAACAGAAAGACACAAGATTAAATTTGTTCCATTTTAAAACAAAGCATTAAATAAAATATAATCATATTAATATTCAATACAGGTTTCCATCTACACTCCCCCCCCCCCCCCCCCCAAATATTAAAATATAATCATATTAAAATCAAGGTATATTATTATTCAAAAAAGATCCATTTCTTATGTTGCTTCAAGCTTACCCTCTCCCTCCTGTCAAGTTGCAAATAAAAAATTCAGACCCAATAAACCACAATAAAAGCCCCAATATTAAATACAATAAACTGGCATCATTGTCTAGCAAAACAGTAACATGATACACCTAGGTGGCTCTAAAATCTAAAGCATCACAAAACACAGCATGTCAATTTAATATTAGACCCAGTCCTTTAACAGAGTAAAAAAATCATAAGCATTCGCAGGATTGAAAAACTGTAAAGCAAACAAAATATATATATTAAATGCTCAATTGTTAGAACATCGAAATTGCAGAATTAGGTTATTCGAATTAGAGTAGAAATTAGCGTAGAATGGTAACCTGTTGTGGCGAAACCGAGAGAGAAGCCCCGGGGATGCTCGATTTGATTCAAAAGAGTTACGTTCTAGGGTTTTTAAAGTGCGCTTCCGTTCCGTTTGCGTCTTATTGGCGGTGGACAAGTAAAATTACCATTTGGTTAGCATCTTCTCGATCTTTCTTCTACTCTTTGAGGGGTATTATAGGTAATTTTCTCTCTAAATGTTGGTACGAGATATTTTGCCACGAGAACTTTTTTATACAGAGAGCTTTAATCAGGTTTGGGTTAATTAGCACGGCCCATATTAAATATAAATAAAATAGTAAAAAATATAGGATATTGAAACAACTAATCGTCAATTATGTTATTCCAACGATTATATTTATTTCTATCTTTGTATGGTTATAATTCCTCGTATTAAATATAGGTAATCATAACCATACAAATGTGGAAATAAATATAAAGTATTAAATATGGGGAATCATAATCATACAAAGATGAAAATAAATATAATTATTAGATAAACATAATCAATGTAAGATGAAATTGATTGATAGTAATACTAATTTGTCGTTACTACCAATATTATTATCAATCAATTTAACCGTTAGATCGAATACGTTGATCTCACGGTTATATTTATTTCCATCTTTGTATAATTATGATTCCTCATTATTAAATATGGATAATCATAAACATACAAAGGTGAAAATACATATAAAGTATTAAATATGAGGAATCATAACCATATAAAGATGAAAATAAATATAATTGTTGGATCAACATAATCAATCTAACAGTGAAATTAATTAATAGCAATACTAATTGGTTGTTACTACCAATCAATTTCACTATTGGATCGATTATGTTGATCCAACGGTTATATTTATTTCCATTTTTGTATGGTTATGATTCCCCATATTAAATATAAGGAATCATAACCATACAAAGGTAGGAATAAATATAAAATATTAAATATGAGAAATCATTACCATATAATGATGGAAATAAATATACTCCTTAGGTCAACATAATCAATCTAATGGTGGTGAGATTGATTTATAATAATACTAATTGTTTATTATAATATTTTTCCACAAAAACTAATGATTGAGTTGGTTAAATATTCGTATTTGGTAACTTTTTTTAAATTTATTTCGATCTTTTAAAATTCATTTTGAGACACCATAGCTTTAGTCCGAATGTTATAACTTCTGTATTATGTAAATCGAATTTTGCTTGTCATATGTTGGCATTTGAAAATTATAATTCCAATTTTCAAATATAATTCCTTCCTCTAGATAGAAATTGATGAATTGATATATATAAGAGATAAGAAAAGTCTACTTTTAAGATCCAATGATGTTCATATCGTTTTTTTTACATATATAGTGTAATTTTTTTTCCTGGTATTGATAAATTCAACTTTTATATATATAAATATGAGGTACGATCACCAGTATCAAATTTCAAATTTAACACCACTTTTAAAAGCCAATAGATCAAAAAAATCAATGGTGTCAGACGCTTACAAAATCAGAGTCATTGATCTTTCTTGATCTAACGGCTCTCTGATGAGATATCAAATTTGAAATTTGACACTGGTATCAAAGGATCCTATCTCTATAAATATAAATATATATATATATATATATATATATATATATATATATATATTTGACTTACAAAATATAGAAGTTATAATATTCGGATTAAAGCTATGATGTCTCAAAATGAATTTTAAAAGATCAAAATAAATTTTAAAAAAGTTAACAAATATGAATATTTCTCGAAATAATTTTATCTCCTGTTACAAAAGTATGTTAATCTCTTATATATATATATGGGAAAAACTACTCTTATGTTACATGTGATAAATCTCTCTCCTACACACCATTCGATAACTGTGCCATCTTTTTCTTTTCTTTTCGTTTTATTCTTCAGGTGATGGAGTCCACAAGTTTATCTCTATGACATGAGATAACTTATCTCCTTTAACATGAGATTAATAAAACCCTATATATATATATATATATATATAGTTGATAGCATTAACGACAAATAGAAAATTAAGCAAAACACTTAATATTTCTTTTTTTTGGTAAAAGAAACACTTAATATTTCTAAATTATTAATAGGAATTGTTTTTGTTATGTTATATAATATAAAAGCAAATTTCCTACTCTCACAAAAGGAAGAGAGAGGAGAAGAATAGAAAAAAGAGAAAAAGAATTTAAAGTGGGTCCATATAAATTTATGTGTGTAAGAAGATGAGTTTGTGTTATGTAACATAATAAAAACAATTCCCATTATTAATATTCTATGAAATTTTTCTTTTTTTTTCTATTTTTTACAATGTCCACAGTATTACTATCTTTTGGTTCCTGCTCTTAAGTTTAAACAATAGATTCAAAATTCTTTTTCATTAGCTAGTGATATTGAAATGAAGATCTGTTTATTGGTTCAATTGGAAATTCATCAGAATAAAATCTTTTTATAACAAAATTATAGTGTTGCAAATGCTAACACAAATTATTCTTGTGTTTTAAAAATGGAAACGGAGGCGCTAAGTTGAAAATTGAGAAGTTGCCATCTAGCAAAACTAGGAAGTTTCATTAAGCCTAAATACTCCATTGAGTCATTGAGTATGGAGTTGTGTTCCTTTTTCCAGTTATAATTCAAAAAATTTACTTAAGAATGAGTAGTGTTTTGAAAAGTTTTGCTAAGTAGTTAAATAACAAGAGGAACTATTTCATGTATCAAACCAAGTATCTCATACCTCTTTCTAATGCCTCTTGAGCTTAAATGAATATATATGTTATTTCCCATACACCACCAAAACTGCACCCAAGAAGCAATAACTATCTAACAACTTTGTGAAAAAATTAAGATAATGCATTAAAAGTCATCAATGTTATCAATTGAAGATGAATGAAATGGAGCTGGAGTTGATTAAAGCATTGAAAATACGGTAGAGAAGTTAATGATCACTTATAAACTTGGAGTGAGGTGTTGCTCTATGTATTAAATTTCATTGCAGTGTAATATCAATTCAAGCGTTATTATGTCCTTTGGCGGTCATCATTACCGTTGAGGTTGAAGTCCAAACACTCAATGAGCATCAAATTTTATGCAATAAAGAAATATTTTGCAAAAACGAAAAAGAAAAGGCTGAAGGGAAATCTAGGCTCAAAAAGGGAAAAATCTAATATACTACTGTCCTACCATTTGTTTGGTACTACCAGCCAATAGAATAATATACTACTGTCCTACCATTTGTTTGGTACTACCAGCCAATAGAAATTCATGGAAGACTGTGATATTTGTACAAAAAAGAGAAATATTTTTTTCATCTAAATGCCATCATTCCCATTTCTTGGTTTTGAACAATAGGTTCAAAATTATTTTTGAAAGATTTATTATTCCTGAATCATATATATGATTATAAAATATCAAATAATATGAAATTAAAATTGGGATTATGCAAACTTTGTTGGACCATCATAAAGTAGGTGGAAAGAAGGGACTATATGAAGTGGCGGAGCCGGCCCAAAATATTTATCATAATTATATAAATTTATTAGAGAAAAAATTTACTATGAATTCTAACATAGTTATCTAAATTATGTACTAATAATGTCACATAATATTGGAAATTCAAATGAACAATTATCGTTGATTACATATCAAAGCAAACATATAAAAATGCACTAACCTTTTCGGTAAACATTTCAAACATAATAATTTCACTTTCCTCCCACAACATAATAAGTAATGAACCAAACATTATTTTAAGGTAAAAATTTTGTGATTAAGTTTGGAAATAGATCAACTAATTAATTTTGTGATTAAGTTTAGAAGTATTTTTTTTAAATGATAGGAGTAAGAATAAATAACATAACTAATTAAAATAAAGTAGGAAAAAAAAATATACAGGATAAAAAAAAAAGTAAAACACAAAAATAACCATACTATACATGTTGCTTATTATTTGTTTGCATTTAGATGATTTGTTGTTACTTTGTATTGAATATTTGATTTTCTATTTAGGTGGTGCCAAATTATAATTTTTACCTTAGTTAATTATAATTAATTATATAATAAGTGGGAAAAAAACAAGCAGGTGCCAAGGCACCTGCTGGCTTGGCTATGGCCCCGCCATTGACTATATGCCATGATTTTTTTTCTCTATCGCCTATTTCGAAAGTGGCAGCCTCTATGCGATGGAAGCATGATGACTTGTATGATTTAACCCCAATATGAATAGGCTAGAGAGGGAACTAGACAAATACCCAAAAAAGTTTGTATCCATTGGGTCCACCCATCTTGGAAACCATGGTCACACTAAAGCCTACATTGTTGCCTAACTAGATTCAATACCAGCTGATGCCAAAAGTCCAACTTAATATGATCACAATGGATTAATCAAAATAATATAATTGGAATATCTATTAACCCGATAAATTTTAAAACACAAAATTAATTAATTAATATGGCCCACACACATAAAATTTTCCTACATTCTCTTACTTGGGCTTTATTATTATTTAGTTTGATATTATTTTGAAAATAACTTTGTGTTGAAAATGACTCTATCAGGTTAATAACAAAAAATTATTTTACATGGCCACGATTTTACATGGCGATCAATATACCGAAAATATTCTAACATATGACCTTTCATCTCACAGACAATAAGTATTACATATTCATGAATCATGGGCTAGTAGTGTAGTGCCAAAATGTGATAAACAATATAACATACTAATTCTTATCTGTCCTCAAAGTAATTTATCAACAACATGAAATTACATTATTGCAATTTCCAAGCAACATAAAATTGTATTACTATAATTTCTAAACAACATGAAATTGTCTTTTTCAATCCAATTTCTTAATATTAGGTTTCAAAAACACTATGTTATTAAGGCCAAAAGTATGATAAATAACGTTGTAAATGGTCAAATGCATAGTGTTTATTATCAAATGCAAAAGATTCTTGAGATGTTATGATTGAGTATGATTCTAACTTTAAAATATATTATTTTCATGTTTGAAGTGTTGAATTAAAGTTTTGATGGATCAACGAAGAAAGAGGAAACAAGACTTAAGCAAGCAAAGATCAAAACAACATGATTTTATGCTCGCTGAAGCCGCTTCAGCGAGCACGTCCATCCTTATAGCTTTCTCGATGATCAAAATAATACGGGTTTAACCCTCCACCATGCTTATAGTTTTTCTCTATTCCGTCCTAAGGCACACCGTATGCCAATATATATCTCACTCATTTAAGTCTTATTTTACTACCTTCCCCCAAGTAAGTTTTGGTCTACTCTACCTTCCCTTGTGCCTAGCTCTGTGTTACAAACTTTTGTTCTTATGGGAGCATCCATAGGTCTTCTCATTATGTGCTCAAACCACCTCAATCTATGTTCTCTCATCTTTCCAACCACTGGTACTACTTATACCTTTCGTCGAATATTTTCATTTCTTATCTTATTCATCCTCGTATAACCACTCATCCACCTTAACGTCATCATTTCTACTACTCTCATTTTATGCTCATGTTGCCTACGTGCTGACAAACATTCAGCTCCATATAACATTGCAGGCCTTACTGCTATTATATAGGATTTTCCTTTTAGCTTAAGAGAAATTTTGCGGTCACACAAAAATCCAGATGTACTACGCCATTTCACCCACCCTGCTTTGATTCTATAATTTACATCCTCATCAATTTCTTCACCTTTTTGCAAAATTGATCTCAAGAATCTAAAAGCATCTTTCTTGGGTACCTCTTGACCAAGTAGATGCACGTGATCTTGATCTACACTTCTTACCAGAGAAAACTCACACTTCCTATATTGGGTCTGGCTCCAACTTAACATGAATCCTTTAGACTTCAACATGTTTATGCACAAATCAACTTTTATATTAACATCGTCTTTGGTCTCATCAATAAGCACAATATCATCTACAAAAAGTATGCACCATGATACTTTCTCTTGAATATCTTTTGTTAGTTCATCCAAAACTAAGGCGAAGAGATGAGGGCTTAGAGCCAAACATTGGTGTACACCTACCGTTAAAGGAAAATAACTTGATGTTCAATTACAAGTTTTCACACATGTAGTAGCCCATCATATATATCCTTGATTGCATTTACATACTTTGATGGTATTTTCTCTACTCAAGAACCCACCATAAAACTTTTCTTTGGACCGTATCATATGCTTTCTCAAGATCTATGAACACCATATATAAGTCCTTCTTCTTTTCTCCATATCTTTCTATTAATTGTCGCATCAAGAAAATGGCTTCCATGGTACATCTTTCTAGCATAAATCCAAATTGATTTATAGAAACCTTGGTCTTTCTTCTCAAACGATATTCAATAACTATCTCCGACAATTTCATAGTATGGCTTATTATCTTAATGCCTCTATAGTTAGAACAATTCTAAATATTTCCCATAATTTCTAAACAACATAAAATTGTTACTTTCCATCCGATTTCTTAACAATATGAAAATGAATCAACGTTATTTTCAAACGACATTAGATACCAAATTTTGTTATATTCAATCATCTTTAAGCTCACATGCTTAAAGATACTATTTCATACATATATTTCTTAATCGATAGGAGAAATAACAATAATGATTATCATTAATCAATAAAATTAAAAAAAAAATGTCATAAAATCATCACCAGCTTGCATACAAAAGTAACCAGAAAAGTAAATTGAATATAACTCGCATATAAAGTGAATTAAAGAATCTAAAGCACTAAAAAGCAAACTTAAGGCAAAAAACAATGCATCAAAATGAATTATAGGGCAATATACACCTTTAATTAAAGAAAGATGTCATAATGAGACAACCATAATAATACATTACCCTTTGCGAAGAATGCACAAACCAAGGTCGTAAACAAGGCCAAAAGGATTTGTTTATTGTAAGAACCCGCACCGCTAATTAAGGTGATTAATTAAATAATTGTGATAATTAGGAAATAATTCCATAATTGACCCTAATAATTATTATGAGACTCTAATAATTACAGTAAGTGGGTAATAAGGCTGAAAGTCACTTTTCGGACGAAAAGCGCAGATACCGGTTCTGCTACCCGGTATAAATGCGTACCGGTGAAGATCCCGGAAAATTATAATAAGTGCATGATAATTACTAAAATAATATGTAGGACTTTTAAAACGAATTTCAAGTCAAAATAATGAGATCTGATGCCAGAACTGATACTGGCTATGGAAAAGCGCGTACCGGAAAGGTTCTCCTAAAAATAAAATAAAAATATGAGAAATCTTAGAAAAATGAGTAGGTTAAGATTCCAAAGTTTGGGATTAAGATCTTTTGCGTAGCTATTAATGCTAATACTATGCGTTAAGTGGCCATGTGGCTATTTATACACTCATTAGTGGATACAAAACCCTAGAATCAGATTTCCTACGTGTAACTTGGAGGCCAGCTGCTTCCACCACCTTTCCTTAGCCTCCCATGCTTGTTTTGTGCAAAGTGTTCATCTTTTCTTCTTTGTTTCACCATCTAAACACATGGTTGAGGGTGTGTGAGCTTTGTGAAGAGGGTGAGTGCTCCATTCTGAGTTGTGGTTGTTGTTGGTGAGGTGTTGAGGGGCTGAGTTGGTGTCCCTTGGTGAGAGCTCTTGTTCTTGGCTTGTGAGCTATAAAGTGTCAACCTTTGTGAAGAAAGAACCTACCTTGTGGAACCATTTTCGTGTTCTGAGTTTGGTCAGATTTGAGGAGCCATTTGGGAGCTCCCAAGGCACTTTGTGCTGCTGTTTTGAGCTTGGGGTAAGTTCCCTATCATGATCTTGGGTTTTAATGCTTTAAAAGTAGAGTCTTTGCATGCTAATGGTTAAAATGAAGTAACCAACACCTGAGTGAACTTGTATATGCTTAAAAATGGATCCTTGGACGTGTTTAAGTGTTAAAAGTCGGACCTTTGGACTGAATATTCACGAAATGCAGAAACTGCATTCTGTCGTGAAATATCTGGATATTTGTCGAGCAGATATCTGGTTATCCGGATATTATATATCCGGATATGGTCAGTAAGATATCCGGATATTGCATATCCGGATATGCCCCCTAGGAATATCCGGATATTCTGGGATTTTGAAGAACAGTAGCTGCACTGTTCATACAGTAGGCTATTGGGGGGTTTGTTGACCCTAGATTAAGGAAGTTGGACTTCTGTAATTAATGAACTAAGTCAGAATCATGTGATTAAGGGCTTATGGCTTTGTTGGAAGCCTTAAGACGTAAAACGTAATGGAAATGCATGGTCTTTAAGTTGTATGCTTGTTGTGCATATTTAATGATATATTATTGGTCCATAACAGATTGTGATACTGCTGTGTTTGGACTGTGAGAGCGGTTGGACTCTTGGCTTGGATTGATTGCTTGCAAGGTAAGCTTTTGTGTCCTCGGTTTAGCCATGTTGTGGTTCCACCATGTCCCATGGGGATGTGGTTTATGCATGCTGTGTTACATGCTTTTGATGTTTTGGAAATGCTGTTGAGTTGTTATATGCAATGTGCTGTTATGATATGCATGTGAGTCCACCTATACGGTAAGCCTGAGTATGTGGTACATACGATATGGTGAGGCTGTGGGTGAGGTGCAAGCGGTGTTCCTTGTACTTACTATGTGGGTAATAGACGTATTCCTGCATTTCTCTGGCTAGTAGAATAGTGATAACTCATATGGCATGGATATCTGTTGTACTGCATACTTATGGAACTTATACTCGAAATTACTGCTTTTAGAACTTATATTGCACATGTAAGTGAGGTTGGGGTGGAAGATCCTTGAGGACCCTTTGTCTTACTGAGATTTCTTGTTTAGAGATCTCACCCCACGTTTTGGGACGCTTATTTCAGGTTCAGGTAATTTGGGGGCTGATTCCTCTGGCGGCCGGAGGCCAGAGCTTAGTTGATATATAGACTTGCTGTATGCTGAAATGAATGGATTTGGATGTTGTTTATGTTTTATGTCAGTATCATGTTATTTGAGTTGAGACTGTTGTTGGGCATTGTTGCCTTATTTGGTGAGCATGGGGATTGTCCATGCCACATAGACTTGATTATGTCTTGTTTTCATTTAAAGTTGGATGATGTCTCAGGATATTGTTCGGACTACGTGTTGTAGATCCATGATTTTAGATACTCACTTTATATTTATATATGAAGTATTCAGTTAGCTGTCTTGCAATTTACATACAGGCGTTATTTTATGAAATTGATTAAGTAATCAACTTGGTTAAGGTTAATGACGTCATAATTGAATTAAAGAAAAAGTTATTCCGCATTTTAATTAAGCGTGGCTTAATACGATAGTATGTTAACAAATCGAGTTAACACGGGCTGTTACATTTATCAATGAGCGCAACATGTTATCATAACAAGGCCATCATAATAATACATTGCCCTTTGGGTAGAATACACAAATAAAGGTATAAACCAAGGTTAGAACCTTATATGAGTCAATCAATAAGCATTGCATTGAGTTTTAAAATTCATCCTTTTTGGGTAGATAGATTCTTAGACCAAAGAGTCATTGATAACTTCATCTACAACTAGGGGTGTGATATAGGTTTTGACACGCGGGTCGACCCGCGACATGACATGAAAATTCGTGTTCGGGGTGACCCGCAAAAAAATTTGTGTCGTGTTCGTGTTGGAAAAAATGTCACGTAAAAAATTCGTGTCGTGATCGTGTTGACGTATTCGTGTTGACCCGTATTTTTTCAATTATTTTTTATTTCGATCCATTTTTTTAATTTTTTTTGTCAATTACCGTTTTGACCCCTATTTTGCGTGTTATTCGTGTCGTGTCGTGTCAACCCGCAAAAAATTCATGTCGTGTCAGTGTTGAAGATTTTGACACGAATAAAAATTTGTGTCATGTTCGTGTTGATGTATTCGTGTCGTGTCGAATTCGTGTCGTGTCAACCCGTTTTGACACCCCTATCTACAACCCTATAAGAAAAGTTACCTAGTGAGTATATATTGACTTAAAAGATTTGTCCCATTTGGGTACACAGATCACCTAGACTAATACACCCCAATAACTTCAATTCAAACAAGCTTATAATTAAAACTCACAATAACCCACTTCGGGCATAAAATTGCATGAAATAATCAGAAGCATTCCTCCAATGATAAATAAATTTCCATGAACCAATACAAGCAATCTCACTTTGGTGGTAATCACCTATGCATAGTAATTCGTGGAAACTTTTGCACCTCTTGCACAAAATCATGATACAGTCCACAAGAAGGAGTACCACTCTCCCAGATCATGAATTCAAATACAATAATATTTCAAAAGAAGTTTTGCACCTAAATAGTTAAAGAGAAAGCATACAACTTAATAAACAATAATATTCAATTAATTATACATATCCATTTCGAATAATTTGACCTAATCATTAACTCAAGAGTGACATGATTATTATCAACAACAAAAGTAATTGATTGACACATATAATGCAATAAATTAGTCATGAACAGTAACAAAAATTAAATATCATAAACTTCATTTTGAGCAGAGTATATAATATATAATTTTTTTCATTACACAAAAAATTAACAAAGAAGAGAATTATATATAATTGTTTAAAGTTTATCAGCTTTGTGATAAAAAGTTTCAATTACATGTTCTCATTAACAAATTTTTATTTTCATGTGTTTTCTAAATTACTGTACATTAACAATCCCATGAGCATGTAATTAACATATAATATAAAAAAAAACCCATGAACTAAAATAGCGAGTAGGGGTGAAACTGGGCCGACGGGCCTACAGGGGCCTACTGCTCGACCTATATCAGGCCAGACCTGACCTAATATATTTTGTATAATAGGCCGGGCTTGAGCCATAAAAAAGCCTGTTTAATAAAGGATCATTTCACAAAAATAAAAGGATCAAATTCATCAAAATTTGATGTTGTACACAAAATCCCTAAAAACCATATCTTTATAGGTTTTCATTTCCTCCATTAACATAACACAACAAACTTTCCTACACACACAACATTTTGTGGGGCCCACACATTTTAAAACAAAAAGAAAAAAGAAAAAAATATGGCACGTAAAATGAATCTCTATAACATTACACAATTACTTTTTCTACAACATAATAAACATAAAACCCATCTTTATAATGGGGCAAAATTTTGATTTCAATTTTTACACAAAATTACTCAATGAATTTCCACAAAAATGAAATCAATGCAGAGACAAAACCCACAACATAATTTTATTTTTTCCATCCATTAATCAAAGTCAATTTGAAATATATTTTTTTAAAGTAATAAATCCTAAAATTTCAAAACACAAATTATCCTAGAGTACTATAATTTTTTTTTTGGAAATATTCCAATCGATTTGTTGCTTCGCAACTAATCCGATTTGTTGCTTCGCAACTAATCCGATTTGGGGCGGGTCCACGATTAAGACTTTAAACCCCTCCCAAAGGTGGTACTGGGGAGATTCGAACACATGATCTCACCCCCACCTGCTTAGCATGGGAGCTAAGCAAGTGGGGGGTGAGAGCATATATTCAAATCTCCCTAGTACCCCTTTAAAAATGCACATATTATATATCTTTGGAAAACTCTTGATACGTAGAAGAAAAGCCCTTAGGTTATTGTTTATCAAAAAAAAAAAAAAACCTTAGGTTATCAATTTAGTCGAATGAAACATGTTCACGAAATAACACAAATAATATTTGGCTTTATGAGAAAAAAATATCAATTTCTTGATTTCAATCAACATGGACTCTATAATCATATACATAAGGCTCTAATACCAAATAATAAATCTAAGATTTTTAAATCATGTATATTATTATAAAATATTTAAGGGAAAAGTTCACCAATGCCCATGTGGTTTGCTTCAAAATCATTTATGCTCCTGTGGTTTTTTTCTATCACATATGCCCCTGTGCTTTGTAAAAAATAAGAAACCACATGGGCATATGTGATAAAAAAACATACCCTTTTACAAATCACAGGGGCATATGTGATAAGAAAAAAATCACAGGGGCATAAGTGATTCTGGAGTAAACCACAGTGGCATTGGTGAAGTTTTCCCAATATTTGTAATAGGGAAATGATAATCTCATGTTGCATAAGATACCTATCTTATGTCATACACCCATAGAATTTCGTGCCAATTTTTTCTTTTCTTTTAAAATTGTGGACCCCACATATTTGTGTGACCCACATGAGAGTATTATCTCATGTAACATGAGATTAGTAAACCCCTTTTTAATAGTAATAGAATCAAAAGCACTAATGTGCATACCTCTTAGGCCATTACAAAACCAGATGAAAGGAGAAAAGTTGATGTTAGAGCCTTCCTCTTTAAGTCTTTATTGCTTTTGCAATGGGAGCATAACGCACTTAAATCTTGTGTAAAATAGGCTAGAGAGAAGATCTAACTAGCCAGAAACTCTAGTCTGAATCCACATGATCAGTCCATCATATTGAAACGAGGGTCATATTGAAACTATATTGTTATTCAACTAAGCTCAATCTAAGTAGATGTTATTAGTCCAAAAACACAATACAATTACAATAAGCTTAATTATATAATTAACCAAATTGGAATATTTCATTAACTTGAATTATTTTGAAATATTAAAATAACTAATTATTGTGCTTGTTTGGATTGAACACAACCTTCCCTAGAAGCTGCTTTTTTTTTAAAAAAAAAAATAAGTGTTTTTAGAAGAAAAACTTATTTGGATGAGTGCTTTCAATAAAAGCAGAAGCCAACAAAAAAGGAGAAATCTCGCTTTTCTGAAAAGTTAATTTTTTTAGCTTTTAAAAGAAGGAGAAGCAAAAAGTTAAAATTTGATCCATCTCTCCTTTCCGGTATTCCGTCTCAGTCGGAGCAGCAAACCTCCAAGGTTGAGGATGAAAAAAGAGAGAGATATGAGATGGCTTATATCGATGAAACAGAAGAAGAGAGGTATATCATGGTTGGGTTTTTGGCGAGACTCGAGGGAGAGAGATATACGAAGAAGTCGCTTGAAAATTGAAAAGGGTAATCCCCATTCTGATGTTGCCCTGCATATTGCTAGTCTTTCACTTTCATTAAAACTTTTTAGACCGTTAAGGTTCATCAATGGCAGTTCACATGCATCCACAAGAGAGTGATTTTGATCAATAAAATTTTTAGCCTGTTGGGGTCTGGAGTTCAGAGTTGAGCAGAATTTATCAAATAACATTGAAAAAGAAACCATGAGTAACTATGAATCTCACATACTAAAAAAGAAACATGTGGCGAGTTTTTTGAATTCCACCAGAAAAATTGAAGCATGAAAAAAGAAATAGAAAGCAGAACCAGATACAGGATGAAAAAAGGAGCACGATATAGCAGGATGAAAAAGAGAAAAGGGTAAAAAAAAAAGAACAAAAGGAAGGGCATAACAGTAATCTTATATTGAAAAAGTACTTTTTTATTTTAGCATCCAGATGATATTTTTACTTACAAGAACTTTTCAATATTATATCCAAACACAAAATAACTTTAACTTTTAAAAAAAGCAACTCATAAAAAGTTCCTTTTTACAAAAGCACATCCAAACGGCCCCAATAATAGAAAATTCTAACACAACCATCAACAAGAATTGCAAGTCAATGAAAAGTTGGTTAGTCAGTCATGACACGAGTTTCCCTCTTTACTATGCTCGAATGTAAGTAAGTAAACATGACTCTCAAACATTATTTCTAGTTTTGACAAGCACGTAATTTTTGCAATAGAATCACTACCTACAATTACTCTTATGGGTTCTCTACACTAAGTAATTTCAAGCCTTTGACCATATCCTATAATTCTGTAACATAAACATGTCAAATGCAATGGCAGATAAATATTATTAAGACTAATAGGAGATACTAACTATCATAGATATTTTTGAAAGATAAGCTAACTATTAATACTAATAGCCTATTATTATTAAAAAATAGTATACATAAAATAATTAAAAAATTGAAATTTAGGGAAAGAGGAGCATTGGTCTGCCCCTGGCCAAATCCCTACTTAATTACTTATAAGCAAATCCTTCAAGCCATTGTCCATCGATACCTCTTATATGCCCTGGAGACCATTTGGCAGTACCATTGTGTTCAGGTTCATCTATTCTGGCTTTGGTGAGTTCCACTTATAATTTGGTGCAGTGGTGGACGAATGGAAAGGCTAAGGAGACATTACCCCTCCAAATTTATACAAATCTTTAGGCGTGAACACTAGTTATCCATTTTTTTTAGGATAAGATATTGTGATAACCAAATAATGTTACTACCAATGTTATTACCACATCTTAACCGTTGATTTTTGCCGATCAACGGTTATCATTTTTCAAATCAAACTCATTAATTAATTATTAATTCGCAGTGTACATAACTATTGATTGGCGAAAATTAACGGTTAAGATGTGATAGTAACATTATTTAGTTGTCACAATATCCTATCTTTTTTTTGTAATATAATTAGTGATCACCCCCTCAAAACATATAAAATTCTGTTATTGGGGCACCATATCTATATATCTTTTCCATATAAATAATAATAATTTAAAAAATATATATTATAATTTCACCCCTTGAAAAAATTATCTAACTTTGTCATCCACATATCAACTTCGGAATTAAAGGTAAATCACAAATGCTCTTGCACCGGTTTAATACATTAATATATAAACACTATAAAATAATAATATTGACCGAAGGTTAGCTCCTTATTAAAATAATGAGTGCATTGAATTTCGTTAATGAAAGAAGGATGAGACTAATCTTCCTTCGAGGAAGGAGGCATGTACCTAATTTTTTTGTCAAAGAATTTGCTTGAGATATGGTTTGAAGACCCAAACAAATCTTTTGGATTCAGTCAAATTTAATTCAGCTCGAATCATTTCGGACTTTAATTAAAGATGTTAGATTAAAATGAATAAGGAGAATACATTATTAAATATTTAACCTTTGAAAATGTAATAAATTATATCAAATGAACATGTATCAAATTATTTCACCAAAAAAAAAAAGTATCAAATTATACATAATTTTGTCATTGTTTTATAAAAAAATATTTATTTATTTTTGCTCTTTTTTAATCAAATTATTTATTTTCTCAAATTTGGGATATAATATTGTGACAACCAAATCATATTATAATCATGTGACTACCGGTCAATCTCACCGTTAAATTGATTAAAGTTTAACCAACACTTACTCCATAAGTAACTTATCAAAGATTAAGATGGTAAAACATTAATCAAATAAACACGGAAAAATATTATTATATAATTTAAAGAAAGAAAAATTAGTATATACTTTTAAAAAATAATATTTAAAATAAGATGAAAATAATCCATCAAAATTAAAATATCGATTACTAGTCACACTCACAATCATAAAACATTAGTCTCACACTTAAATTATAATAGTTTTTTTTTTAAATAACTTTTAATCATCACTCGGACGAGTGAACTCATCCGAGTGCACTCAACTCAGCTGTCACACACTGGGTGACTCACTCACAAATCACAATATAGAAATCAATCGAAGCAAGTACACATACTTTTTGTGTCCTGCTAAAGACAGATCTCAGATTCTCTACGCTCACAGGGAGAGATGGCAACGGCGTCGTCTTCAAGCGAAGAAGCATTGAAGAGGAAGAAGAAGAAGCAGGGTTTGGGTTGGATAGAGTGGTTGAGAGGTTGGTTCCACTTGATCTACGAAATGCTTTTCCAACGAATCATGGCAAGCCATTTGCACAATCCCATGCCACTACCACCTCTCAATGATCTCACTTGCATTGTTACCGGATCCACCAGTGGCATTGGCCTTGAAATCGCCAGGTTTCATTCATTTTTTTCTTTTTTTCTTTTTTAATATTCGTTAAGATCAATGTTAATAAATAATGGGTTTTTTGTTTCCAAAAGAAAAAAATATTGGGTTTTCATTTTTGAACAAAAAAAGTTCTACTTTTGGAACTGGGGTTTGTGTTTGTTGTGTGATTATGGAAAAAGGGACAATTTTGAGAAGTGGGTGTGTGTTGTTTATATTGTTTTGGTTACTGTGTTTAGCTCACTTGCAAGTCAAGGTAGTCAAAGTCATGTGAGTTTGGGAATATATTTAATTTAAGTTCTGGAGTTTGACTCTGTCAACTTTTTTTTGTTTAGAAAGAAAAATGGAGCTGATGATAATTTGGGGAATTTTTGTTGTTCTTCACATGATGCAGGCAATTGGCACAATCTGGGGCCCATGTTGTTATGGCCGTGAGGAATACAAAGGCGGCTCAGGAGTTGATCCAGAAATGGCAGAATGAATCTGCAGAACTGGGTATTGCTCTCAATGTTGAGGTAACTTATATGTTCACTACTCATTATTTGTGTAAGGAACATTGAACTGGCACTCTGGAAACATGCTTTGTCAAATTTTGTATGATCTATGGAAACTTTTGGTGTTGATCTGTGTGCTTGGATTAGCTAATTTTATTTTTAGGAAATGCTCAAGAGAGACTGTTGGTTGAATAGCTTTTTTGAGTGTAAGTAAGCTTAATTCAAACATCCATGTCAGGATTACTTCTGGTCATTGACATTTCCTTCTGGTTTGTCAAGGTGATGGCAGTTGATCTTCTCTCATTGGATTCTGTGGCGAGGTTTGCTGAAGCATGGAATGCACGCTCAGCACCCTTGCATGTTCTCATTAATAATGCTGGAATTTTCTCCATTGGAGGTTGGTATTTTTGATGAAACAACATTGCTGCTGAATTTTGCCCTTTCTTGGTTCTATCTGTTTTTGATGAAACTTAACTTTTATCATTTTTTGTTGTGACAAAATTATTAGGGTTGCAGTAGTGATAGATACTTCCAGATTGGTTTAGTGTAACTAATCCACTCACCTGTTATTCTTCTTATTCAGAGCCACAAAAGTTTTCGAAAGATGGTTATGAACAACACTTGCAAGTGAATCATCTCGCTCCTGCTTTGCTTTCGACACTTCTTTTGCCATCGCTTATGAGGGGTTCTCCTAGTCGAATTGTCAATTTGAATTCCATTGTGAGTCTCTTGCTCTTTGAACACTAATATATGTACATAGAATGTGATCTCATAGAATGTGACTGACACATCAAAGTTTATTCTTATTTATTTTTCAGTCAACTTATTGCTTTTTATTTATGTACTATACTACCATTTATGATAACTTTTTTACTTTTGATAGATGGTTTGTTTGATTGATTCAACTTTTATTGCTTATTGGTTTTTAATGCCTGTATCTTATGAAAATATAGTCAATAATGTGCATATCTTCTCATTTGTCTTGTCATTAAGATCTTGGAAACTTTTGACTGTTGTTGTACATTGCTGTCTAAGGCAAATCAGTTTGTAATTTTCTCTGTTGCTAATATGTACAATTTTTTGCATCAAATTAGATTAGTTAATGCTTTGAGTTACTTTGTTTTCTTTTGCTTATTCAGAAAATTAATGTCATAAGTTAAATTCTTCTTTGTGGTGCATTGTCAACTTCTGTTTGACAATTTAATTAGCAAGAAACAACAATATCATCATCGTTTTTCTCTAAAATTTCCTGTTATTCAGTTCATAATTGTATGAGCCTTTCTTTAGTTGAAAAAATACAATGATGTTTCTGTGAACACATTAAATTTCAATAATCTGAAGTTAAGAACTTATTTATTTGTCTTATTAATGATTCTTGCTGTACTTGAAATACTGACTTGAAATTTTGAGATAATTTTGAACAAATGGAAAGGAGAATGCAACATGAAACTGGCTGATAAAATAATTAATAGAACATCAAAATAAAGTCTGTAAGAAGTTCCTGAAAAAATAAGAATTTATACAGAACCTTATTTTTCTATGAAAGAATAAATCCTTTAAGGAAAAGAGAAATAAAGTCAAATGCTTCATTAACTGGTGTATACCACGGTATTAAATGTCAGATGCTTTATAAAGAGGAAACATGTTAAACAAGTTACTAGTGTAAGTAATAAAGGCCGTGGATTGATGTTTCGCAGGTATTTAACTGTAATATTATTACTTTATCATTCAACTTTCTATGATTTTTTATAATGTTGAATGTTGACTGCTTTATTGCTGTCTTTATAGTGAAGTAATTATTCCTGGAAAATTGAAAATGTTATTTATAGTGATAAACTACTAGCTGTATCTTAATCTTTTAACCTCTCTTACCCTCGTAAAACTTAAAGTGCTTTATCTTTTCTTTCCACCCTTTTTGTGTAGATGCATCATGTTGGCTTTGTTGACGCTGAAGACATGAATGTAACATCTGGAAAAAGAAAATTTTCTAGTATGATGGGGTACTCAAGCAGCAAGTTGGCACAGGTACACTTCCCTTTTAAAGTTTGACAATTTGATGGCCTGAAAGCCTTTTTACGAATAAGTTTTTTGATCAAATGAGGTTTTATGTGTAGTTATGTATTTCTTATGTTAAAATCACATACGCTTAACTAGTCCTGCATAATTCAATTGATAAGGGCTTGCCACAAATAAAATGTATTTTTCTGTATAAGTGCTCTGTCACTCTAACCTCTTAATTATTACTAATTTTGATGATTGATATAATTATGTCATCAAATGATTGATATTTTCTTTTGTTTAAAAGTATATTGTACACTAATTTTAGGATAACAGAGTACAAAACAATTATGGATTGGTTAGTAATTTTGTAACATGGGATATGCATGACAAAACATTCACTCCAATGGTATATTTTGACAAATTAATCCAACAAAAGGTTAGAGTGACAGATTATGTTTACCTTCCGTCTTGAAGTTGTAAATGAAACTAGAGCTGGCATTTCTATTGCAGGTTATGTTTAGTAGTGTTCTTCATAAGCGACTCCCTGCTGAAGCTGGCATCAGTGTATTGTGCGTATCACCTGGAATTGTCCAGACCAATGTTGTAAGTCCTTCAAAAATTTGAACTTCTGTTTCCAGATGGAACATGTACAGTTATAATTTTAACCTTTTTATATCTATCCTTTTGTTTTAATAAATTCGTGGCAAATCGATATAAATTATGCCAAAGAACCTTCAGAAAACTTTCAGAAGTTATCTTTTGCATCAGAATATTTGCCCCTTAACTGTCTGTGTCAA
Organism: Gastrolobium villosum; assembly: GCA_032173675.1. Taxonomy (NCBI): domain Eukaryota; kingdom Viridiplantae; phylum Streptophyta; class Magnoliopsida; order Fabales; family Fabaceae; genus Gastrolobium; species Gastrolobium villosum. The sequence continues at coordinate 67,745 of JAVKPL010007898.1, read as the reverse complement.
CCTTGTTGCCATAACAATATATATGGGGGGAGGGGGAACATTGTATTTTTTGGGATACACTTTTATACCATAAGTAGTACAACATAACCAGAGAATTTTGCAAGATCCAGGAATCTTAATTTTTCTTCTACATGAAATCATACCGAGATACTGGATTTAAAATTTATAAATTGGACTAGCACAAGTTAAGATGCCTTCAAGAATTCGATCTTTAAATCCCAAAATTTCTATACCTCAGTTGGAATCTAGAAGTAATACAGGGAAACTCAGATTAATTTTTAACTTTGATTTTAATAGAATACTTAGCTCCCTTCTTAATGTTTGTTTTAAGGGAATTATTATTCTCATGTTACATAATAAAAAAAATTTCTCCTACACACACAAACTCAAGATGGGCCCCACTTTATTTTTTTTTCTCCTTCCCCACATACATTAATGTTTGTTTTAAATATATTGAAATATTTGAAATGTAATTGACTTTTTAACTGGGGTAATTATATATAAATATCTTAACAATGCCTGTAATGATTAGTTTGCATTAGATTAATTTTGAGCTTGTACTGATAGATGCTTTCGTGATGATTATTGATCTATCGCTAAAGTTGAGCTTCAATGTAAATAGTAGTCTGGTAGGACTAATATTTGAAATGTATATGTTTAACAAAAGTAGATGAATGGGAATTAACTGGGGATGCTGATATTTCTGCAACGGAACTTTTGCTTCTTTGGGAGAATGATCAATAGTGTCAATTAGATAGAAGAGTATATGAAACTTAAGGTTGGTTAAATAAAACTCTTGAGATGTATCTAAAACAGTATACTATTAAATACCTCTGAGGGTAAATGGTAAATTTTTTAGGTCATCTTATTGTGTCTATTGTTTTAAAATGCTAAGCTGCTAAGGGCCTGCTTGTTTTATATTTTTGGGGGGATTTAGAATCCTGTTTGGCCCTCTAGGAATTGATCATAAAATAATTTCATCCTGTTTGGATAATTTCATTGCTATAATTTCTGGTCATAACTCATAATTTGTCGACAATGGAGCAATCATGATTTGTGAATTGTGATTAAAATAGTTTGACTCCAAATCTCTGGAGTGATAGTTATTTAATTTCGTAATTTTGTTGTTGTATAATTTGGTCATTGATTCCTTGGTTTTTGCTGCATTTTTTACAAGTTTCTGCTTTGCTTATACTTTCAACTTTATCTAATGCAGGCAAGGGATCTTCCTAGAATTGTTCAAGCTGGGTATCATTTGATACCTTACTTCATCTTTAATGCTCAAGAAGGTTTGTTTATTGAATGTTTTCATGTTTGAAGTACTTTACAATCGTTAGTTTTTTTTTTTTTTTTTTTTTTGAATAAATTCAAAGGTATCCTCCAACCATAACCGAAGACTAATCCCCATCGAGCACCGTCGGACCCTTTCGGGGGTGGCTCTCCTAAATCTTTTTTTCCATTCCCAGGGCTCGAACTCGAGACCTCTGGTTAAGTTTTTAATACACTGCAAAATATGGATTTTAGTTTGGGTAATATATTACTACAACATGATCCATGCGATCCTAGTTATGGAATGTTGTGAAAGTGAAGAAAATGTTGAGTACTGACCTTGAAGATACATCACTTATGCTACAATGCAGGTGCTAGGAGCGCTCTTTTTGCTGCTACTGATCCTCAAGTTTCAGAGTATTGTGAATCGTTGAAAGCAGATGAATGGCCTGTTTGCGCCTTTATTTCACAAGATTGTCGTCCAACAAATCCATCAGAAGAAGCACATGACATTCAAACATCATATGAAGTATGGGAGAAGACATTAGAGATGATTGGCCTTCCTTCAGATGCTGTGGAGAGGCTTTTAGAGGGAGAAGAAGTTAAATGTCGATATGGTCAAGAACACTAGTCTAATTTACAATGATGGCCGCATAACACTTTAGCAGAAAGTGTCACCACAAGCTCCCCCTTAATGATGTGTAAGGGCACTTTCATTATTTATAATTGAGTAAAGAACATTTAGTTCTGAATCTTTAGGAGAAGAACCCTTCTATATTTTTTGGACTAGATTAATATACCTATAGACAGCTTTGCTACTATCATATGTGCTTTTGTAGGGAAAGTTTCCATATCCAAAAAGTTTATGTACATCCATTTTGATCATATTTATGCACTCAACTGCCACCTGTTCCTAGTGGGAGAATCTAGCCATAATGACCACAAAATTTTGAGGGTTTACTGACATTTAATTAATTACCTCTGGGTGGAACTTGCACTTATATGCTAACTTTTGCTTCTTGATGTAATTTTCAAGAATTTTGTCACCCTTCTTGCTTTCATTTTTCATTTTTTTTTTTTGGTTGTAGTATAATTCAGTCTTCGTAGCATTGAACAGCATATTAAGGGTATTAGAGGAAGGACAATGTGTTAATAATCAGTTTGGTTTGATGAAATGCTTATTTTTTAAAATAAAAATATATAAAGTCTATGGTAATATAAAATGCTTTGTCGCAATTCTGTGTTACTCTCAATTGCACCAATATAACCGAATGAAAACATCTTTGATTATTCAACAACTAAGGCATTACATTGATGTCGAGCTTCTGCCCATTTTCACAGTGATCATTTATTCCACATATGAACCATGTTCTGCCTTCCTTTAAAATTACTGAGTCATTGCCACTACTGAAACTCCGTATATACGAGTCCTTTATGCAATTCTCATAACCTTTATAATCCACTTGCAGTACATTGTGTAGGCCGCTTTCATAGTTGAACACTATCAACAAAAGTATGAACAAGTTTATGTAGTTTGTTCAATATAATTCAGTGTCCCAGTGAAAATTATAAACTGTTCTGCATATAATATATTCAATGCAATGAATTATGCAAACATGTACCATTTTGGTTTATATATGATGCCAATATGTGTTAATCTACATTTGTTCTTTGATTCACTTCTTTTGTAAAAATTAATTTGTATTAACTTGATTTTATAAACTTAATTTTGCTAAGGAGTTTGCAATAGGGTGATTCATATTGATTTGATAGATTTAATTAAAATTACTTTAGATGTGTAATTAAAAAAATGTTTTTATAAATGGTTCGTTTTTTCTGCATTTACTGTAGATAAGTTATCTGCAGTAAGCCCATACGATGTCATTTTGGGGCGGAAATCATGGTTCTTTTGTAATTTTAATTTATTTCAGGGTTATAATAGATTTTATATTTATAATTTTTTAAGATTTCAATACCACGTCGTTTTGGGAATAAATGCAGATGACTTATCTGCATTAAGTGCAGAAACATTTTTTCCTTTTATAAAATATGTACTTAAAAAGTGGATTTCTATTCAATTAATGAAGTGATATTTTGCAACCAAAATCATGTTTGGCACCACTTTCAAAGACTTAAAACAAGTCTTTCCATGGTTGAGAATTTGAGATGCATAACAAAATACATTATATTTATGAATGTGAAACTCTACTTACCTAGAACATCACCAACGTGGAATTTTATTCCATCTGACCAGTTGTTGAAATCATAGAGGTCATCCCAACCATAGCCGTCACCAACAATGAAGATTTCTCCCTTTGCATAGAGCCAGTAAATGCAAGCCGAGAGGCAAAGGTAGAACATGATTATACTGGAAAATTGGCAAGTTTGAAGACCCATTTTTTGTTGTTGTCTATTTCCCTTGCTTTCAATCTGAAGAGACTGCAATATGGCTAATAACCATAGAATGAGAAACGTTTCTAAGAGAGTAATTAACAGAAGTTGGAGGCTCACAACATCCTAATGTCATAAGATTAGGTGGTCACATATATCGTCTTAACCTCTATTGTCTATCATGACAATTAGCATAAATTACTATTTGCATGATTTCTTGTAATTTCATACTCGTTGTATGAGACATCTGTCCGCTTCTACTATGTAAATATCTATGTTTTTGAAGTGAGCATTGTTGTTTGGATACTTTTAAAAAGTATAGAATTCAAAAAGAATTCAAGTATAGAAGGGTCGGTTTGACTCAGTGGTAAGCATGCTTATCGTGATGTCCAAGGTCCCGGCTTCGACTCGGCCTCTCCGCAAAAGCGGGGGTAAGGCTTGACTCGTATGTCCTTCCCAAACACTCACGAGCGGGTATTGAACTGGGTCGGCTCTTTATTCCTTTTTTATTTTCTTGAAGGTTAATTTTATGGTTTTTTCAATGAAAATTATAATTTCTAAAATGCAAACTAAACTAAGAATAGTAAGAACAGGTTTAAATGAGTAAAAATGAAGATTAAAAATCTAGAATTTTGATTTCAATGACTTTTCCTTGAAAGTTGCATGTCTGCGTTTTAACTGTAGCATCTATCTTGATGGAATCTGACTTTTGTAGAACCTAACTAAACTTTCGCAAATTCAGTTCTAAAATGATTCAAATTAATTCTTTAATCTTGAATCAGTTCATTGATGACTTATAATCAAATTCTTTCCTAGAATATTCCTAATCTTGAAATCTTGAATTAATGAAATGCATAAACTCAAATTTTCCAATAAAAATTCATGCAATAATCTTTAAGCTCATTCCCATGAAACTTAAATCAAGAAAATTTCATTAATCAAACCTCAAGAACGTGCATAGCAGTTTGAATCAATTAATGGGTACTTGTCATCTTAATCAGAATTCTAGAAAATGGATTAGCAATACATGTTGAAAATTAAAGCAAAATTGAATTATGAAATAACAGTAAACATATTTTTCATTCACAAATACGTAAGAGTTGAAGATAACAGACCAATCTCTTCTTCAAATCCAAATTTCTACTATAAAGAGAAACTAAAACACGATGCTATTAATCCAGATGCTATTAAGTTTGGCCCAAATTTTACCTGTACTTTAACACAATTCAGCCCATAAAACATAAGAGAATTACCACTAAATTAAGTAGAAATTAAGACTAACAAGTATTGTTGCCAAGCGGCCTAAAATTTCCCTTACTTTGTAAAGATATCCATCTTTACCTCCCTAAGAATATAATATAATAAGAATCTTTTGTCTTTTATCATTTATCCCTGTTATGGTTTTTTCATCTAAATTAACCTAAATGCATCTGAAAATGATTGATTTCATATACTTTTCATTTTTGCTTTTGTAAAATAAACTCTTGTTCACATTTATGAATATGATTAAGCACTGCAGTCCTTTAGTTTGGATGAGTATTTGATTAATTCTTGATATAAAATGAAAGAAACATGGTAGAGATGGAGAATTTCTTGTGTATGTGGAATGTATCCAAGTGAGTACATCTTTTTTTGTCAAAAAGAGAAAATTTTCTTCTATTTAATCCATATTAACACAGTACATTGCTCACAAGCCCACTGATCATGAGCCCAAGACCAACAACTCAGAGTCCAGTCCACAGTCCATATCAAACTCAGTAACATTAGTTTGCTCACATGGACTTCCATCAATATATGCATGTGCAACTAATCATGAGAGAATACAGAATGAGAATTCTGTTATTATGCAGTTAATCGATTAGTTATGATTGATAAGTTGTTAGGATTAGTTTGATAAGTTGTTAGGATTAGTTAGCTTATGTTTCTCATTGTAGCGTGTATATTAGCTCTTCCAATTCCTTATATATATAGTTAGTTACTGTAAACAAGAATCAATTCAGTTTTTCCAATTCATTTCAATATTCAGATATGAGAACTTTTCATTTCTGTTATGGTATCAGAACTTTTCATTTCATTGAGCTCTGATACTCGCCTTCGAGTTTTCTTTTCCTCTTTTAGCCATCATCAATGGCGAATCCTCATTTTGCAATGGATTTCCACACAAATCCATCTCATCCATTGTTCATGCATCCCAACGAAAGTCCTTCTTTAATTCTGGTTTCACCGCCTTTGATCGGAGGAAACTACCATACCTGGGCGAGAGGAATGACCGTAGCTTTACTCTCGAAGAACAAGATTGCTTTAATTGATGGAACAATTCAACCTCCAGCCACTGATGATCCTATTTACAGCCAGTGGCAACGTTGCAACACCATGGTAATGGCATGGATTCATCGATCCATCTCTGATTCCATTGCCAGATCCATATTATGGATTGAATGTGCCAGAGACGCTTGGCTCGATTTAAAAGATCGATTTTCTCAGTCGGATATTTTCCGTGTGTCAGATTTGCAAGAAGAAATCTACAAGATCCATCAAGGAAATCGTACTATAAGTGAATTTTTCACTCAACTTAAAACAGTGTGGGATGAGCTTGAGAATTTAAAGCCTCTCCCTATATGTGAGTGTGATCCTGTTTGTGACTGTGGAACAATGGTAAAGATGCGAGATTATCGTGATAGAGATCATGTTATTCACTTTCTTAAAGGACTTAATGATCAGTATTCATCTGTTCGATCTCAAATCATGATAATAGATCCCCTACCAAATGTCAATAGAGTTTTCTCTATGGAATAAATCTTTGGTGCTACTGTAGTACCTAGATTCAGTGCATCCTACCAATAGAAACATTACATTTCAAAGGAGAGAGAAAAAATGTGGCAGAAAAAAAATAACTTTAGCTGACATGTAATATTTTTATTCGTAGGATGTACTGAATCTTTGGTGTAGCATTAGTACCAAAGATTTATTCTTCTCTATGGTAGTGCAACAGGAAAGACAATTTGGCTCAGAATCAAACAATGTTGTTTCGAATAACGATCAGAATTTTGTTGCTTTCAATAATACTGCTAATGGAGGTCGTAGAAACTTTACTCGGAATTCAGGCGGGTATGGTAGAGGCCGTGGAAGGAACAATGGAGGAAGAGGATTTCATGGCAATAGAATTTGCACTCACTGTGGGAGATCAAACCACACAGTGGAAACCTGCTATCAGTTACACGGTTTTCCTCCAGGCTATCATTCCCGAATTTCAGACAATCATGCTGCTAATAGTGCATCTAATGCAAATCTCAATGAAAATGCTTCAACAGATCTCCCTTCACAGACTGATATTGCTCCTGTCCATCCCAACTCTCACATGAACAATACCAACACATTATTTCTCTACTTCAGAGTCCAGCTCCTAGCACTGTACAAACTCAACCTATTCACTCAGCCAATGTAACACACGTTTCTCACACTGACACAAGTCTTCCAGGTATAACAAACACTCAGTGGATCATTGACTTTGGTGCCACTGATCACATTAGTTTCTTGAGTTCATCGTTTTCTTTTCTTCAAAAAATTGATCCAATAACTATAAACTTGCCTAATGGTTCACAAATTATGTCTCATTTCTCAGGTTCTCTTATTTTTTCAACCAATCTTGTTTTGCAAAATGTGCCTTTTGTACCAAGTTTCCATGTGAACCTAATTTCAGTAACTAAATTGGTGAACTCTCTTAACTGCTATCTAACCTTTTTTGATCGCTTCTGTTATATCAAACAGATTTCAACCAAGGTGACGATTGGTTCTGCTGAGCAATTGAACGGCTTGTATGTGATAGTCCATGACAAGACCTCAGTTCAAGGAAGTATAGCTCAAGAAATAAATACTCACAAATGTAATAGCCATACTCATGTAATAGATGCCTCAATGTTATGGCATAAACGCTTAGGACATGTCTCTAATACAATTCTAAATAAAATGTCTTCTCAGTTTCCTTTTATCAGTTCATTACATCAATCACATCCTTGTGATACTTGTCATTTAGCTAAGCAAAAACAACTTTCTTTTCCCATCAGTAAAACCATAAGCATGAAATCTTTTGATTTAATTCATGCAGACATTTGGGGACCCTTTGGTTTACAAACCATACATGGTCATAGATTCTTTTTAACCATCGTTGATGATTTCTCACGATTTACTTGGATAATTCTGATGAAAACTAAGGAAGACACTAGAGAACACATTCATCATTTCTTTGCTTATGTAGAGACTCAATTTCACACAACTATTAAGATGTTTCGAAGTGATAATGGAACTGAGTCCCTTACGAAAGATTTTTTCTTGCAAAAAGGTGTGATTCATCAAACCAGTTGTGTAGAAACACCTCATCAAAATGCTAAGGTTGAGAGAAAGCATGGTCACTTGCTCAATGTGGCACGAGCATTGTGTTTTCAAGCCTCTTTACCATTGAACTTGTGGTGTTATGCTATAACACACTCTGTCCATCTTATTAACCGCATCTGTTCACCAGTTATACACAACAAATCTCCCTTTGAATTGCTTTATGGTCAACTACCCAACCTCACTCACCTTCGTGTTTTTGGCGGTCTATGCTATGCCTCAACCCTTAAAAGTAACCGTACCAAGTTTTCCCCAAGGGATAGGAAGTGTGTTTTTATTGGTTACAGAGATGGCACTAAAGGTTTCTTGCTTTATGATCTTCATTCACATGACATTTTTACATCACGTCATGTTCAGTTCTATGAACATGAATTTCCCTTTTCCACTGCTTTCAATTCTGACATTACCACCACATATATTTTACCTTCTGATCTCAATACATTTCATGATTGTGATATTCCCATTATGTCACCAACCCCTATATTACCCACAGAAGCACCCCTACCAGGTCCAACTCCACTTGATGTGCCTTCTGGTGATCCTACTTCTCTTTATCCTGAACAACACCTTCGCCGATCTACCCGTACTCGCACCACACCTACATACCTCATGGACTATCACCACAGTCTTTTAGTCAATCAGCATGATCCCTCGGTATCAGGTTTGCCTAATTCCATCTCCACTTGTCATCCTTTATCTTCTGTTATTTCATATGACACATGTTCACCAATTTACAAAATTTTTTGTCTCACTTCTTGTACACAATTTGAACCTTCTTGTTACTCGCAAGCTGTTAAGCATGATCATTGGGTTAAAGCTATGCAGGTTGAATTGTCTGCACTTTCTAGGAATGATACCTGGTCATTGGTTGAGCTACCTATTAGCAAACATCCCATTGGATGCAAATGGGTTTACAAAATTAAGTATTTTGCTGATGGTTCTGTGGAACGATACAAAGCACGATTGGTTGCCAAAGGATTCACCCAAATGGAAGGGGTGGACTACTTTGATACCTTCTCTCCCGTGGCCAAGCTCACTTTTGTACGTACACTGTTAGCTGTTGCTGCCATTAAAGGATGGCATCTTGAACAATTGGATGTCAACAATGCATTTTTGCATGGTGACCTCCACGAAGAAGTTTACATGCATCTCCCTCAAGGTCTTGCTGTTCCTGCTTATTCACCTAACCTTGTTTGCAAACTCAGAAAGTCTCTCTACGGTTTGAAACAAGCAAGTAGGCAGTGGTATGCCAAGCTTTCTTCTTCTCTCCTCTCCCTTGGTTACAAGCAAGGTACTGCTGATCACTCGTTGTTCACACTTTCTTCTCATGATTCTTTCACGGTTCTACTAATTTACGTTGATGATATCATTCTCTCTGGAAATTCTCTTACCGAGATCAACCGTGTAAAGTCTCATCTCGATGATCAGTTTAAGATCAAGGATCTTGGTAGCTTGCGATACTTTTTGGGCCTTGAGGTTGCTCGGTCTAAAACTGGCATAATTCTCAATCAACGAAAGTATATTCTTGAACTCATTTCTGATGCTGGTCTATTGGGTTCCAAGTCTTTCAAGTCTCCTATGGATCCTTCCATCAGACTTAGTCGTTCTCAAGGTACTCCCTTATCTGATGCAGCTCCTTACCGTCGCCTTGTTGGTCGTTTGCTGTACTTGACCACAACACGACCAGATATTCCCTTTGCCGTTCAACAAATCTCTCAGTTTGTATCCAACCCTACTGATCATCATTTGGCTGCTGCACATCGTATCTTGCGATACCTCAAGCTCACCCCTGGTGCAGTTTTGTTTTTCCCTTCTGCCAATGACTTCCATGTACGTGCCTTCGCTGACGCAGATTGTGCATGTTGCCCTGATACACGTAGATCCATCACTGGGTTCTGTGTGTTTCTTGGTTCTTCCATGATTGCTTGGCGTTCCAAAAAGCCATCTACCGTGTCCAGATCATCCTCGGAGGCTGAGTATCGAGCTCTTGCGGCCTTATCTTGTGAGCTGCAATGGTTACAGTACCTCTTTCAAGACTTGCATCTTCCATGGCTTCGTCCAGCTTCAGTGTTTTGTGACAATAGATCTGCAATCTATTTGGCCCACAATGCTACTTTCCATGAGCGATCCAAACACATTGAATTGGATTGTCATGTCACACGCGAAAAAGTTCTCTCTGGCTTGCTTCCGGTCTCCTCCTCTGCTCAACTTGCTGATATCTTTACTAAGGCATTACCAGTTTCTTCTTTTCATCACTTGGTTGCCAAGCTGGGCGTTGTTAATATCCTACGCCCATCTTGTGGGGTGTGGGGAGGGGGGGTAACACAGTACATTGCTCACAAGCCCACTGATCATGAGCCCAAGACCAACAACTCAGAGTCCAGTCTACAGTCCATATCAAACTCAGTAACATTAGTTTGCTCACATGGACTTCCATCAATATATGCATGTGCAACTAATCATGAGAGAATACAGAATGAGAATTCTGTTATTATGCAGTTAATCGATTAGTTATAATTGATAAGTTGTTAGGATTAGTTTGATAAGTTGTTAGGATTAGTTAGCTTTTGTTTCTCATTGGAGCGTGTATTTTAGCTCTTCCAATTTCTTATATATATAGTTAGTTACTCTAGGAAGGGCCGGCTTGGCTCAGCGGTAAGCTTGCTTGCCGTGGTGTGTCAGGTCGCGGGTTCGAATCAGTCTCTCTGCAAAAAGCAGGGGAAAGACTGCCTAGAGTATTCCCTTTCCCAGACACTCATGAGGTGGGTATTTGAACTGGGTCGGCCCTTATAGTTAGTTACTCTAGACAAGAATCAATTCAGTTTTTTCAATTCATTTCAATATTTAGATATGAGAACTTTTCATTTCTGTTACATATCATTTTAAGTATTTCCTATCAAATCTCAGGTTTTTTCTTTTTTCGGACAGATTTATAATGCATTTGATGCACCAAAAATTCACTCGTAGGGAGTTTAGGTAATCATCTAACTAACATCACCAATCACTTCTGGTGAAGTTGCTCCCAACCTTGAAATAAAATCAATAGAATTAAGAAATACGAACATGAGCTATTGAAAACGTGTGCATTTTGAGAAATCAATTTATTAAAAAAGTTTAAATTTAAACAATTTTCTTGTCATACTTATCTAATAGATTGTTTTTTATTAAATTTTACAACTACTATGAATAATAATATAATTTTGTTCAAATAAAATTTTTAAACAAGGAAAAGAATATACTAAAGCCTTAAACGAAATGACTTTAGGTTAAGCTGTATACATTTAATTATTTTTAATTATTTTGATAAATAATTAAAATTTGATAGAATCGAATATTTAATTAATTAAATACAAAATACCCTCCATTAAATTATAAGAAAAAAATAATTTGATATGTTGATTGGAATTAAAAAATTTATCAACTATTTATTAATTAGGTCGAGGGTTGAGAAAATTAAAAAATCAATCATTTATTTCTCTTAGATTGATTAGACCTATATTGATCTCACCATTTACACATCATATATATAGTAAGAGCTTTCTCACTCATTTATGAAGATAATTAAGAATATATTTCAAAATAGGAGAATTCAACACTATAAGAAATAAAAGAAGAATTAAACGAATTGATCTTGATATTTATAATGAAATTCTTTAAAGCTTTTCATATTATATTATGTTTTATTGTGAATTTTCTTTATAATATAATTTTATATTAAATTTAAATTATATATTTTTGTTTAGATTCTGAATATATATATATATATATAATTTAAGTTGCTCACAAAAAATGTGGTGCCAGTTCACACACCAAAAGCAATGCGAATAAAACTGAACAAAAATATGGATACCAAAAAAAAAATAAAAAATTGAACAAAAATATGAATAATCAATAAACGAAAACTAGAACTTCATCATTTAGCCAGCAAGGAGATTACCTAATAGAATCAGTATTTGGGTAAAAAAAAAAGGGTTTGTTTTTCTTATGTTACATGAGAAAACAAACACTTCCTACACATACCATAAAAAGGTGTGTCGCTCATTTTTTTTTTGTTTTTTGTTTTTTTAAATAAGTGAGTAACACACTTGATATTTGACATGAGATTTGAATTTTTCTACAACATGAGATTTATTTTTCCAAAAAAAAAAAAAAAAAGGTACACAATTATATTTTTTAAGCTAGGAAGAAAAAACATCATTTCAAAAAAGAAAAAAGAAAAAACATTAGTCTAACGATAGAAGTACAGAAGGATTTGCTTGGAGCATTAAAAGGATCATCTGACAAGGTTTATGTTATTCAGTTATGGATTCAAGAGTACTCGAGCCGATAAAATATTGCAAAAAGTATGTATCATTTTAAAGAAGATAAGATCATATCATTTTAAGTGAGAAAAAAATACATAAAGAAGAAGAAAATGTGAACAAAAATATATAAAGATGTAAATACCACTTTTTTATGGAAGTAAAATGATATAAATTGTGTCATTTAAAAGGACAAATACTTTTCACTAAAATATTATAGGGAGAGTTACCTTACCGATATTAAAACAAAAATGTTTTTAGTCAAACGTTGACAAGTCAAAGTATGTGTATCAAATTTTAAATGACAATTTGATAGATTTAATGATAAAAAAAAAAATCACAAAAGAAATGACAAATTAAATTAAATAATAATAAAAAGTTGAAGAGGCACTCTATTTAATGATTTTTATCTTGTTTCTAATGTTGTATGACACCAAATTTTTACCTACAATCTAATTCTTATTTATCACTAAAAAAAATTCACAAGCGAGGTAAAAAGAGAAAGAGAAAAGTAATGAGGTAAAAGATTAATTACAAAGGAAAATATTGACTCTGGTGAAAATTGATATTTTGTTGTTGGAAAATGAAGCCTCAAAAAAAGGTATATAGCCACTTCAAATTTCAAACCCTGCAATTGACCAGAAAATGTTTTAAGGATTTTCTAACCAACTCAATTCAGTAACTCAAATTCAACCATGCCATTTTGCTTCCTCTTTGGAAATACAGATTCCAATCTTTTTAAATTCTAAGGTACTTCGAATATAAATAAATGCAAAAACAGCTTACAGAATCATTGATGATGGATCTCCTACTTTTGTCAACTAGTCTTTAACACAATAAAAATAGCAGAATTGATAAGTTAAGATAGTAGAGGCATAAGTATTGACCCACTCTAGCTTTACAAGATGATGATGTAAACTAATCTACAAATAGTTAATCAAGGTTTAGCTAGAAGTGAGGGCTTATAGTGGAGAATGTACACCATAGCTTATAGTGAGTAATCAAGAAACCTATTACTACCTTAAAAGAGCCAAAAAGTATATATAAACTTTAATAGAACTTATGTGAACACAAGAACTATAAGCCATCATCATTCTTCAAGCACAAGTTGGATTATTCCCACACAACAACAAGTCCATGTGCATAAGTTTTTTCCAGAATCTGGGACCTTTCTTCCCATCAATTTTCTTCCCAGAAGTGCCATCTTTCCACTTGAACCTTCTATGCTTCTCCACATGAACATCCAAAGCTATCCCACCATCACTGCTTTTCCCTTTGTTTCCCATGCAGCTATCATTTTCTTGGTTATCTCTTCCAAGAAGCTTCTCATAATACTCTTTGTTCCTCTTCTCCAACCCATGTATCTGTGCCTGAAGATCTTCAATTTTTTTATGGAGCATATAAACTGTATGCTCCTCTCTCATCTTCAGCACACACTTTGCTATCTCACCAGCCTTCCTCTTAGTGAACAATGACTCAGATGCAAGCTCTTTGTTCTCTTCAACTAAAGTGTTGACTCTATAACGCAAGCTAGCATTCTCATTCAACAGAACAAGCCTCTCAGACTCCAACACCTCAAGCAAGCTCTTTTGGAGCTCACTTTTCCTTGAAGACTCACAATACTTCCTCTCCATGACACCAACCTCTTGCATTAACACATCATACTCAACATTCTTAATCACAAGCTCAGCAACAATAGCATCAACATCAAGCATTGAGCTCCTACGGAGCAGCATAGACACCATCATTGATGAGGGTTGTTGGTAAGAGATTGAACTCTCAATATCTGAATCAACCTGGCTCCCCCCACTAGTTTCTTCCTGATCAGAGAAACCCTCTTCCACAGTTGAAACTTGAGAAGAGTGTCTGCTATGATGCTTGTGCTTAGCCAATGTTTGGATGTAACGGTCAGACAAAGTGATATAGCCATTGTAAAGGTCCTGAAGAAGTGACAGTAACTGAGGTCTCTTTTGGTAGTAAGACTCAGCTCTTTCTGCAAAAGTGTCACCCAACTCTTCATCTTCTGTTGTGCCTGTTGTCAACACCTTCATCCTCTCCTCCAAGTCTGCCATCAAAAGACCAAGTTCACATTAAGAGTTAACTATGCAAGACAAGGAACACAGAGAATAATGCTTTTACTTACCTGATTTACTCAATTCCATGGCTTCAGAACATTAAAAAGGTCACAACTTATAACAAGATTATCATTGAGATGCACTATAAAGGAGGTTAATTTATAGACCAGATCTCAACTAGGTTGATGAGTAATTGAGAAATGACAGGCTACCCAACAATGAAACAATAAAAGGGTACACTGACAAACCCCATAAATAATTCTAGTACACAAGAAATAATGTTAATAAAAAACAAAACAAAAAATAGTGTAGGACTAATTTTCAAAAAAATAGAATAAAAAAATTTGAATTTTGGGTAGGCATGAGGGCATGGTACTCTAGTGTCTACAGCTACATCTGCCTCCAGTTTTGAATGCAAAGGTCAACATCATGTACTGCACCTGAGCATGTGCACTGTAGACATTAAAGGTTTTATTATCCTCGAGATCATCTTATGTACATCTGTAATATATACATTTATCATTTAACAAGTGACATTTGAATAAAAAAATTATTTTTTCTCTTTTCCATAAAGCATTACAGTAATTCCTTATTTTTTATTCGATAAATATACTGAGTGAATGGTACAACAGTAATACCATAGATATTTCCCATATCCTCCTCCTCCAACTTTCAATTTTTTAGAATAAAACCAAAAAAGTTTAAGGGAATATGTGGCACAGGCCACAAGGCTAAAGTGGAAAGGTCACCCTTATGGATGACACCAAAATCTAATGCCTAATGTAACAAGGCAGTGTGTGACCTGGATAGGCCCCATTATTACATTTACGTGTCCAATAGACCAATGCTAGATTCAAATTTTAAACACAAAAAAACGAGTGTTCAAAAAGATTTGCAAAGGCCAAACAAAAGAACAAAGGGTATGAGAAAAAGACAAGGGATCTAGAGCCAGAACAAAGACAATGGGTTTGGAAATCTGCTTCAAATCAAAATTGGAAATTTGAAACAGACACACCCCAAAAGGTAAAGTATACCTGCCAATAGCTACCTATGGAAAAATCCCATTCACACGTAATAGCAACTTTTTCTAAGTTTTTCTTCTCCACAATAAAAAAACACCCATTAGGGGATTGCAAAAAAAAATTTTAAATTTTTGAATATTAAACCATAATATATATAAAAAATAATATAAAAATAAAAAATTTTCCTGGGGGATTGCAAAAAAATAATGGAATAAAACCATAATATAATAATATAATATAAATAATGGGGTTTACATTCATCATTTAATATAACACAAAAAAAATTTCTACACACATAATATCATAATATTTTGAGTCACCCACCTTTTGAAGCAAAAAAAACTAAGATACCCAAAATAAATTTCTATAACATTACACAATCACTTTTACTACTACATAACTTTTATAAAACCCATAAATAATTCCTTTCTAGTTTCTAGTACACTTCATTTTTAAATTCACTCACTTATTAAGCGCGTGTAAAAAGCGCGTTAGCTAAGTGCTACTTGATGAAAATGTAACATTGTAAATAACGATGTACGGCGTTTGGTGTTTCCAATGAAAACTTGGACGTTTGACAGATGATAGGGACATATCTGTATGGGTGATTATATTAGATTCTTCATCTGTTCTTCATCCCTTCCTTCCATTGATGATTGCTTGAAAAGGGTTGCTACTAATCAACACAACTAGCATGTGATCCCATTAAATTCAGATTTCTTCACCTTCCTTACCTCATTTTTTGTGAATAGTATATTTCAATTTAATTTTCCAGTTCAGGCCATTAAAGAATTTTTCTTTCCTAACCAAAAAAAAAAAAAATCTTTCAATTATTTTGTAAATATCATCAACATCACCTTTAATAATATGTTTATCCCAAATTAATTAGGGTCAATGATTCCAAATAAAAAATACAAAAGGATTGAAAATTAAAAATAAAAAATAATAATATATATAAGTAACGAAAGAATGGGGGAGAAAGGAGGGAGAGATGAAGAGAGAAAAAAAAAAAATCTAAAAGGGAAGGAAAATCTATTATTATGTTACACGTGATAAATTTCTCTCCTACACATTTTTCAATAAATATGTCACCTTTTTCTTTTATTTTATTTTTCATTTTTCAGATTGTGGAGCCCACAAATTTATCTCTATGACATGAAATAACGTATCTCTTTTAACATGAGATTAATAAAACCCAATTTTTTTTATCGAAAACATAGAATAACAACTATTCTAATCTTCTACCATGCATATTTATTAAGTATCATGTGATAATAAAATTTAAAGGAGGCAAAACAAA
The DNA here is from genome assembly GCA_032173675.1 of Gastrolobium villosum. Lineage (NCBI taxonomy): Eukaryota > Viridiplantae > Streptophyta > Magnoliopsida > Fabales > Fabaceae > Gastrolobium > Gastrolobium villosum. The sequence continues at coordinate 50,998 of JAVKPL010007898.1, read as the reverse complement.
TGATTGGGTTGAAATTTACAACTCATTAATCATGGAGTAAATATTCTCTTTGGTCCTAGCAAATTTCACGATGCCCGCTTTAATACCTAACAAAAAAAAGCTATTTGCGGTCCCTAAAAATTCAAAATGGATCCATTTAGTTGAAATCATAATCCCTCATAAATTCAAAAAAGATTCACATTAGTCTCTCAGAAGGACTAAAATGAGTCTACTTTGAATTTCTTAGGAATCACGAATAATCTTTTTATTTGTTAGGAACTAAAACGAAAATCGTAAAATTTGACTATGAGCGAGGAGGGGTATCTACTCTTTAATGTGATTAAAAATAGATTCAACCCAAAAAAAATCATTAATTAATTTTTTTATATCTATTTTGTTTCCATCAGTCTAATAGCTGGCTACAGACTCAACTCGACTAAGTAATCAATATAGAAATAAATCTTTTTTTTTTTGGTACAAAATAGAAATTAACCTTTAATACTCACGTCTTATGTATATCGCACAAATAGAAATATGACTCATCAGTTGATAAGTTTTTTAAAAGAGAAAAAAATAATTTTAAAATTATAACTATATATTCTGATAAATATATAATTATAATACTAATGTCGCAGCCGATGATCAATTTGACGGTGGTTGCTAAGATTTGTTCTTAATATAGGTATATATAAAAAAAATAAAAATAATAATATGTTTATATACATAAAGGCAGGGGTCCATTTAAAAGTGGGAAAAAGATTTTACAACATGATATAACTTCTATAATGTAAGATGATGAAATACAATCCTTATAAAAAGTGTTTTATAAGAGTTATGTGATAGAAAGAGTGATCATGTTATAGAGATTCGATTTGCGTGCTTTAGTTTTTATTTGATTTTTTTGTTTTAAAAAGTGAGGGCACCCTAAAATATCGTGTGTGTTGTGTAGAAAAATTTTCTATTTTTTTTAAAGGAGAAACTACAACCCCATAAAAAAAATAAAAAAATTTCTTTTTAAAGGTGAGTGGGAGAAATTAACCTCTAATTGAACTATTCAAAATATCTTACCCTCCCCAACACTACAATCTCATTCATCACAAACAAAACCCAAAAGATATGACTCATACGTAGTAAAATGAAGTAGTTTTATTTGGTTGAAAGCAAAATTAGTTTGGTACGGTAGGATGAATTTAATACATACCAGAAATGCTATTGAAGAGCCAAGAGGACATGTTGTTGTTGGTGTTGCTCTTGTCCTTGAACCCTTTTGTGGAAGAGGAAAACAATGGAGAAGAATTTGATATCCCTTTCTCTTTGCCCATATCCATAAGGTTTGGGTCCCTCCGCATTAATATCCTTGCCTCTATGTCCATCTATACATTGCAATATTAATAGATGAGATCAACAACAACTACTCAAATCTATCATGGAAACAAAAAATAACTATTGCTAGGAATAGAGGACCCTTTGCATTTATAAGAAGAACGGAACGTGTAGAAGAAAAAAAAAAAATAGCAAAAAAAAAAAACTATGTAGCAGACAATAAAGAAACATAAACACAAAAACAGCGCAGATCTCCATAGACATTGCAGTGCAACTAATAAAGTAACTCATAAAATCGCATTAATCAAAGCCACATTGTTTAAAAATTGAAAACTGGTGTAGTCTGAACATTCAGAATATAACCCATAAACCCAAATCCCAATGCATTTTAAACCTGTGTATTCTGAAATTCAAAAGGAAAATTCCTTTTTTTTTCTTTTCAAATTAGGTGGTTAACCCGGGAATCAATGAAAACCATGTGAAAGGATGACAAAGAACACCAATCTGAACTCTAAGAGAACCCAGAATCAAAAATTGTTCTTTGTATATTCTGCATGTTTGGCAACCGAGAAAACAGAGGAAAAGCTAGAGAAAGTTGAAAACTTTTTAACATCAGTTCAATATATTTGAAAAACCAGACATACCCATTAAAGATCAGGTACAGTGTAACACAATGCAACAAACAGCAGATTATAAAGCATTCAACAATTATAGTCCATAGTATCCACAAAAACAGAGTACTCTGCTATTTTCTTATCAACAACGGCCATAAAAAATGGGAAATTCAAAAAATAAAAATAAAAACGAAGAAGGAGAAGAATCCAACAGTAAAAGAATTATTAAACAAATGGAGAGAAAGAATAGAAGAAGAAACTCACCTTAAGGAGTGAAGGAAGTGAAACGAGAGAAAGAAGAGGTGAAAAACCGGGTTGATTGATGACAACAAGCAGAGAGGGATGAAGTTTAAAAGAGAAAAGGTTGTGTGAATTGTGAGGAAGAGTTAAAAAATAAAAAAGAAAGAAAGATGGTAAAAGGGTGGTGGTACCATATGACTAGGACTCTTCAGTGTCACAGTCCTATATAGTCAAAAGCAATCACTCAAAATCCGGAGGACACGGTCACACACGTTAACAATATTACCAAAAGGGTTTCATGTTATGTTAATATAATATACTTATCCACACATGTGAGATGAGAAAGGATAGAGAATAAAGGAGATAAAAAATTAAGAAATGGGGTCCACATAAAATTGTGTGGATAGCAAGGTTACGTTACATCATGTAACATAACAAAAATAAAGTCCATCAACGAGAAGGAAAAAAAATATAATATTAAATTTATTTGAGAAAAAATATATTTACAATTTGTGTTTTATAATCACTTTTTATGATTGATTGATCAAAATTAAATCAAAATCTCTTAATTAACATTATTTGGTAATTCTTGATTTGATTTAATAATAATAAAATTGATTGTAAGTAAAAAAAAGTCATAAATATAATCTCCATCAATTCCGTTTCATTCTTCCTATAATTTATATAAATTTAAATAATATAATGAAAAGTTTCGTAATTTATGAAAAAAAAAACAGTGAGTAAGATTTCCTCTTATTTGAGATATCTATTATTAGGAAAAAAATGTTTGTTAATGTAGATAAGTTATTTGCATTTATTCTCAAAATGATGTCATTTTGGTATTTGAATCTTAAAAAATTATAAATATAAAGACTGTTATAATCCTAAAATAAATTAAAATCACAAAAATATCATGATTTTCGTCCCAAAATAATATCGTATTTGACTTTCTGCAAATAACTTATCAATAAGCGCAGAAAAAGTGAACCTATCTGTTATTATGAATTGGATCCATATCTCAACCATATATAAAATAGAAGATCACATTTTATCTCAACCTCATCACATTAACATAATTCAAGGATAATCAAGGAATAAGATCCTTATGCCTAACAAATAAGACAATTATCATATCAATTAAGGGAGATCTAAAGCCCAAATTCATAAAAGTAAATCCAATAAATAAGAGGTTAAAGACCTCCTTATATACTTTTGTGTGCAGTGATTGATATACTGGATTGGATCAGTTTCCAATTATTCTTTAACCTTACCCTATACCTGCTTGGGTCTTTCCCAATCATAGTCCAAAAATCATATAGAAAAACTTTAAACCCAATACCATTAACCCATCATGTTGCAAAAAAATGGGTTGTGCTTGATCTATATTATGTTTTTTTTGTGTGTAGAAAAAGTACATCATATATTTTTATTGCATGAGTTATTATTGTACATCATCTCCTTTACAGGATAAAAATTTGGGTTACTCCGCATCTTGGGCAACCACATTGTAAATTTTTTGTTGGAACTAAAATATGGTAATTCAACTTTTTGTTATATTATATTGAAAATTATATTATCGTTTACTGATGCTTCTAGATTACATAATAATCATCATACAAACTCCACAAAGTCAATACATACAAAAGATATGTTATTTGCACAATAATCATCATAAAAAATTTAGGATTTTCAAAAATTCGAAAATCGATCTAATCCAAAATGATTAAAATTTGATTGGATTGATCGGATTTGAAAAAAAAAAAATTCAAACTAAATGGAAGAACTATTATTATTAGGTAAAAACTATTCTCATATTGTTGAAAGTAGCTATTTTTTCTATATACACATTGATTTCCGTATAGCTTAATTTTTATTTTTTTATTTTTTATATGTGAGTGAGACCCACCCATAATTATATCTATAGTAAGAGAGAACTAATGTCCCACAACATGTGATTAAAAAATTTCTTATTATAAATAGCATAATTTATTTTTTCTCATATTATTTTGTAATTAAATGATAATAAATATACATATACAAAGAGTATACCCAGGCCCTACCGAGCACAGACACGCCAAATTTTATAAAATTTACATGTCGGAATGTGTATACAAATTGGTTCTACACGCTCGGACACGCGTCCGACATTAATGAATCGGTAATATAATTGGTCCAATTTTTATATTGGACTTTTCGTTTTGGTGTGACACGTAGTCAACCTTTTTGACACAGGGTCAACGTTCGACCTAGTTCATAAAACACACTGGGATATTTTACACACTGATATCTTTTATTTTTTTTTTTTTTACACACAAATTTTATTTTATTAACTAAATAAAAAATAATTTATAAATTAATTTTTTTTACGTATAATACTAATATGATATTGAAAAATTAACAAAGTACAAAAAATTAATTTTATTTTTATTTATGTTATGAAATTTAAATATTTGATTAGTTATATGTTTGAATTAATCTTTTATTAGACAATAATGTGTAATTTATTATTTTTATATTAAAATATTTGAAATTGGTATATTATCTTACAGGTATTTAAATATATTTATAATTTTATACTATAAAATATAGATTTACGTGTCGTGTCGTGACACGCTGGTTGAGGCCCATCACATTACATATGGACTAACGAGAGCAAAAGTGGTAAAACCAATGTTATAGAAAGCCGAATCGATCCGAAAATTAATGAATCGGTCATATAATTGGTTCAATTTTTTATATTGGACTAGTTATATTATAGAACTGGTGTGATCCGGTGCAATTTAGCCTATTTTTGTAAAAATTGGAGACTCGGCTCAGTTCATAAAAAAAAAAACTAATATATTCTTATCAATTGATGCCTTTTTTTTTCGCTCTCACACGCAAATAGTTTGTTTTCATTTGAAATATTTGAGTGATCTATAGCTTATTAGCTTACATAGATTATTTACGTACAATACTAATATTATCTTGGTTATGTAATATGTACAGAATTTTGATTTGATTTATAGTTAAAGATGTCATCTACTGAATCTGAAACACCAGTATCACGAGTATTATATGTTTGAATTGATCTTTTGTTTGACAATAATGTGTAATTTATTATTTTGTATATTAAAATATTTGAACTGGTATATTATTTTACTGGTATTTAAATATATTTATAGTTTTTTTAATATAAAAAATAGATTGACATATTCTTACAACTCCAGGTCAAGACGTAGAATCCTGTCCGCTTCTTAAGCGTGTGTGATTAGGCTTGATACATATTGGTCAGCCCATATTGTATTTGGTCCGATCACCTTGTATTGCCTAAAAGAAATAAATTATATCAAATGAAATATCAAAATGAGATAATATGTCATGTTTTCATTTATGAAAATTGGTTGAAAATTGTTATAAAAAAAAAAAATATTGGTTGAAAATCTCTTTTTTGCTTCATTTTAAACATTGGCACTTATAATTTTATTTCTACAGATACCTTTATTGCCTAAAAGAAATAAAGTATATCAAATGAAAATCAAAGAATGGTAAAAATTTCAATGACTGATTTTTTTACTGAAAAACCTAACGATCAACCCGATTTGTAACGAATCAACCCAACCTGGTAAATCGGGCTAACCGAACAAATTGAACCAGTTTTGACATCTATGAGAGTGCCATAATTTGCTTGTTATTGCAATCAAGATCAAGTATACTACAAGGAGAATATCCTCTCATATGTTAATTAATATGACTATGTTACATGAAGAAATTATAATTATATGAATCAATAGTGATAAGGAAAAAGAAAAAGAAAAATATTGGAATAAATAATTACAAAATCATCACCGTTGATTCACTTTTATATGATTAGAATTCTTTTACATTACATAGTCATTTAAATGAAACATGACATATTAGGACACTCTTGCTGACATCCTAACATGATAATTTGGATTTTACTTAATATCGTGCCTGTTTAGGACTCATAAACTGAACCTTATATGTATTCATTAAAATCAGATTAAAAAATAAGTTTTCAATTTTTTTTTGAAACTGAACCTTATATGTATTCATTAAAGGGGTTTGTTTTTCTCATATTACATGAAAAAACAAACCCTTTTTACACATACAATAAAAGGTGTGCCACTCATTTTTTTTTATTTTTTTAAAATAGACTAATCCTTGAGTTCGGGTGCGAAATTAGAATTACAACGTAAGATTTGTTTTTCCCTTCATTAAAATCAGATTAAAAATAAATCAAAAAATAAGTTTTCAAATTTTTTATAAAGAAAGTGAATTACTGAAATTCCTTAAGCAGGAGAGAAGTTTGCACATAACATATTTAGTTTATGAACAGTTATTTTCCAAGCTCGAGGCCACTATCATGAGACACAAGGTTATGTTTCTCCTCCTCCTCTTGCTGTTTGAGGGTCTCATAGAGAGGAGCATTTCTAGTCTCAGGAAGCCAAATACTCAAAAAACCACTAGTAATTGAGAAGACCCCAAATATTAGAAAAGAAAGAGATGGACTCAAACGACCAAGCACAACAAGCAAAGGTGCCAGTGAAGCCCCTAACATCAAAGCTTGACGCAACATTGACACAGCAAAGTTTCTTACATTTGTAGGAAAAAGCTCCACACAATATATATACAATATATCAAATGCTAATGAAGAACCCATGAAGCCAATTGCTTCAATAAAAAGTTGACTCCAATTGCCTCCAAACTCATGCACTTTTGAACTTCCTCCTTTGTGTGAAAAGAAAGTGCATAGGATACAAGAAACTCCAGCTATGTAAGAGGACACACAGAACAACAAGCGTCTGTTAGCAAACCCCAAGAGAAAAGTACCTAAAAAAACTGCAGGAATCTCCATTAGTGCATTAAGTGCAACTGAGATAAAAAAATTGAAGTTCAAGTTTTCAACATTTAGTTGAACTCCATAGTAAACAAACCCAACTCCAAAGCCAGCTACCATAACAGTAACCATTCTTGAAGCTGCCCATGTTGTGTTCCAAAGACTTTCCATGTTGTTTGTGCTTATTTCACCTTCATTGGTGCATCCATCTTTGGATCCACAAGGGTTTGCCAAAGAGATATTGTTAGGAATTTTCTTCTTCCCATTTAGTCTAGCAAATCCATCTAATATTGCTAGAGCTTCTTTGCTTCTCCCTCTTATCAGAAGCCAACGTGGTGATTCTGAAACAAAAGGGAGTAATAGGATGGAATATGCCAATGGAAAAAGGGATAAGATTTTGTACAAGTTTCTCCAACAAGTTCTAGTTGGATAAGCCACAAAAGGGAGGCTAAGAAACCCAAGTGTGAAGAAAAAGAAGCCATATTGGCCTACTTGACCACGCCACTTGCTACCTACTGATTCTGTGGTGAGAACAAGGCAACAAATTCCAATTCCTGATCTGGCAAACCCATTTGCAAAGCGAAAGAAAGCATATACCAAAACATTTGGGGAGAGAGATGTTGCAAAGGCTGTTATTGATGTTAAGATGCAGGAAACCTGCACTGTTCTTTTTCTACCCAACCATGAATCAGCTAGGTAGCCATATACAGCAGAACCTACACCAAAGTTGAAAAAACAAGTGCGTGTAGGTGTTATTATTGTTATTAGTGTTGCAAATTTAATTTATCTCTGTAGTCAGGGGTGTGCAAAATAATCAAAAAACTGAATCGAACCATGAATCAAACTGAATTGCACTTAAAATAACCGGTTTTTAAAAAGCAGTTCATGAACCAAACCGGTTTTTAAAGAACCTATTCATAAATCGAACCGGTTTTTAGAACCAGTTTAAGAGGCGAACTATTTCCGAACCGAATTGATTTTTATAACTATTTTTTAAATTTTTAAGTTTTTTTCTTTTCAAAATAGGACCCCCCAACCGGTAATATTCATGAATCTTATAGCAAATAACATTTATATATGGACACCCAAAACCTTAAGGTGTAGGATGATGGCCAATTCAATTCGATTCTTCAAAAAAATCAGTTCGGGTCGACGCCCGCAACATCATATATTGTCATAGGGACTTGAGATTATGTTCCACCTAGCCTTTTTATTGGACAATCAAGGTTTATTAGGAGATAAACGTTACCTTTGATTTTGTAATACACATACTATAGCTTATAACTTTTTACACCATTAAATTTGTGCTTTGCAATAATCATATGAATTTCTTTTTACATAACTTCACATACGATCAATGATTTCATTATTATTTATTTAAAAGTTTCATCTATAATTTTTTTCAATTGTTGAGGAAGCAGAACAAAAGGAACAAGTATTATGTACCTAGAAGAGAACCAAGGAAGAACACAGAAGCAGGTACTGCAGCAAGAAACTTCTGATCACATATAAGATCCCATTCAGCTATGGTGGAACTTGTATGGCCATCAACCCATTCCCAAGTCCCAGGCACCAACCCACAAACAGAACCACTTGCTTTGGCAGTGCTGTTATTAATTAGGCACAATCCATTTTTGCACCTCCAAGCAGAAGGTTGTGCATCACTGAAGATTGTCACCAATGTACTCTGAGCATCAAATATCCATGCCAATGACACCAAGAACACATGCAGCAGCTGAGAGAAGCCCAAGGAACCAACATACACATCAAAAACTTCATCTATAGTGAGCTCAAGTTTGGTACTCACTTCTTCACTTCCCTCCAAACTAGTGCTTCCATGAACCAGTTTTTGTTCCTCTTCCATATGATTCCTACAATCCAAGAAAAGGAAATTGGTGGCTAGCTTGCTCTAGTGTCAGTATATCCACACACATATATATTGTTGTTACTTGTTAAGCTTATTCTAGTGCACATAAAGGTTAAAAAAAAAATTTAAAAAAAAATGAAAAGAATGGGGGTGACATAATAACAGAACCCTTTTTTTTGGCCATGAAAAAAATGATTTTGCCGGTACATATATCCTGCGTGCTTACATTGAAACAATTGCATCACGGTGTTTTGGTGAGTCTATGTGACAGTGGACAAGTGCTTTGATGACCCACTTATTATAATAAAAAGTTGCATAATATATAGAATTAATTGGTGTACTAATGTGGAACATACTAATGGGTCCTAGACCAGAGATATATATATATTTTTTTTGAAGGGGGTAAAACTATAATATAAAGTTTTTTGTTTGAAATTATAGTTAGGATTTAATGTTTATATTGTGACGGGAAATAAAATTATATCCAGTGAGCCTAAAACGACATCGTTTTGAGTTAAAAATATATATATTTTTGTAATTCTAATTTATTTTACGGTTATATTAATCTTTATCAAAATACTTTTTTAATCTTACAACCCCAAAACTATGTTATTTTAAGCTCATTGAAGATAAGTTATTTCCATTGATCGGAAATAGATTAAACCTTTATAATTATTTATGTGATAAAAAAATTAAAACAGTACTTATAATTAAAATTTTCTATAAATTTTGAAGGGGAACAAGCTTCAAATATATGATCAAAAATAAAAAATAAAAAATAAAAACCTATGTAGTGATTTGTTCTATTTCTCCATCGGTTAATAGATTGTCTGACTTAATGGTATGATGGATCCATTTAAGGATAACTCTTCCAAGGTTATTTTTTATATTTCAAGGAATATAATTCGAGAGTTTTAATTAAAAAGAACATGCTTCTTTACCACTCAAATCTAGGTACGGCTCGGCCTACATCAGGTCAGATCTGACCTAGTATATTTTGTATAATAAGCCGGGCTTGGGCCTTAAAAAAGCCTGTTTAACAAAAAGGTCGTAGGCCCACTTTCAAAAGGTCGGGCCTATAAGCCTACAGGCCGGCCTATATTGTACTATTTATTTTAAATAAAATAAAATAAAGTAAGTATATCTTGAAGAAAAAACAAAAGATATAAATTTAATCAATTGCAATTATTTATAACTTAATTATATTCGATTATATTTTAATAGAAATCTTACTTTATTTCTTATATAGGAAGAACCAACATCTCAACATGTTATATTGTATATATGAATATATTAAAAGATTTTTGGGAGAGTTATACTTACTACAAGCATCATGATTTATTTGTTGGATTCATGTAGTTATTTTAATTTACATAGTATGGATTTGTTTATTGGATCTGATGAAATATATGTTATTTAGTTTGAACATTTTGCTTTTGAAAATGACTTAAGTGCATATTGTATTGTTTTGTTACGATTTTTGTAATTTTGTTTGGACGTTGAAATTATAATTTTTGGTGTAGCAACTGAATTTGAGTACTTTGTAAAGTTGATTCATTGTTCTGTTTGGAAGTTAAAAATTAACAGGCCAAGTCAGGCCATTTGATTTTTTATAAACGAGCTATACCAAGATATAATAAGCCCTTATGATTATTTATGTGATAAAAAAATTAAAACAGTATTTACAATTAAAAGTTATTTTTTCTATTTTCAGGAATAGAACTCGGAAGTTTTAATTTTCACCCCTAATCAAATCCATAATTGTTTGTAAGTATATAGCACGTTAATGAATCACGTTACTTCAAGGCTCTGAACTTTTACGTATGACTTACCTAAGCAGGTTTGGAGACTTAGCATGCTTTTATCACGATGCTGAAAAGTGGCTGATTTCTTGGTAATGAAACGAACTCTTTCAGGGAGTTCCAATATTTAAATTGACATTTGATAGAGTTTGGTCCTAATTAAACTCACACAGCTTAGCAACTAAAGCACCAACTCGTTCCTTCTCTTTATGAAACGATTTTGATAATTTGAATGATTCAGTAATTGATCATATTATACTTTTCTCTAAATTCAAATTCAATCACTGTAGCAAAATTAAATAAAAGCAAGCCAAAGAGACGCGTTCAGAAGCCAAAGTACTTGGTGGATTACAGGCTGTGAAAAACCATTAGTAGATAGAGTTAGCAAAGCATTTTTAAATTCAAAAGTTAGTAGACTAGCTTATCTTTTAGTTATTTGACTTTCTTGTTTTTATCTTTACGAGCAATAAAGTAGGATAGGATGTTACGTATTTTATTTTTATTAGGAGAGTAGGACGTCGTTTTTATTTTCTATAAATTACAGAAATTGGATTGAATATGCATATGAATATTTGATCCTCCAACTTTGCCTCTCTTATTCTTCTCTCTCTCCTTCTAATCCTCCTTAACTGTTCTATCTTTTAATTATTCCCCTTCATTGGTGCTTTCATTGGACCTCATTCCTGCCATGGCGGAAAATACGTGTTTCCGAGACTTAACGCAACGAGTAGACTCTCTCGAACAGCAATTGAAAGCTGCAGAAATTGTTCGTGAACAACAATTTTTGGGGTTGCAAGAATCTCACACTCAGTTACATGAATCCCAAGAACGACAATTTACGCTTTTAAACCAAAATATTTCTAGATTATTGGAATCACAGGGGTCACCACACTCCAATCAATCCAATGCTGGTATATTAGGCTCTGGCCCTACCCATACAGGTTCTCATTCACATGACCATGGCCACAATAAACCGCACAAAGTCAATTTTCCACGCTTTGCTGATGGAGATCCGTCAGATTGGGTGTTTAATGCTAACCGCTACTTTGAGTATTACCAGATTCCAGAACAAGAGCGTTTGCTGCTAGCCTCCTTCAATTTGGATAAACCCGCATCAAGTTGGTTTCAAGGGTTATTTAACGATGGGCTTTTACCAAATTGGCCCACATTTGTCACCGCCTTAGGTCAACGATTTGGACCCTCCGAATTTGATGATCCAGCCGTTGGACTTGCCAATTTAAAACAACACGGTTCTGTTAGTGCCTTTCAATCATCGTTTGAAGCCATGGCCAGCCGTGTTCCAGGTCTCTCTCCCACAATGCGTCATGCCCTGTTTATTGCTGGACTTAAACCCCATATCCGTCGAGCAGTACAAACACAACGTCCTAGAGATGTTCATTCAGCCTTTTCATTAGCAAAGGTGTATGAAGATCATTTTGCTGACACAAACACATTCACTAAATCCAGACCATGGACCCCCAAACAACCCTACACCCAACCATCCCTTCCTAATACCACTCAGAATCAAACCATACCATTCTCTAAATCAGCAACACATAACTCAACACTTCCTGTCAAACGACTTACTGCGGAGCAAATTCAGGCAAAGAGAGAAAAGGGACTGTGTTATAATTGTGATGAACGCTACGTGTTTGGCCACAAATGCCAAGGGAAAGCCGCTTTACTATACTTTGAGGGCACTGATGAGGACAATCCACCTCTCGATTTTGATTCTACACCGTTGGATCAATTAGAGCCAATCAATAACCCCATCACCGAACCCTTTTCGGAAATCAGCCTTCATGCCTTATTTGGAAATTTCTCTTCCAGGTCTTTTCGTTTAACAGGGAGCATCCGAGGCAAACAGGTGCAAGTGTTGATTGATGGTGGCAGTACACATAATTTTATCACATAGAGAATGGCTTCTCATGCAGGTCTGATTTTACACTCTATTAACCCATTTAATGTACAAGTTGGCAATGGTGAGGGTCTTTCATGATCTGCAATGTGTAAAAATGCCCCACTAGTACTTCAAACACATACCTTCAACTTGGACTTATTTGTCCTTGACCTGAAAGGGGCTGATGTGGTCCTCGGTGTACAGTGGTTGGCTACCCTAGGTCCTATTGTAACAGATTATTCACAATTAATAATGACTTTCAACCATCATGGTGATTCTATTCAATTGCAAGGAGATTCACCCAATCTGCCACAGGCAATTTCCACCTCTACGCTTGGCAAACTACTGTCCCTTGAAGCTATATCATCATGCCTCATGTGTTTTGCTACTAGCGCCACATCTCCACATCATATTGTTACCCATACAACCCCTCCCATACATCCTATATCACAGATACAATCCTTACTTCACAACTACCACGATATTTTCTCCCCACCCTCCACATTACCACCTGATCGCACCCATAATCATCACATTAATCTCCTACCAAATTCCAAACCTGTCCAAGTCCGACCATACCGTTACCCCCACTTTCAAAAGGATGAAATTGAAAAATTGTGTAAGGAGATGTTAGAAGCAGGAATTATTCGTCCAAGTCGTTCACCATTTAGCTCTCCAGTTTTACTAGTCAAGAAAAAGGATGGAACTTGGCGATTTTGTGTGGACTATCGCGCCCTAAACTCCATTATTATTAAGGATCGCTTCCCAATTCCAACTGTGGATGAATTATTGGATGAATTACACGGCGCACGCATTTTCTCAAAGTTGGATCTCCGTTCTGGGTACCACCAAATCAGAATGCATCCAGATGATGTCCACAAAACTGCTTTCAGGACTCATCATGGACATTTTGAATTCCTTGTTATGCCTTTTGGGTTATCTAATGCACCATCATCCTTCCAGGCTACAATGAATGACGTCTTTGCAGCATTCCTCAGACGTTTTGTGGTTATTTTCTTTGATGACATCTTGGTTTACAGTCCTACCTTGACTGATCACATTTCACACCTACAACAGGTTCTGGATACCCTTCGCCATCATCAATTATTTGCAAAGCTCTCCAAATGTTCCTTTGCAACGGACTCAGTTCAATTTTTGGGACACATTGTGTCTGCTAATGGAGTAGCTCCTGACCCAGAAAAGGTACAAGCTGTTCAGGACTGGCATACACCTACTTCTTCTACACAGGTGCGTGCTTTCCTAGGTTTGTCGGGATATTACAGACGGTTTATTCACCATTATGCCAAGATTGCTTCTCCCCTCACTGATTTGCTCACAAAAGGGAAATTTCAATGGACAACAGCAGCCGCTGAAGCATTTCAATGCCTAAAACAAAAACTTCTTGAGGCCCCAATTCTTGTTCTTCCAAATTTTAATTTACCATTTGTTATTGAAACAGATGCCTCCGGTACTGGCATTGGAGCAGTACTTTCACAGGAAGGTCGTGCAATTTCTTATTTTAGCAGCAAATTGTCCAAACGCATGCAACTTCAGTCGACTTACATTCGTGAGATGTTCGCCATTACCTCAGCAGTGGCCAAGTGGCGCCAATATCTCTTGGGGTCCCAATTCATTATTCGAACGGACCATAAGAGCTTGCATAATCTGATGTCCCAAGTGATTCAGACACCGGAGCAACAACAATTTCTAGCTAAATTGTTAGGATACAACTACGCTATTACTTTCAAATCCGGTAAATCAAATGCTGCTGCTGATGGCCTTTCACGCACACTCCAAGGGGATGTTGGGTCCACCTTAGCTCATCTCACTATCCTCACCGCACCACAGTCCAGTTATTCTTCACTATTACATTCTGAGTTACAACAGGACCCCTATGCATCTACGATTATACAAGAATTACAGTCATCCAATAATAAACTACCTAACTGGGAATTTCAAAAGGGGTTATTACTACATAGAGGGCGTGTCTTTTTGCCAGCAAATTCTTCCTTGATCCCTAAACTCTTGGTTGAATTCCACTGCACTCCTATAGGGGCTGTTTGGTATGCGGATTAAATTTGGATCCCTGGGAAAGCATCATTGGAAAACATAATATGACATGTTTGGTATCAAAAAAAGGGGAAGTTTCCCGGGTAGCACAGTCTCCCGTCTTTTCCTTTTGTGTGTTAAGACTTGTACGGCTAGCATCACAGGAAGACCAAAGAAAATGTGGAATAGTTGGCTGCCCGGGCATGTGAAAAAGGAAGCGCAAAATGGTGGACCAAAATAACCTTCTTTGATTCTACGATCTGTGAACAAATGGAGTTAGTGGCTTGACCTGGTAGCAGTTTGTGAAAATGGCAGCAAGAGCTCCCTCTATTACCTGTGGTGGTAACTGAAGATGAAGAAGGTTGTAGCTTGCAGGGCACCTTATCGGTATTTGTCTTGCCTCCTATAAGGTTTGCATGTGCATTTTGAATATTGTCCAAGGGGGGTTTAGTGGATTTTCATTTTTTTAAGAATTTAATATATGGTTTCCATTTTCCACCGGGTTTCTGCTGAGCATTCCGTGTAGTGATTTGTAGGTTGTTGGTGTGACAAGTGATTTGGGTTTCATACACTGAAGTTGGAGTTGTGGAAGCTGTTGAAGGATTTGTGTTTTTGCTATCTCCATAATCGACAAGCGAGATAAAAGGAGAATCAGTTAACAAATTTAATTCCTATTTTGTTGACTTGTTTAATACTGTGCTAATGACTGGAAAAATTCATATTTGAGTTGTGGTTCGAAATAATTTATGTTTGGATATTTGACTTTTTTGATAGTCTTTGTTCATCTGAAGCTTAGGTGTTGTGCTCATTATATTTCCACCCCAACTTCGACTCATTATGAAAAAAAGTCTAGTCATTTGATCTTGTTCATCGACCATGCATGTTCAAAGGGTAGAAGTTAGTTATGTTGATATGTTTGAATCCTTGTTATCCCATGGACAACTGTAGCTTTAGGGAATGATTCTATGTGACGATTTGTGGAGATAGTTGGTTACAAATAATCAAGGAATGGACTGAAACGCTCCATTCTCTTCCCAACCCCCAAAAATAACAGAGCTTAACTATACAGAGCTTAACTATACGAAAGAAGATAAATATTAACAAGAGTTAATTTGACATAAAATGTCAAGTAGTGATATAACATGCATGCTAAGAGGAGACAGAACAACATGAGGTTCAAACAATATTTGAACTCGGGGAATGTTTCATTCCATTTCGTGTGCACTTTTGATTTGATTTATATAGATACTTTATGTTCAAATCTGATTTCATTCATAGTAGCAAATGACAGGCACGTAAGAAACCCGTAAGTAAGCTAAGGTAAAGGTTGAGCCAATGATAACCTTTTTAAATGCTATTAAGGGACACCAATCTTTATTGAGTAAATGTTAAGTCAATGAGTTATAGACTTCTTGGAGACCGGTGGATATATACGGGTAGTGTATGAGACTATTTTGTGATTTCCATTACTATGGTTGTGTACTGCAACTACACATAATGAAGTAACTTTTTTTGAAGTCTGCTATATGATTCACATCTCAAATGGGTTTTTGGACAGACGCTTCATGAAATGGGTTTTTGGAGATGCTATATGATTCGCATCTCATATTGTAAGGCTAACCGGTACAAAAAAATTTAACCAGTTTTGATTTTAACCATTTATCTTTGTAAGCCATGTACTTTTATGCAAGGTCATACTTAATTATTTATTTATTTATCTTTGTGTTTTATGAAGCTGAACAGGTGACCTCTGAATGATAACTTTCATCCGGAAGTAGCAGGTAGATTCAGGAGGATTCATGCACGTGATTGATTTGCATCAGCATGTGATTTGTCAATTAACTGAGGATATGCACATGGACCTACATGACTGATTTGGATATGTAGCTTTCAGAAGAGTTATAACATGCATGTCCAGAGTTTTTGTATATATGTATATTGACTTAGTTTTATGGTGTGATTGAGCCATATAGGAATGGTTCAAGTCAAAGTCTTTGTATACCATTTCATGTCCCTGTCATATGTATTTCTGTTGAATCAAGTGAATGGAAAATTATTAATGCAGTTTCCTTTTTGAGCCATATAGGAAGTTTGCTGGTAATCTTGTTCCATCTCTTGTGTAGTTTTCTTTTTGATCACATATCTTCACAAAAATTTAGGAAAAGACATGGTTTCAATTTTTAAAATACAAATCATCTAAACCTTTAACCTCCATGTCAATGTGAAGCTAAAAAGATTGTGCATATATTGCCGGGTTATGCAGATAATGACATAGACAATAAAAATAGTAAATCATATGAATGGTAGATGGAGGATACTTGATATGATCATGCAAGGCAACTTGGAAGTCAAAAAACTATATTCTTTCTCAGAATCATAATCCAATAAAAGAATGACCCCCTGCATAATTGAATTTTTATAAAGACCAACCATAATAAGTGATAACAAATAGATTGAACAAAAAAGTAAAATATGTTTTTCATAATAAGGGGTAAAACTCAACCGTCTTTCATATTTTGGGATTTTAAGAATTTATCAGCTTTTGAGACAATTTCTACAATGAGCTAATATTTGAGACTAATTGGTCATACAACGGACGTGTTAAATTAATTGGGTAAGGAAGTGAGTTATAAACAATACATAATTTGGGTAAGGATGTTAATTAAGGTATCAAGTGACTAAGGTGAAACTGTAAATTCATGATGAGATAGAGAGTCGATAAAGGATAACTTTCTTTGGTAGCAAATCCTCATGAGCTACCTCACCATCACCACTGGGTTTTGAGGAAGAAGTTATGATAGAGACCCATTATCCTCAAATATTAATTTTCTCTAACTTGTCATACATTGCTTACCTAATTGAATCATAATTCTTTCATGAGATACCTGTACTAACCAAGGTTCCAACACCTTCAGGCACCTTACCTTCAATGAAATATGCTATTGCACCCAAACAATGAATTATCCCCTACAACAACAATCATTCGAAAATGTGTAAGTCCATATAACGTTCACAATATGGAGATCCGCTTCTCATATGTGGTTGATAACGTTCACATGCAGATCTGTTTCATTCTATCTTAAGCAGCATTCATTAAAATATTTGAATCAATTGACAAAAATGGGGTTATTTTGGTAAAAGAACCCACATTCCCACTAATATTTTATAACCAACCAAACACAAACTCAGTAAAAATAACTTAATTTTTTCCAGGAAAATATGTGTCTACCAAATAGCTTTTTAGTAACATTCCAGTAAAATATATTTCCCATTATATTCCAGTAATAATTATTTCCCGGATTAAAAAAAATTTCTCCTGTACCAAACGCCGGGGCATGCCGGAATCCATAGGACCTTATCTCGACTCTGCACCTTTTACACATGGAAAAATGTTAGAAGAGATGTCCAAAAATTTATAGAGCAGTGTGATACATGCCAAAAGATCAAACCAAATAACCACTCACCTTATGGGTTACTTCAACCCCTACCACCACCAGCTGCAATTTGGTCTGAACTTTCCTTGGACTTTATCACCCATCTTCCCCTGGTTCAAGGCCTTTCAGTTATTCTGGTTGTCGTGGATCGGCTCACAAAGGGCGCCCATTTCATCCCTCTCCCAACCCGATATACAGCTACCAAAGTTGCGCAGGCCTTTTGGGATTCGGTTGGTAAATTGCATGGCCCTCCGAAGAGTTTAGTGTCTGACAGAGATCCAATATTCTTGAGCACATTCTGGAAATCCCTTTTTCAACTGCAAGGTACTCAGCTCCATTTCAGCTCCTCATATCACCCTCAAACAGACGGACAAACAGAAAGAATTAATAGGACACTAGAACAATATTTACGGGCTTTTGTGTTCGACAAACCACATAGTTGGGTAAAGATGTTACCTTTAGCAGAATACCACTATAACACTGCCTTCAATAGGAGTATTGGATTGTCTCCGTATGAAGCAACCTTTGGTCGACCGCCTCCGTGCACTCTTCGCTACTCCCTCGGGTTATCTTCTTTAGAGGCTGTTGACTCCACTTTGGCTGAGCGTACATCTGTTCTGCAAAAATTACGAGCAAACTTGAAAAAGGCACAAAACACAATGATAAAGGAGGCTGATAAAAAACGCAAAGACTTCACCTTTAATGTAGGTGACTTGGTCCTACTTCGGTTGCAACCCTACCGACAACTATCCCTCCATCGACGTTCATGCCAGAAGCTTGCACCACGTTTCTTTGGTCCCTATAAGATATTAGAACGTATTGGACCTGTGGCTTACCGCCTTCTCCTACCACCAGCTGCCAGAATCCACTCAGTTGTTCACATCTCGCTACTGCGACCTTATTTCTCAGGAAAGAATGCATCTTCTGTAACGGACCCAACACTACCTTCTATACCGTCTCTGCAACATAAACCAGCTGCCTTGGTGTCCAACCGAACCATTTGGCGACGGGGTCGTCAGATCCGTCAGGTCCTGGTGCAATGGACGGACCTTCCTCTAGAGGCGTCAACATGGGAGGATGAAACAGAGGTAGAGTTACTGACACAGGATTCAAGTGACCAAGACACAACAGCTACCATGCTTACTCAAGATCCACCAGACTCCTTCACAGCCAGGGATCAAGAAGACAAGGCATTAGGACCACCAGATTCAAACCACCGCGAGCTTGAACATGCGGTAGTGCCGGTTATGACCATCGCCGCTGGTGAGACAATTAATATGCAGCATAAAAATTGCTCGGTTGACGAGAGTGGTAACCAAGAGATTCGAATGAAGGATGAAATTAGTGAACAACAGTTTAAGAGAGTGCTTGGGAACTCAACGGATATAATGGGAAAATGGGACAGGAGTAATGACAATTCCGCCTTTGATGATTTTTTTGAAAAGATGCAACGGGTGATTCTCAATACTGATAACACACTTACCCAAAACGCGTCTGAGACAGCTATCTGCACACCTACTCCACCTATTGTACTAACCCATAAGAGTGCAGAAGTCCAATTACCATCCAATCAGCAGCTCAATTGTGGGATAACCTTATCCTCTCCCAGCATCTCTCCTCATCCAACAACGAGCGTTGATCAGCATCCATATAAATCAATCAGCACCGTCAATCATCAGCAAGGAATGAACAGCCCAAATGCTTTGGACCTTGAGGACAAGGTCAATTCTCATGGGCCAGGAATTGTAGCAGAATTAAATAAAAGCAAGCCAAAGAGACGCGTTCAGAAGCCAAAGTACTTGGTGGATTACAGGCTGTGAAAAACCATTAGTAGATAGAGTTAGCAAAGCATTTTTAAATTCAAAAGTTAGTAGACTAGCTTATCTTTTAGTTATTTGACTTTCTTGTTTTTATCTTTACGAGCAATAAAGTAGGATAGGATGTTACGTATTTTATTTTTATTAGGAGAGTAGGACGTCGTTTTTATTTTCTATAAATTACAGAAATTGGATTGAATATGCATATGAATATTTGATCCTCCAACTTTGCCTCTCTTATTCTTCTCTCTCTCCTTCTAATCCTCCTTAATTGTTCTATCTTTTAATTATTCCCCTTCAATCACATATAGAATAAAACTAAGAAGTGGAAAAAAAGAAAAAGAAAAGAAAGATAACTACTTATTTTATCCTTTTTCTCCGGCTCTTAATGATTATTCGAGCTCTATATATTAGCCTTACACAACATTATTATTATTATTATTATTATTATTTTATTATTATTATTTATACTAGAATTCCCATGTACATTAAGATTCGAGAAGGAATTGTCCTCAGTAAACTGAGTGCATGAGTATCTTCGTCTTTGCCACTCTGATCAGCAAATTTGGCAACTTAAGGCCCAAGAGTTTAGGTAGTGAATAATGCAAAGAGAGAAACAAAGGAAAGAGATTTCTTCGTATAATTGAAAAATATTCTTTTAAATCAATCCGTAAAAATATTGTGTTTTTATACTGTATTTATAAACTAGGGAAAACTTTTAAATAAAAAAAAGAGGAAGGTTATACTTACGACCTTTTTTTTTACAACCATATATCATAACCGTTGATTTCCGCCAATCAACTATTATGATTTTCACAAATTAAACTCATTAGTTAATTATTAATTCACAATAAATGATAACCGTTGATTGACGAAAATCAACGGTTATGATATATGGTTGTAAGAGGTTGTAAAAAAAAAGATTGTAAATATAACATTCCTAAAAAAAATACCATTTTCTTTAGAATCACTTATCCTTCTCCAAAACTTTTAAGTTAGGAATATAAATGATTCAAAATTTTGGAAATGATATAAGTAATTATGAGAAAACTTACAAGATTTTTTTTGAAATTTTTCCTATAAATAATTGAGCTCACTTTCTATGGCTTAACCTTCCTTCCGAGCTCCCCTTGGACCACAAGGCTTTGGGCCAAGTGCAAGATCCTAATTTGGGAGTAAAGACATAAACATATAAAAAATTTGCAATACCAAACCATATACTATATTCACACCCATCCCATAAACTGCAGGGTAGCAAAAGAGGCAAAAACCCAAAAAAACGAACTCAAGGTATTTGAAAAAATAAATCTTATGTTGTATGAGAATTCTAACCTCATGTCATAGATACATCAAGTGTGGGTCCCACATATTTAAAAAAAAAAAATGAGTGGCACACCTTTTTATAGTGTGTGTAGGAATAGTTTGTTTTCTCATGCAACATGAGAAAAACAAACCCCAACTATAAATTCATGAGTTTTCATCCTCAGCGTAAATATTTACTGAGAAGAAAAAAACAGAACATTATAGATTTCTTGAACTGTATTTTTATTGCACAAGTTGTTTTCATTTCTAAAACCTACAGATATTTTTTCTTAACAGGTGTAGTTTGTGAGAGAAGAAAAATTATAGATTTTTTACAGTTAAAGAGAGCTTTGCGAAAAACTGTAAATTAACAAAAAAAAATTTAAATAAATACATGAGAAATGACAATAATTTAATTTTAACCAAAAGGGTGTAAAAAATCATTGAAATTCACAATTGTATGGTTTGTATCTGAATTCTGAGAACTTGAACAACTTTTTTCTCCATATCCTGCATTTTCAATTTGTTTACCACTTATTCTCTGCTGTTATCCGATACTTGAGCGAATCATTCTCCAACCTTCAAAACCAATCAACATAAAAAAAATGTTATTGAGCAAAAACAGGAAGAAAAAAAAAAAACTAAAAAACTTGTAATTAAATAATAATGTACTTGTTTAGTGGGAAGTGAGGAGAGAATATTTACAACATGAACATGGTATAATATTATTGCAAGTCAACAAAACGTTTCACTTTTGTAATAATTTACTTGTATGATCTGTTTAAAATTGATTATAGACAAAATAATAATTTATCCAAATCTTTTGTCACACATGATTCCTAAACATTCTCATTTATTTATGTGTTTTATAAAAGTTATGTTGTAGGAAAACTAATTGTGTTATGTTATATAAACAAATCGTTTGCGTGTCTCTTGATTTTTCTTTTCCTCTCTTTTCAAAATGTTGTGCGTAGGAAAAATTTTGTGGTTATGTTAAATGATAGATGATAAACCCTTTATTTATCCTCTAAAACAGATGAAGCTATCATTGTGGAGTAAAACAAAGACACATTTTAAACGAGACAATGTTTTTTCTCTTTTCTTACAAGAATAAAATGCTACTTACAACAAACAAATCATAGTGTAAGATTAATGTACACTATTTTGCATGAGTAAGGATCCGTTTTTTTTATAAATTAAAATGCTACTTACAACAAACAAATCATAGTGTAAGATTAATGTACACTATTTTGCATACCTCTTTAAACAAGCGTCAAACGGTTATAGACAAAAGCTCGTCACAACCTCCCTTCACTCTTCTTCCTTTGTTTGCTACGTTCAAAGGATCCCCTGCATGATGTCAACAACGTGAAAAACAATGTCAAATAATGAAATTATTTGTACTTCATAAAATCAATGTATTTACTGAAGAAATAATAAATTAATTAAGACCCCATGTTAACAAACTCATTTATATTACCTGCAACTTTGTGGTACGCTCCAAGAAGGATGTGACTGTTTTTTCTCATTATCAGGCAATGCCATATACTTCTTCCAATCCTCAAGCAAAATTTTAAGATCATTGATTTTGTTTTCTAAACCAACACAACAATTGGCATGCATTGTTAAGACCTTGTTAAAATCCTTGCTAGCTTGACAAAATCCACCAAAATAACTTGTGCTAAGGAACCTAATCTTCAGGTTCATGTCAGAAATGAGGCGATGCTTTTTGATCTTGTTGAGAACATCTTGATCATGCAACTTTGGATAGGCATTCCTAGAGTTGAACCAGTACTTGTAGAACCAAATAGTTCGGATGTTAGATTTTACATAGGTAAACCCTCCATTTGGAAGGTTCTTTAAGTCATAGGAGTTGCCATTGAAAAAATCACAAGCGATTTGGAAATCTGCACCTTTGTAAAATCGTTTGAAGGGGTCTCTAAGCCACATTATATCAGTATCCTGCAAAGGAAAAAACAGAACATTTGTTTTCAATGTACAAATATGCAAAATAAGGCTGGATACAAAGATTGTCCTTACTCTACCCTGGCTAGTCGAGATTTAATGAGAAGTGGTTTATTAATTTTTTTTGGAAATATTCCAACCGATTCGGTGCGGGTCTAGGATTAAGGCTTTAAACCCTTCCCAAAGTGGTAGAACACATGCTCTCACACCACCACCACCTGCTCAGCTCCCACACGCCAACTGAGCTACCACCATTTGGTGGTGGTTTATTAACTTTGAATCTAAATCCTAGTTCTCTCTTTGGTTGTATGTGTGTGTGTATGCTAAGTTTTTTAGAAGTAGCTTGTTGCAAAAACAAATATTATACCGTGAACACAAAGCTGTACCCCATGTCAAGGACAGAACCAAGAAATTCAATTCTTCTCCACATCATGTGTAGGTAGTCTGCGGTCATGAAAAATGCTTCACTGGTAAAATTGTCACCTTTAGTTTGAAGTTGATAACAATGTTTATGCAAAGCTAGGCAACGTGCATATGCCTTTTGGTCCCAAGTTATTACCACCAAGTGATTTAAAAGCTTCTCTGTCTGGTTCCCAATGTGAAAACTCTCAAGAAAGAGATCAAATATTGAACCTGGCTCTGCCCATGCATCATTTAAAGTTGTGATTATCACTGTCTTGTCCTTCATAGAAGCGTTTCTAAGAACACTCTCT
The DNA here is from genome assembly GCA_032173675.1 of Gastrolobium villosum. Lineage (NCBI taxonomy): Eukaryota > Viridiplantae > Streptophyta > Magnoliopsida > Fabales > Fabaceae > Gastrolobium > Gastrolobium villosum. Next base: position 27,153 of record JAVKPL010007898.1, on the reverse strand, counting down.
AGCTTTGGATCATAATTCTCCTGATACATAAAGATGAGGTAGCATTGAAAACTTGGCAAAACTAAGTTCATTTTTCATAGAAGAAATTCATCAAACACATGAGAGGGATAATAAGACTAGTGAGAAACTAGAGTCAATCTTAGCATTACAACCTAGTTTCACATAAATGGATGTCAAATCATAGAACTATTCATTTCTAGAATGCATAGGAATCAAATAATTTGAGACTTATGTGATCCACAACTTTAGTGTTAGCTTTTAAAATACTATAAAGGTTGGTTTTTATGACTGAAAAGTCACGGGATCAAATTAGAAAGACAGTCTCATAGTAAGAATATAAGAGTAAGATCGCATATAATTGACCATCTTTGTCTTTTTTATGTGATCCACAATTGTTATGAAAACATTATAAAAAAAAGTACTTGCAAGACATCAAATAAGAAGTCAATATAATAAGGACATAGACAAACTTCTAAACATAAATGAACAAGATGGACCCTCAAGTGAAATTATATACCAAAAGACCAGTGACTCTTTTGTTTTATTTTTTGGTCAAAATTGTAGATAAATTTTAAGTGGACTACATTTCTGGTAGCCACCAAGTTCTTACACTGCCCCTATACGACTCAAAGGTGGTGGCTGATAGTGAAACTATCACACTACCATTATTGAATATGACATCCTCAATAGAATAATTCCCCTACAATGAAATTGAAAACCCTTTATTCCTTTCACACTGACATATCAGCATTCCTCAATGGGTTGTATCCACTATGGATCACGCTGTTCCTTTTATCCCAAATTGTTAGCAACATATTCACCTAGATAAAGGTGTATCGTCAAAATAACGTTATTTTGGATTATAAAATTAAAAAATTATATTGATAAAGATTAATATAATGCAATATATTATAATTATAAAAATATCTTGATTTCCACCTCAAAACGACGTCGTTTTGAGTTCAGTAGAGATAACTTTATCTTCGGTGACTAGAGAAATCATTTACCCTATTATTTTACATTTTCTTTTTAATATTTTTTCTATTATTAGGTGAAATCTAAGATTTAGTGTTAACCCTATTGACAAAGAGTAGGTCGAGGTTATTTAGTGGGACCTACATGAGATTTCATACTTCATAGTGTAGATAATAAGTTATTAATGTTCCTCCTACCCAAAAATGCAATTAAAATCCTTACACTCCAGCATTGTGGTAGGTTTCACATAGTTCTTTTGTCAAGAGCTTAACTATGAGTGAAGTGGCCATAATCGATCCTATATATAACAACATCATCTCCCAAACTAGTTGTCATATAAAAATAGGAATTGATCAAGGAAAAAATAAATAATACTTAAAGAAAACAATATACACACATATGTTATATAAAAATTAAAAATGAATAAAAACATTAAAAAATTGAAAAAAAAAAAATATTAATAATAAACACTGCCCACTTAAATTTTTTCTTTCCATGAAGTCAATGAATTGGTGATTTCTCTAATCTTAGCCTAATGATAATGGGTTTTCGTTTTGTGATTTAATATGACACAACAAAGTTTCCTACACACACAATATTTTATGGGACCCACATCTTTTAAAACAAAAAAATAAATAAAAATTAAGGCACGCAAAACGAATCTCTATAACATTAGACAATCATTTTTCCTACAACATAACTCTTATAAAATCCAATGATAAAATGATAATTAGTAACCTCACTTCCATAATAATATTGTTTATTTGAAATTTAAAGCAATCAGGTCAGCAGAGTCAACTAAGTCAACATTGGGTCAATCATGTGAACTGCTGATTATGTCTGATGACAACTATGTCACGTGGTTCAATACCAACCCAACATGCAACATTGTTTAACAAAAAAATAAATGACCTTACAAAAATGTAAATATGGAAGTTAGGCTTTTGAAAATACATCAACTATGAAAACAAAAAACAAAAAATATTTTACAGTAAATAACTAAAATATGGTTGTCTAAGGATTGAATTGGCATATTCCATTCCTCAACACATTCATTATTAATGAGATAAAGATATGACCAAACTAAACATGATTAATTCATTGAATAAGATGGATACCCACAACAGAAACATATTTCATATTGGGTACAAAAGAATATAAATTCAATAGATGCACATGTTTGTCAATTGAGAAAGATAGCAAAGATGATTTCAACATGTTAGTGCCCGCATATTATTCTACCAATTTTTATTATTTTTGAAGCATTAATAATTTATTCTCTCAAAAGTGGCATTTTTATATATTCCATTTTTTATAAAACTATATATATATATATATATATATATATATATATATTAAAATTCAGAAGACAAAACAGAACTAAAACACTACATGTCCAAAATTTATTTTCAATAATAAAATACATCTCATTATGACCAATTGGAATAAGGTTTATAATAGAAATAAATTATATATTATGGGAAAGAAATTTATAATTAAATATGTACTAAAATACAGCCATTTCACTAAGAATACATAAATTATATCATTTAAAATGATAAAAAAAATTATGTATTACATAGAAGAAGAAATAAAAATGTTTTAAGTAAATTATAATATTTAAAATATATACCATTGATATATCTCCTTTTTAGGAGATACGTTCTAGAGAGAGAAAGAGAAGGGGGAACAATTCACCAAAAATTAATCAATTAATATAAGTTTGAAAAGCCAAAGATGCACGTTCTTGTCATTTCCAGTCCAAAAAAATAAAATAAATGCATAAACATACCAATTCAGAACATGGCCACGGAAATTGCAGCTTTAGTGATTAGGAAAAAAATTTACCCACTGCTATGCTTCAAAGGCTATATATTAGAAAGAGACAATTTGCACACTTTCAAAATGGTGCCAAATTTACAATTGTAAATTCAAACATTTTACCCGAAGAGTCTGCCGAATGAGATGCGTATCCAATCAGCAATGTTTAGATTTTTGTCATCAAGTGTTACAATAAGCCCCACACGCCACTATCCATTAATTTCGGCCACTTTTTTCTCATCAGTTAACAATCCATGAACCTTCTTATCTTCCTAAAAATCTCATAAGCTCTTATTTAGTTTTAATTAATATCTTAATAATGGTTGAGTTGTGTTTGGACATGATCTTAAAGTTTCAAACCATGTAATAAGCCAAAAGTGAAAAAATAAAATAAAATAAATTTACTTTTGGCCTAATCAAATATGCTATTAGATAATCATTTTCCAGGGTGGAAAAATTAGAATGAAACAGTGAGCTCCACTAAGAAAACAAATATCCACAATTACCTAACCGGATAAACATTCAAAAAGCATGGTTTTTTAGTTCAAGTTTGGCATGGAGAATCAAAATTGACCCACAAAAAACCACAAAAAAAAAAAAAAAAAAAAGTTTGCACAAACCAACCAGAAGCCTAGCATAAACTGAAAAAGCATGTAAAAAGCATCAAAACCCAGAATTCAAAAATTCAACCTTTATGTACCAAAAAAAAAAAAAAAATCAACTTTTTGATTGGTTCTAAAGAAAATTGTGCATCAGCAGAAGCCAAAACTCCAACCCCTTTTATTCTTCTCTGTTCTCCACCAATTCCAATTACAAAACACAATATAACACAGAAAGATATATAATATAGAGAGAGAGAGAGAGAGTGACCTTTGTTGACTCAGCAAAGAAGTGATGTGAGAAAGCAGGGAATCCAAAGGGAGAAGCAGAGTTATAGAGAAACATCCACAACACAGCAAACCCAACAAGGAACATGGTGATTTGCATGACCCTTCTCACAAAACGGTGGCTGCTGCCGGAGCCACCTGAATTCCACGGCTTGTTGCCGTCGAAGGTGGCTTTGTCGGCGGCGGTATCCTTCATTGTTTGATAAGTTGAATTGGGGTGGCAAAAAATGGTCTCTTTGGCTTCTTATGAATGAGAATTATATATGCTATGTTGTGTGTTTTGACTAAAGCTTCTTTGTTTTCTTCACCTACACGATCATGTTGTAACCTATGCAAAAATATATGTATATGTCGTATGTGTGATTTTTAGTATTTACAAAGTTTAAGGATTTTCTTTGGACACTTTTGGAGATCACATGATCGAGTTGAAACAGATCATGCGTGAGATGAGAGAAACGGGACTTGGAATTTGAGGGAGTGTTGTTTATAGAAACAGTTTCAAATGCATTAAATGTGGACTATGTAGGGTGCCACAAACGAGAGACATGGGAGAGAGACGAGAGACCAAGTTGCAAATGAAAGAAAATTAATTTAATAATTTTACTTTTTTAATTAATTAATATTTGTTCAAACAAAAGAAATAGAAAGTTTATAATTATATTATTAGATTAATATTTCTCTAAAGATAATTTTATTATATATACATATATATATATATATATAAGTGTGTGGGACTTATGTAAGAACATGTGAGGAGAAAAGAAAAAAATATATGGTCTCACACACTTTCATGTATTTATAAAATATAAATTTATTATTTCATACAACATAACAAAAATTAAACCCTTATAATATATACTCATATTTATACCAGAATTTTTTTATCTCCAATAAAATATCACATCTTGTAAATTTGGTATAACGTGTGTTACGCGTGAGTAGAAATTTTGAAGTAGTTGAAATGGGCAGAGACCAAGTCGGCGAAAGACGAAATAGTACATCTGAATTTTTTTTTTAAATAATTTTTTTTAATTTTTATCATTTTAAAGAAGGAAAATATATTTTTTTGGTTACCGGAGATAAAATGTGAGCTCAAAACAACGTCGTTTTAGGTTATTAGATTACAAAATTATAATAATAAAGACTAATATAACACTATAATATATTAAAATTATAAAAATACTTTGATTTTTATCCCAAAATGACATCATTTTGGACTTACCAAAAATAACTTATCTCCATTAAGAGGATAAATCTTTTATCAATCTAAAGAACATAATTTTTGTGTCATTTTTAGTGGAAATAATTGTATTTTGTTGCATATTTATTAACTTTTTACATTATCTCTCCTCTAATATATCATATCTTTCTCTCTTCTCTTAATTTTGTAGAATAAAAAGAATATAATTGACTAGGGAATGATTTGTTTATAAATTTTTACTAATTACTCCTGGACGTAGAACATAGTGTAACCTAGTATTTTCCCGGAACCGGGAATACATAGTGTGGTTTGTAAATAAAAAAGTTTGTAAATATAATTTTCCCCAATAAATATTGGGAAAAAATTTGTCCTTCTAAAGGACACAACCTTGTATCCTTTTAGTAGTTATAATCATGTACTACGGATAATATATAAGGGAAAAATATTTCTCAAGCTGCTTGAGATAAGTTTATCTCCGGTCTCCCCAAAACTACGTCGTTTTGATTATTTATTTCCTTATATTTATTGATTCACCTTTGAATGGTTATGATTCCCATTTTCTCTATATTCCTTTATCACCATTGATCCATCTTTGTACGGTTATGATTTAGTAGTCGGAGATAAAGTTATCTCCGGCAGCTTGAGAAATGATAAGCCCAATATATAATTATGATATTAAAGTTGTACCTTTTTCTTTCTTTTCAAAAATTATCTGAGACATAGAAAATGAAAAAAATACAACTTTAATATTATAACTAGGGGCAAGTTATATTTATAAAAAAAAGTTGTTTACAAACTACACTAAGTACGACAGGTCATACTTTAATTATGCAGTGTACGACCGGTCGCACTTAGTGTAATTTATAAAAAAATGTTTGTAAACGGATCATATCTCTTATAACTATGTACTACTCATAATTATAACTGTTAGAAAGACATTGTGTCATTTAAAAGGACACATATTAAGCCCAATAAATATAGGGAAAAATGTTTGTCATTTTAAATGACACAAAGTTATGTCATTTTTAACGAAACTACGTCATTTTTGTAAGTTTTTACATTATCTCTCTTCCATTTTCTTTTTATTTCTAATTTTATAAATTAGAGAAAATGATAAAACACACTAAAACAACGTAGTTTCATTAAAAATAACACAAAGTTATGTCATTTAAAATGACAAACACTAAACCCATAAATATATACCAATATACAAAATTTTCTTTTAAAATAATATAAAATTATATCCTTAAAATAAAATATGAGTTTCCCAAAATTAATTTGATTTGTAAATGAGAATATCTGTTTTTTATTTTAATACAAAAACATATAAAACTAACGAAGGGACAAAAAATTTATGTTTGATATATTATAAAGGAATGGCAACTACAAATAAATAAATATTTAGGTAATTATTTATTTATTTTTGTTTTCAGTTCTGCAGATTTAAAAATTCATTCAAACATTCTCTGATTTGGGTGGATGAATTTTTAATTATATTTTGGTGAATTTTTTTTAATTATATTAATTATTTGGATGTGCGGTTCTATCTTTGCTAATAAAAGTACTTTTTTGATTTCAAGAATCAATTCATAATTTATATGAAAGAAAGAGAAGGTAAAGGGTTGTGGCGTTTGGAAGATCCGGAAATGGTTAATTGGTCAATTCAAGGCAGCTTGGTAAGGGGAATATTCTGCAATAAATGTAAGTTTCTTTTGTGTGCATAATATTAAGATATTAACGTTTCCCATACAAATTAATTTTATAATATACATAGGGAAATCGTACTCTCCTTCGATAGGATAGAGAAAAAAAATTTCCTACACAATTACGTAAATACGTTTTCCGTGTCAATTAATTTTTCTTTTCTTTTCTAATATAAAATGTAAGACCCATGTTTAATTTGTCTCTACTTTTGTTTTCTCATGTTTTCCTGCAACATAAGAAAACATGAACCCATATATATATATAAATAAAGGGGAAGGATATTGTAACAACCAAGTTTGTGTTATTACCATGTTACTACCAGTCAATCTCACCGTTAGATCGTTTATGTTGATCCAACGGTTATATTTTTTTTCAGATATTGTGTGGTCAGGATTTTTTAATTTTAATATTTTATATTTATTTTCACTTTGTATGGACATGATTTTCCATATTTAATGTTTTTACTTTAAATTTGGGGAATCATGATCATACAAAGATGAAAATAAATATAACCGTTAGATCATATAAGTGATCTAACGGTGAGATTGATATAGTTTGGTTGTTACAATATCCTTCCCCATAAATAAAAGTGTATGAATTTAAGTTTTTTTTTTATATATAATCTTATATGAATTTTACATATATTTATGTACATATAAATAATAAAATTATCTCGTATAACATAAAAGGCTTTACTTCTCTCGTGTTGTAGGAGAGAAATTATCTTATATTGTGAGATAAATTAAGTGGGGTTCACCAATTTTTTAAAAAGAAAAAGAGAGAGGGGCACATCTTTTTATGTGAGTGTGACATAAGAGATATATCTTATGTAACATAAAGTATAATTTCCCTAATATAAAAAATAATAATCATTTAATATCAGATATATAAAGTAGTAAACTATTATATGTGGGACAGCTCATTGGCAAGGACTTTTCAGTTTTATGGAGTTTCTTGTCTATTCTGTTTTGTTGCAATCGGAACATGTCTTATTCATGGTTAATAAAAAAATTATGTGGCATTAAAAATGGGGTGGCAGGATGTGTGTGTGGGTGGGGGTATCAATTGTATTGTTATTAATGTTCTAAAATTTGGACCAAACCATTAAGGTAATTGAATCACGGCTTAAATGTTCGCCAATTTAATTTCAGATTTATTTTTAAAAATATTATAGTTGTTATACTAAGGAAAGGTTTATTTTTAAAATATTTTATGTATACATTCATCCAACTTGGTATGATTCATTTCTCGTAGGTTTTTAAGAGCCATTTTTTTATGTGGATAAGAATATCGAATGTTTTTAAAGCTTATCCTTATTTGGCCTATCATTTTGGCTTTTTTTGTTAATTGTAAATTAATTATAGTTATAAATAAAAAGTTGGGAAAGAAAAATGAAAAGATGTGTCTTTTCGATTAAGAGATGCGTCGTTTCAAAACTCAAGGGAGCTCTTATTCTTAACTAAGTGCTCTCATATAAAAGAGGTAATTGATTATATTCTAAAAATAATTGTTCATTATTTCTTAGCAATTTGAACAGGAAAATTGTTTTAAGGAAACAAGGCAATCTTGGAATCGGATTTTTTTCTTAATTTTTCATATTTTTGGAATCTTCCTTATTATTATTTTATGTTTCCTTGTCTGTCTTGATTATTAATTATTATATGTATATTTTTTTAAGCAAATTATTTTTCTATTAAAATAATAACTGTTGTACATTTCATATTAACTTTTGTCATTTTTGTTAGGTTAAATATTGTAAAATGTTAGTTTAGTGGTGGACGAACATATAATACATGTAAAATGTTAGTTTAGTGGTGGATCCCACATATAATGGTTTACTAATTTATATATCTGATATCATATTTTTTTATCATATACATCTTATTAAAACACCTTTCATTAATTCACCGAAAATTATAGAAATATCCTTCATTAATCAAAATCATGTAGTTTATGGGTAGCTGTACATAACCTTATCTAAAATGAATGCAAAAATATTTTTTTACATATATATATGGGTAATAGTTTTCTCATGCAATAAGAAATAATTATTATCTCATACAGACTCATTAATGTAAGTGGAGTCCACTTTCAGGAGGAGAGAGAGAAAAAGTAAAGAGGGACCCATCTTGAATTAGTGTGTGTAGGAGATAAAGCTTTTGTTATGTAACATAAAACTAATAAATTCCTATATATATATATATATATATATATATATGGGTTTATCATCTATAATTTAACATGACCAGAAAAATTTTCCTACACTCACAACATTTTGTGGGACCCGCAGCAAAAAAAAAAAAAAAACTCTGGCACGCAAAACGAATCTCTATAACATAATACAAACACTTTTCCTACAACATAACTCTTATAAAACCCTATATATATATATATATATGAGATTCATTTTTTCTACAGGTAATGTAGACAAATTGTCTGCATTGAGCCCAAAATGACGTCGTTTTGGGGCAGAAATCAAGGTGTTTTGTAATTTTAATTTATTTCAGGGTTATAATAGTCTTTAATTAAAAAAATTAATATTTCAACAACAAAATGACGTCGTTTTGTAAGTAAATGCAGATAACTTATCTACAGTAAATGCATAAATATTTTTATGATATATATATGGGAAAGGATCTGTTTACAAACTTTTTTTGAATTTTTTTACAAATTATACTATGTTCTCCCGATAATCAAAAAAGTTTGTAAATGTAATCTGCCCATATATATATATAATCGTACAAAGATGGATCAATAGTGATAAAGGAAGAGAAAGAAAATGAGAATTATAACTGTTATGGATCCGTGTCATGGACCCGGACAAAGACCCACGTAAGTCGGCTTACCTCAGCAACCCGGTAAGAAGGCCCACACTAACGGGCCCATCTCATCAACCCGGAATATTCGATCGGTTATTCCTAATAGATACCTGAAACGGGCCGTAATTATGGAGGCGTAACGTTTGGTACGTTACATCCAGTAACGGCCGACAAGGCTGTAATGGCCCCCGCGCCATTACAGCTCAGCTACACAATTCAAACCAGAGGCAGCCCCTATAAATGAAAGGGCTCCTCGACGATACAACACACATGATTCATTACTTTCACCACACTATCACCACAGTCATATTCTTTGCAGTGATCAAGCTAGGTATAGGGATATCTCCTTAATAGATACCCCTAGTCAAGGCTATACGATCCAAAGTGACCAATCAACCTGATAAAGGTTGAACATCTCTGTCCTCAGGACAGAACAATAACCATAGAGTTGACTCGTAACCCGGCTAAAATGAGCCAGTTGGGTTGGGGAAATTGAGTTAGTAACTCAAGTCAACCCACGTTTCAGCTCGAAAAAAAGATCCAACCCACGGGTCAAACGGGTTGGCTAGTGGGTTATGTTTTTTTTTAATATAAAAGTATAAAATTTAATGAAGGTAAAGTGGAAAGCTAAAGCCTACCCAATTCCAAAGACCAAAACGAAAATAACGTGCAGCTGCCACTAAGTCCAAAACCATGCATCAAAGACATTTTTTATAGTATGTTTGAAAGTGTGAATGTGGTGCCAACTACCAATAAGTCTAAGTCCAAATCCAAATGGAATTTTCTATGGTTTATATATATAATGTCTTTGTATTGAATGAATTAGTAATTTAGGGAAAAAAAATTAGAAGTTACAGCATCAATGAATTTTTATTTTATTTTTATTTTTTCAAGCCAACCCTAACCCAACTCGGCTCGGGTTAGGTTAAGTTTTCTGACTTATTTATTTTTCGAACTAACACTAACCCAACACGTTAATTGAACACAGGTTAGGTCGGGTTTAGGTGAGTTGGTGCATTTTGCCAACTCTAGATAAATGCTAGCGAAGGCATTACTTGTTAGTTGTTGCCAGCACCACTAGAGTACTAAAGAGACAGCGTATATAACAACGAAAGGCAACATCATTGCACTTTGCATTTGTTCTTTATTGTGTTATATCTTATAATTTTCATGGGATTTAGGAAAGACCGACACAAAGGGCAAAGGCAACTTGGTACCAACGGAATAACTTTTTCCGCATTGATCTCTTCATTGTCTTTAACTTTCTTCATTGAATAAAACATTATAAATTAATGTGCATCTGTATTGATTTATTTTAATAATTATTATACTTTTAAGATAATTTTTTAGAAGAAATATTTTTCTTAATAAAAAAAAGTTGAGTAATGCATACCTTATATTACTCTAAAATAAAGCGTTACCAATGACTTCATTATAGTACGTATAATCAAATTGATGAAAGATTTCTGATATCATCAAATATTAGGTACACCCATAAAATAATTACGTCTGTGCTTCTATATAAGTATTTGAAATTTAAGTAAAATATAACAAGTATAAATTAACAAAGAAAAATTTAAAATTATAAAAAAGATATACACGATTAATTTAAAATTAAATTTAAAAGAAGAGAAGAAAGAAAGAAATGCCATGATGTACTGAAAAAAATTATTAACGTAAAAAAAGTCAATTAGAGAGAATCAGCAGTTAAGATTTGAAAGAAAAAAAACTAAATAAAATAAAATAATCATTTTGTGAGTATAAGAATTAGCTAATGTATAAAAAGGAAGGAGAAATGTTGGCATAAAAAAGTGATTAATAATTTAAGAGTTTTTGAAAAAATATTAGTGTAAATGTACTTGATAAGTGTTTTAACCCTTTACTTTTATTGTATAAGAGTGGATAAAATATGACAATATGCTTGCTTAATCGATCATTCTCTTAACTTTATTTATATATTTATTTCAGTTAAAGTATCTTCCAGTAGTTCTTGAATTTGAATCATTTTCCAATTGGTTTTGACGAGAAAACTTTCCAAATAATACAATTAGAATTAAAACTATGATTTTTAAACATCTAATCATAGACCGCAAACCAACCTACGGAAGATTAATCATTATAAAATGTTTAATTTTAATTATTTATCTTCGAAATCACATGGTGCGGATGTGAGGTTATCATATTAAAGAACCAAATTTATAAATGTTGAAGTCACGTAGTTAGCAACTAATCTCCGAAACACGAAACCTCCCTCACTTGACTTCGAAATTATAATATGGAAGAAGATATTATTACGTCTAGCTAGCATTTACTTCCAATTAAATCAATAAATTCTTTCTTGCCAATCTAATAATGTATTGATGAGCAAGATTCACAGATGTCAATTGAATATATAATTCAATAACCAGATTGCTAAAATTCATTTTCTATATAGATTGATGTATGTATGGTAGATATTACAACCAAAAAAATTAAATAAGATATTCATAAGTTTTCAATCTATTATTTCACATTTATTGCTATATTTCATAAAGACTTTTTTTTTAACAGGTAAATAAGCTACTGGGCCCTTCCCTTAAAAATATTATTTAATATCTAGCGGCTATGTAGCACCGATACGACACGCGACACGTGACACGACACGACACTCCAACACGTCAATCCTAAAAAATTATGGATTTCGACACGTTGGGACACGTTTTGATATTAAATAATATTTTTAATTTATATGGTGTATATTTCATTTAATATTTAATAATTTAACAAAAAAAATGAAATTAAATTAATAATACCCATCAACACGTTATAAAGATCGAAGCTTTAATAAAAAAATAAAAACTGGGATGAGAGAGATATAATATCAGATAGAGAGAACAAATCATATTAGAGAGAGAGATCAGAGAGAATGAGATACAACAAGAGCGTAATAGGAATTGACAACAATGATGCTGAGATGATATCTTATCTACTTAAGGGGAAAAAAGTCAAATAAAATAAAATTGATATGATCAGGTGGAATCTTTATTAATATATTTTAATTTTTTAAAAAAAATTAAAAAGAAAAATTTTAAAAAAATTTTAAAAAAATAAAAAAAAATTACAAAAATGTCATTTGACCGTGTCGGACACGGTCAAATTTCGCGTGTCGGAATGGTCAACGTGTCGGAAAAAGTCAACCGCGTGTCCGACACCGAGTCGGAGCGTGTCGGACCCGACTATTCCTGCTTTTACAAGTGTCCGTGCTTCCTAGTCTAGCAGGATCACCTATTAGAAATTAAACTAATTAGAGCATACAATTAACTTGAACTCGCCGAAAAGGTGAGCTAATATGATATTATAAATACTTTAATATAACAAATTCAAAGTTCATAAAAATATTCAATAGTAAAGTAAGTGTATTCAATCTTCTACATGCAGATGGGGTGATATCTACTCCATGTATAATTCAATATTTCAGGACTCATGACTGAAACAAGTAAAACCTAAGATGCATGCGCACAATGCCAAACACTTAAAAGTCGAAATTTGTTGGTAGCTAGTTATTTATGATTATTGTGTATTATAAATTGTATTAAAATTTGTGACAAGATTTTACGTTACAATAAAATAGCATTTCCTCTTCTAAACTCTCACACAATGAAAGAGGAAAAGAAAAAGAATTAAAAACGTACTCATTGTTTAAAGGTTAATGTTAATTCTACTCAATAATTTTTATTTTATTTTATTTTTGTCATCAGCTTGAAGACGGCTAATCTTTTTTATTATCTATTTATATACTATATAAAAAAATTCTTCTATTACTATAATCCCAAGATGGATATTATAAATAATGTCAGATAAAGTTCCTTTAAAGTGAGCTTTATCTATAAACTACATCATTGGTATATGCATTTTTATTTAATTTAAATTAAATCCTGATCTTTATATACTAAAACTTAAAGGTAAACTCACTTCAAAAGAGTTTATATTTTTAATTTTAATGCCTGCCCCCCTGGTTTGAAGGTGATATATTAATACTAAATAACTATTGAATAAAAACAACTATTGTAACAATAATATTAAATTTTAAATTATAATTCGAACGAAATTACATATATGACTTATACACTTTTTTAAATATTGCAATCCAGCAATATTCAAATAAACTTATACATATTTTAAGTAATTCGCCTTGATGAAAAGTCCGCCACTTGCTTACATAGGAATTGAACCCAAAAACAAAAGCAACCGTATCACAAAACAAAGTTACAAAAAAATTGCAGTCATCATGAGATCAACGGAAAATATAAGAAACTTAAAAAACAATTGCATCACAGACGCGCATAAGTTAAGCAATTTATATATATATATATATATATTTATTAACTATTGATTTATGTCATTCTGACGATTACAATTTATTGATTCAAATTTATTAATTAATAATTCACAATAAATTATAATTGTCAATTAGTGAAAATCAATTATTAAAATTTGATATCAAACTTTTAAGTTTGACATCAGTGTCAAATGATCCTATCTTATATATATATATATAAAATATTATTCTCATAAATACTAAAGTATAGCTCTCTTTGATATTTTGTGATTCCAAGACGAGACTAAAGTTAAGTTCAACTGCAATTTAGAAATCAAACTAACCTTACAAGGAATTCAGAACCGTGAATTTAGTTTGATTTTGTTTGCCGTCAGTTTGATTTGTTCAACTCAGACTTTCTAAATTGTGTCCAATTGTAAGAACGGGGAAACGTGACGTGATTGGTTGATATGCATGGTTCCAAAAGACACAAGAAAAAAGTGATTTTCAAAAACATTTGAGTCGTCACAGGTAAAGGCCAGCCCCAGTTGCAGCCTCACGTCTGCGTCAAACTATCATATCTACATGAGACTACATCAGCTAATTAAAGATCACATCAATTAAGGTTAATTATATTCCATCTTAGTGTACCCAAAAAAAAAAAAATTTATACTCTATCTTCGTTAGATTAATTTTTATGGAGCGCTTGCCATTAGGGCAAAGGTTATAACTTTTAAGGGTCTTTATTTTATCATGTTACCTAAAAGAAATTTCTATCATGCAATACTAAAAGACAAAAAATATAACAATAAAAAAAATAGATAAGACACTTTGTTCAATAAATCTATTTTGTCTTTTCTTAGCATAATCAAATTATTTTTCCTATAACATAATTCTTATTTATCCCTTATTTTTTCCATAGGCTTTACTTTTTATATAGAGGGACATAAAATTAAATGTTGTATACAAGTGCAAGTTTGGATTTCAAAATTGAGTGTAAAGAACCAAAAGTTTGGATTTCAAAATTGAGTGTAAAGAATCAATTCAACCCAAAAGCTTAAGTTTTTTGGGTGAAGCTATATTAATGATTTTATATATACGCCCCTCATACGAGAGGCCATTGGGATTGAAGGGTGGACAATGCACAGACTCACCTACCTGTGTTGCGAAGAATGAAAGTAGGGGATAGTGAGGATCGAACCCGGTACACCGAAGCTCTGATACCATGTAAAGAACCAATTCAACCCAAAATTTTAAGCCGTTGGGTGAGGCTATATTAATGATTTTATATATCTCAATATTCAGTCCATAAAAGATGCAAGTAAACATATGGAGCAACAAAATAAGATAACATTACAAAACAAAACAAAAAAACTAGTTTTGTTGCAGTTACAAACACATGATAATTTTCTTATTGTATTCTCCTATATATTTTATTTTTGCCACAAGCTATGATTTTATATGTCGAGGGACATGAAATTAAATGTTGAGTAAAACTCTTATTCAGTCCCTAACAAAAAATACGATTCCCACTCTTATCTCTTACAAAAAAAAAGTACCCATATTAATCTTTTTTTTAGGGACTAGTTAAATTGAGTCTTTGTTGAATTTCTGAGGGACCACATTTTCAAAGAACTGGAATTGTATAGGGATCAAAAGTTGCCTTTTTTTTTATAAAGGACGAAAGTGAGTATAGTATTTTTTATTAAGGATGCAAAAGGGATTTTAGTCAATGTTATATTCAAAAAGCAAGATGGAATATTAAAAGTGAGTCTTTAAAATATGCAAATAAATGTAAAACTAAGAGATAAATTCTCAAATTATTTGTAATGTAATTGTACATGAATATAGTGCAAAGGGATAACTTTGACGTATAGCCTAAGCATCCCCATGAAGCCATGAAAATTCGCTGCCTCTTACTTCAAGAATCAACCATTTGGTGGCTGATAAAGAAGCAGACCAAAATCTAATTGGTTTTGTTCCATTCTAAATTTCCATCTTTGTTTTAAAGGGAGATAAGCACATGAGCTTCATCTTGCTTGGATTTTATATTATATATATGTGTTTATGATATGAGAGAGGTTCTCTCTCTCCTCCCTATGTTGCTGCTGCTAATATGGTCAAATGTAAATGCGCTATAGATTTTAATAAGGTTTTATAAGAATTATGTTGTAAGAAAAATGATTGTGTAATATTACAGAGATTCATTTTGCGTGCCTTAATTTTTTTTTCCTTCAAAAAGTGTGGATCCTATAAAATATTGTGTGTGTAGGAAATTTTTTTGTATCGTGTTAAATGATGAATGCAAACCCCTTTAAATAATAGTTTCCTATTATATAAGAAATCTTAAATGGGATGTAGTACTATTTATCCTATTAATTATGGAAAAACATTTTCTCATGTTGCATAAGAATATAATTCTCATGTTGTGACCCTTCGATTTGCGTGCAAAACTTTTCTTTTCTTTTTCTCTTTTTAATTAATGTGGGGCTCACCATTACTTGAGATACAACATGAGAATTCAATTCTCATATAACATACGAAAATCAAACCCCATTAATTATATATACTTAATCTCTTGTCACAACATTATCTTCATAATAGAAAAGTCGCACATTCCTTCTTAGACTTTTATTTTGATTAATTGATCTGAAATAATTGACGAGGTGGACATTAGGCCATGTGGCTGCAAACCCTAACTAGTGGGAAATCCTTCTAATAAATCCACATACCGTGCGGCGAAATCAGGGTGGATTCCATATTACAAATTGAATCATTGTAGATATCCCATGTGCCTTTCAAATAACCATTATTAATAATCACTTGAAGGACTAAATTTCTGAGATTTCTTGGCTATTTTTTTTTCCAAGTAAGATTGTCTTTTCTTAATTATCAAGAAACAACATAATATATCATTTAAAATTATGTGTCCCAAGGAAAATTTACAGAGCCAAGGAAAAGAAAGGGAAAAAAAATTAACAAAAAATTCCATCTTAGTAATTTGGATCACACAAGCTTTCAGCCTTACGTTTTCATCCCGCTCTCAAAAGCAATACATCACACTAATATTTGGTTGAAGAGAAGGATAGAGAAATAATATAAATGTGAGAAGAAACAAAAATGTAATTGTATAAAATGACCTATTTACCTTTATAATGATATGAAAATAATTTCTATTTTTGGACAATTACAAATTTAAAATTCACCCGGTCTCCCTCTTATTTTCTTCACAAAATTCTTAGTGGACCCCACACCTTTTTTTTTTTTTTCCTTTCTCATCCCTTTTATTTCCTCATCCACGGAAGATAAAGTATTTGAATAAGAATAATGATTTCAAGAGGCAAATATTTTTCAAAGTTAATTTAAATGTTAAATATTTTGTTAAAATAATCCAGTAAGACGTGCATGAAAATATGTGTATGTTCAAATTGTACATGGAGTGATAAAAAATTTGAACATACACATATTAAATGGGTATATCTCTCATGTACAATTTGAACATACACATATTGTAACTGTGTACATCTCTCATGTGTCATGTGTGTGTCATCTTATTACTTTGATAAAAAAATTGACTTTTGAATAAATGAGAAAAAAATTGTTCATTTTTCATATTAAATGGGTCAAAAGACCCAAAATCTGTCCATTTTGTCTCCTTCAATTTTCTTTCTTTCTCAATGCTCTCCATCCAAACAAATTGTAACTGTATTCATAATCAAGATTTTAGCCAAAAAAAATTCAGTTCTCATATCAATCAAGTGAGCCAGTTAAGAAAGAAACAAAGCAGCCATACGTAATTTTGGAAGTTTCAAATTAACCAGCTATAGCTCAAGTTTCAGCTCATTGGAGGGAAAAAGTATAAAAATGTAAGAGCAGTAATTGAATAATGGAAAAACTCTATTTGTTATTGAGGCATTAAGCCAATAAATACAAATACTATTGTAACAGACTATTCAAATTCAAACTATTGTTACAAACTGAAGGATAAGATCAAGGGTGATCTTATCCTAGCACTCCCCCTCAAGTTGGAGCATGTAATGACGAAATGGCCAACTTGATGCAAAGAAAATGAAATTGCTTCATGCCAAGAGCCTTCGTAAAAATGTCTGCAAGTTGCTGATCTGATCGAACATATGTAGTGGAGATTGTTCTTCGTAACATATGATCACGCACAAAATGACAGTCAAGTTCAATGTGTTTGGTGCGCTCATGAAACACTGGATTAGCAGCTATGTGCATGGCTGATTGGTTATCACAGTGCAATTGCATTGACATGGAATGTTGAACATCAAGAGAGGCTAGGAATGATTTGAGCCATAGTGACTCAGCAGTAGCTGCTACCATGGCGCGGTATTCAGCTTCAGTAGAGGAACGAGAGACCGTAGGTTGTTTCTTTGTCTTCCATGAGATTGGAGAAGTTCCCAACATAATAAAATAACCAGTAACTGAACGCCTGGTTAAGGGACAACTCGCCCAATCCGAATCTGAATAAGCTCGAAGGACAACATCATTGTTAGATGAAAGTAGTAATCCTTGTCTAGGATTATCTTTTATGTATCTTAAGATGCGTAGGACAGCCAGATACTGAGCTTCAGTTGGAGTTTGCATGAATTGTGAGCATATGGACTGAATAACTCAACTCTGGTCTAGTGATGGTTAAATAAACCAGTCGTCCGATGAGCCTTCGATATCGACCTAGATCCGAGAAAGGAGGGCTTGTTGTTGTCGCGAGTTTGTGGTTTATTTCAAGTGGAAATTCACATGGTTTGCAGGCTGAAAGTCTCGCATCTTCTAAGATGTCAAGAGCATATTTACGTTGGCTGAGAAATAAACCAGAAGAACCATGAGCCATTTCAATTCCAAGAAAATATTTTAGAACACCCAAGTCCTTGATGTGAAAGCATGAGTTGAGAAAATTCTTTACAGTAGTGAAAGTATCTTCATCATCTCCGGCTAGGATAATATCATCTACATAGATTAGTAACACAGCAAAATGGCCATTTTTGTGTAGAGTGAACAAGGTGTAATCAGCTTTGGATTGAATAAAACCATAGGACTCAATGGATGTTCGCAGCTTTAAGAACCAATTCTGAAGAGACTGTCGTAAGCCATAGAGAGACTTCTTTAGACGGCATACGGTATTAGGACTATGGTGACAGAAGCCCATGGGAACACGCATGTAAACCTCTTCTGCAAGATCGTCGTGTAAGAAGGCGTTTGTAACATCTAATTGATACATTTTCCAGTGTTTTGCAACCG
The DNA here is from genome assembly GCA_032173675.1 of Gastrolobium villosum. NCBI lineage: Eukaryota > Viridiplantae > Streptophyta > Magnoliopsida > Fabales > Fabaceae > Gastrolobium > Gastrolobium villosum. The sequence continues at coordinate 8,190 of JAVKPL010007898.1, read as the reverse complement.
CGGCGGCAAGTAATGTCCGGACACTAACCATTTTCGCTACTGGAGCATATGTGTCAAAGTAATCCTCTCCAGCAACTTGGTTGTTACCAGCAATGACTAGCCTTGCTTTGAATCTCTCCACAGTGCCGTCAGAATGGTACTTGATGCGATATACCCACTTACAAGGTATAACACGCTTTCCTGGTGGCAGAGAAGTGAGTTCCCATGTGTGATTTTTCTCTAGTGCATCAATTTATTTGCGCATTGCTTGACGCCATCTTTCATCTAGTATAGCTTCCTTGAAAGTTTTGGGCTCAACACCAGTAGATATAGCAGCAAGAAATTGTTGATGCTTTTGTGAAAAATTAGAGCATGAAACAAAATTAGCTATAGGATAAGGAATACCTGAGGATTGACTGGAAGAGGTAGTTGAAGCTGCTGGATTATGTGCAATAACCTTTGAGCATGTGAATTCATGGAGGTACTGTGGAGGACGACGCACACGATGACTACGGTGCAGATTTTCAGTTACAGCAACAAGTGATATAAGAGACTGATCATGCTGTTCAACATCAGGTATATGAGGTTGTGCACCTGAATCATCAACATTTGCTGGAGTAGGAAGATGTGTACTGTTGTCATCATCATGTGGTGGAGGCAATAAAATATTCTCACTTACGGCAGGAATATGATCATGGGTTTGAGAAGAGCTTCCAATCGTCACCTCATCAAGAACTAGTGTAGAGGATAGCATTTGAGGTACGGAAGAAGTGGTAGGGACCTCTGTTTGTTGTGCAAAAGGAAAAATGGATTCCTCAAATACGACATCTTTAGAAACAAAAACAGTCTTGGTGTCAAGGTTATAAAGCCTCCATCCCTTTTTACCAAAGGGATAGCCAAGAAACAAACAGCGTACGGATCTGGCTGCAAACTTGTCTGTGGGTTTAGGCCTTGGATGAGTATAACAAAGACATCCAAAGATGCGAATATGGTCGTAGCTTGGTGTACGTTTGAAGAGACTCATATGGAGTTTGTCCTTAGAGAATAGCTGTAGGAGTTCTATTGATTACATGAACAGCAGTTAAAATACATTCCCCCCAAAATTCAATCGGTAGATGAGCTTGAAATCGTAATGCCCTTGCCACATTTAAAATATGTCTATGCTTGCGTTTAACCTGACCATTTTGTTACGGTGTATCAACACAGGAAGTTTGATGTATAATGCCCATGTCTGAGTACACTTTTCGGAGATTTGTAGCACAAAACTCGGGTCCATTGCCTGTGCGTATTACTTTAATGTATGCATTAAACTGAGTTCGCACCATCAAGATAAACTAAGCCAAAAAATTTAAAGTTTCTGATTTTGTTGACATTAAGTAAACCTATACATTTCTGCTAAAATCATCTACTATGGTGAGAAAATAGCGTGCTCCTGTTAATGAAGAAGTATGATATGGACCCTAGATGTCACAATGAATAATATCAAAGCAAGCAGCCATTTTATTGATACTAATAGGGTATACGGTGTGAGTTTGTTGTGCTTGAAGACAAATATCACATACTGAATGAGAAAAATCCCTATTTTTATTCACTGCAACAAATGGAAGAAACTTCAAATTCTGAAAGGAAGGAAGACCCAAGCAACAATGCCAAATCTCTGCATTTTGTTGGGTCCGGGCAACACATGTAGTGGAGAAGGATACGTCAGAGTCATGCACATAAACACCAACTTGCAATCTACCCAGTCCAGTCATGATCCTCGTTGTGTGGTCCTGCATTTCACAACCAATTTGATTAAAAGAGATACTACAATGTGTATCATTGATTAATTGAGCAACAAAAATCAGATTGCACTGTGATTTGGGAACATATAACACATTCTGAAGAACAACATAGGGTGTTAATTGAATGGTGCCACGTTGAGATGATAAAACTTGATCACCATCAGGTAAACCTATGGAAGTAGGCTGAATAGATTCGATATGTGAAAGTAGATGAGGATTCCCAGTCATATGTTGAGAGGCACCACTATCCACGAGCCATGGGTAAGGTTGGATGTGCTTACCAGAGTAGGAAGTAGCATTGGCAGAAGATGCATTTGAGGAAGATGCTACCAGATTGACAAGTTGCTGGAACATCTCAGGAGTGAACGCAGGAGCATTATTTGGATTGGACAATATGGGAGCATCAGCTGCGGTTTGTTGTGCAGGAGCTCCAATGTTGTTATATCAGCTATCATTTCTCCTACCACGCCCGCGTCCACGACCCTTAGGAGGTCTGTCATGGAGTTGATAACATTTGGAGACATCATGGTATAACTTACCACAGTGGCTGCAACGAACAAGTTCAGGGGTAGAAGAAAGAGGCTGTTCGCGGGCAGCATAGTTGAAAGCATCATTACGCACCTCATGATTCTGGGTCATAGTGACTTGAGTCTCCTCCTGAATCAAAGTGGAATACGCCTTATTAAGGGTGGGAAGAGTAGGTTGGTTCAGCATTTGAGACCTGATATTACCGAAAGTGGCATTATCAAGTCCTAAAAGAAATTGATAAACACGATCATCAGCCATTTCTTTTGTAATATGCTTAGTAACAGGACAATCAACACCATGAGGGCAATCAGGAAGTGCCCTTGCAACATCCAGCTCGTCCCAAGCACCACGAAGCTTGGTGTAATAAGTACTGATCGAAATTCCTTGCTGCCTTAGCTGAAAAAGATTGGATTTCAGCTGATAAATCTTTGGAGCGTTTTGGATAGAGTAACGTTCACAAATATCATCTCAAAGAGCTTTGACTGTGGAGAAATAATGGATGTATGGCTTGAGAGAGGAGTCAATAGTGTTGTGAATCCAACTATTGATCATGGAGTTGCAAAGAGTCCAAGCATGAGTTGCATCAGTTGCTGTATGCGCAGGTTTGTTGATGGAACCGTCTATAAATCCTACTTTGTTCTTGGCCAAGAGATAATTTTTAAAGACTTGGACCAGACATCATAGTTGGCTTCTCCCTTGAGGACGACATTAGTAAGGAATAAGCTAGGGCTATCAGAAGTAGGAAGGTAAAATGGAGATTGTGGATCAGAGGGTTGGAGGTTTGAAGTTTCTGGATTGGCATTGGAAGAATTGGTGGCAGCCATTTAGAATTTTGGATCGTCACTTTAACTTGATACCATATAAAATTGTAGGAGCCGTAAGTGAATAATGGAAAAACTCTATCTGTTATTGAGGGCATTAAGTCAATAAATACAAACACTATTGTAACAGACTATTCAAATTCAAACTATTATAATAGACTATTCAAACTATTGTTACAAACTGAAGGATAAGATCAAGGGTGATCTTATCCTAACAAAAAGGTTCAAGCATGTCAATATGTAAAATCTTTATAGAAAAATCATTCCAAAAAATGTATGTAAATTCCTAACTTCGACAAAGTCCATTCTCCTTCTCAAAAACACTAATAGACATGAGATCCATTCCAAAAGTAAAAATTAAGGTGGGAAAAAAAACCTTAAATTGGTTAGGCCACAATATATATATATATATATATATATATATATATATATATATATATATATATATAAGGTTATATTTACAAGTTTTTTATTTACAAACTACATTATGTCTGACCGGTCATATTTCAATCAAGAATGTATGACCGGTCAGACTTACTGTAATTTGTAAAAAAAAAAAAAATTATAAACAGATCCTTTCCCATATATATATATGCATATATATGCAGAATATTCTTACACCGGTGTTAGAGTTAGAAGTCTTACACTCAATCTTGACCAGTGATCCACTTGTATCCAATAGGTCACATATCTAAAAGATTAAAGAACTTAGATATAAGTGGGATCAATGGTCATGATTAAATGTGTAACTTACACTGGTGTAAAATGATCGTGACTCATATATATATATATATATATATATATAAGAAGTAAGATAGTTTTTGTTATAGATAGTGGGGTGTTGGTACTAATTCGGTGTTTTAATATTTTTACAAGTTATAAAATAAAAGGGGTTTATGTATGTAATGTTAGATGATAAGACCCCAATTTCCTGCAGACACGCCGTCTGTGGGGTCCACTGTAATTTTTTAAAGGAAAAGAAAACAAAAAAATTGGCGTTGTTTTCCATGTATCTATAGGAATAGAATTTTATAACATAACTTTCCAATTTCCCAAAATCAAAATATCAAATATTTGTTTAACTTTTATGCAAAATGGGTTTGTTTTTTCTGAAGTTACAACAGATAAATTATATGTAGTAAGCTTAATATAACGTAATTTTGGGGCAGAAATTATGATGTTTTTGTAATTTTAATTTATTTCAGGTTATTATAATCTTTACAATTATAATTATTTAATTTTTTAATCCCAAAATGACATTATTTTGAGAGAAAAGCATATAATTTATCTATAGAAACTGCAAAAATATTATTCTGAACAGTAATATCAAAATTTTCTAGGTTCATCTATGAAGTTTATAATTTTTAGTCAGGCGATAAATGACTCTTACAAATAAGTATAAATCAGATAATTGTGTACGTCTTTTTTGGCTTTACTTGCGTATTTGTGCGTGTGTGCTGACAATTTCTAAATAAAGAGAAAGAGAAGTTAATGTAAGCATTTATTCATTTAATTCATGTTCATCAATAAACATTCAAGAACATGACAGGGATCTTTAGAATTCATGAGTTTCACATAAACATACCTTTGTCCATAATTGCGGAAGAACTTTGATGGTAGAATCTTTTCTCTAAGCCTTAACCCTTTCACCGTTCTTGTATCTTCTTTGATAGGGATTGGATACAACCTTTCTGGGCAGACTCAGATGGAACTTTTTGTTTCTGTCAGATACACTTCACAGAAAACTGACCATATCACTTTTATGTAACTGCACCTATCAGCAGTTACTTTTAAATAACTTCCCTTAATAGTCAAAATTACCATAATGCCCTTTTCATTAATTAAACCAACTGACACATAATATAACACATGAGACAAATAATTTTACATTCTCCCACTTGGCTCATGTCATGAGGTGTCCCTTCATGATTCAATCAACATTCATTATAATGCGCATTTACTAGGCTAAAGGTTCTATACATTGACCTCATCATAATTCATTATTAGAAATAAAATCAACAAGAGTCATGGCGGTTGTATGCTATCAAGTCGGCATAGTCCCTTCCATGTACCACTATATTGACTCTTCTTCCTAACATGATACTTTAATAGGAAGTATACATTATGTCCAACAATAATGTCTTCATAATGGACCATAAACATTTTCAATATCATTACATAAACTTGCATGCATTCATTAATTGAAAATAAGACAATAACAGAAACATATATTCATCAATGAGCTCCGAGTGTCAATACTTAATACATAACAATAATTGTCATCATTCATTAGCTGACATAATGCCCATTCTACATACATGACCAGTAAATGTCTTGGGCGGTAATCCCTTCGTCAAGGGATCAGCTATCATAAGATTGGTGCTTATATGCTCTATAGACACTCTTTGTTTCTGAACCTCTTCTTTAACGGCAAAGTACTTTAATTCCATATGTTTAGCACCTTTGGAATACTTGTCGTTTTTAGTAAAGAAGACTGCTGCGGAATTATCACAATAAATTTTCAGCGGCTTTTCAATATTGTCGACCAATTCAATCCCTGAAATAAAGTTCCGTAGCCATTTAGCCTGAATCGTGGCTTCAAAGCATGCCACAAATTCAGCTTCCATAGTGGACGCAGCTATTACAGTCTGCTTCGCACTTTTCCATGATATAGCTCCTTCAGCTAAAAGGTACAGGTAACCACATGTAGACTTTCTTGTGTCTACGCATCCTGCAAAATCTGAATCTGTGTATCCAATCACTTCAAGGTTGTTAGACCTTCTATAAGTAAGCATGTGACCTTTAGTTCCTTGCAAATATCTCAGAACTTTCTTTGCAACTTTCCAATGATCCATACCGGGATTACTTTGGTATCTACCCAACATCCCAACTGCAAAGCTAATATCTGGTCTCGTACAAGTCTGAGCATACATTAAACTCCCAACTAATGATGCATACGGAATTGCATCCATTTCTTTTCGTTCCAATTCACTTTTAGGACATTGCATGAGACTAAATTTATCTCCTTTCTGAATTGGAACTGGAGACGATGAGCAGTTTTCCATTCTGAATCTCTCTAGAACTCTATTAATATATGCTTTCTGAGACAAACCCAACAGTCCTTGTGATCTATCACGGAATATTTCTATTCCTATCACATAAGTTGCCTCACCCATATCTTTCATTTCAAAGTTACTAGAGAGAAACTTCTTAGTCTCATTTAAAAGACCAAGATCATTAGTTGCCAGCAAAATATCATCAACATACAGAATCAATAATATAAACTTGCTCCCACTGATCTTCAGATATATACATCGATCAACAATGTTTTCTTTAAATCCAAAGGAAACAACAGTATCATTAAACTTAAGGTACCATTGCCGTGAAGCTTGTTTAAGTCCGTATATTGACTTCTTAAGTTTGCACACCATGTGCTCTTTACCCTTTTCTATGAACCCCATTGGTTGGTCCATGTACACATCTTCATCTAAATTTCCATTTAGAAAGGCAGTTTTCACATCCATTTGGTGTAACTCTAGATCATAATGAGCCACCAATGCCATAATAATTCTTAAAGAATCCTTCTTTGAAACTGGTGAAAAAGTTTCTTTATAGTCAATGCCATCTTTCTGAGTGAATCCCTTTGCAACAAGTCTGGCCTTGTAACGTTCTAAGTTACCATGAGAGTCACGTTTGGTCTTAAAGACCCATTTACAACCAACTCTCTTACACCCTTCTGGTAACTCAACAAGATCCCAAACCTTGTTCTGTTCCATAGATTTCAACTCATCTTTCATAGCATCTAACCATTTATCACCATTTTCTCCATTCATGGCTTGTGAAAACGTTACTGGATCATCCTGAATACCCATGTCAAAATCAGACTCTTGTAGATATACCACATAATCATTAGAAATAGCAGGTCTCTTTTCTCTCTGAGATCTTCTTAATGCTATCTGTTGTGGTTCTTCTACTATGGGTTCATTCGGTTCATTAACAATGATTTCTTCATGAGTAGTGGGATCATTAACTTGTCCTTCATTATTATTGATTGGTTCAATAGCATAAGGAACAATAACTTTACTAGAGCTACAAGTCAATGGAACTTGTATTCTCACTTCATGAATATCCACTTTACGTGGTGTTTCACTCCCACTAACTTCACCATTCTCAATGAACCTAGCATTTCCAGATTCAATAATCCTTGTAGTATGATAAGGACAGTAAAATCTATACCCTTTCGATTTTTCTGGATAACCAATGAAATAACCACTGATTGTCCTTGCATCCAGTTTCTTTTCTTGCGGATTGTAATATCTAATTTCTGCCTGACAACCCCAAACATGCAGGTGTCTTATACTAGGTTTCCTTCCAGTCCAAAGTTCAAAAGGAGTCTTTGGAACTGACTTACTAGGAACCCTATTCAATACATACATGGCAGTTTTTAGAGCATAAGTCCACAATGAAACGGGTAAAGAAGAATTACTTAACATACTCCTAACCATATCCAGTAAGGTCCTATTACGCCTTTCAGATACACCATTCTGTTGCGGTGTACCGGGCATTGTGTATTGAGCACAAATACCACGCTTTTCCAGAAATTTAGCAAATGGGCCCGGATGTTGTCCACTTTCATCATACCTTCCATAATATTCACCACCCCTATCAGACCTGACAATCTTCACATTTCTGTCTAATTGCCTTTCAACTTCATTAATATAAATCTCCAAAGCATTTGCAGCTTGAGACTTATCATGTAGCAAATAGACATAACCATAACGTGAATAATCATCAATGAAAGTGATAAAATATTTTTCTTTATTGAAGGCATTAACATCAAACGGACCACATACATCAGTGTGTATAATTTCAAGAAGCTGAGTGCTCCTTGTGGCTCCTTTCTTTGTGTGTTTTGTTTGTTTTCCTTTAATACAATCCACACAAACATTTAAATCAGTAAAGTCTAAATCCGGAAGGATTTCATTATTTACCAATCTTTTCATCCTTTCTTTGGAAATGTGTCCCAAACGTTTGTGCCACAAGTAAGCGGAACACTCATTAATTAAGGTACGTTTAGT